>CM061535.1:69852451-70452451 GCA_030545055.2 Neoaliturus tenellus | reverse complement strand
ACAAATGTTATTGTTGCACAAGGGAGTTAATTGGATTAAATTTGAAAATAGTTAAGACTTGTTGGATAACTCATATTGAAAAAGAGAGATATTAAATAATTTTATTATTTAATATCTCAGGTGTATAACCAACACAGGTTAATATACATTTTAATATACAGGTGTATAACCTGTAATACATCAGAAACATAATTGGAGTTAAAACGAATTGGAAATGAAATTTGTTACTCATGTAATTTTAGTCTCCATAGAAACAATTCTTTTGATTTATTACACTTTGATTTATCACTTTTGTCATCAATAACAAAGCTACATCTCATCTGATCCATCACACTCACCCTTCAGCTTACAATACACACCATAGAGCAGGGTTCCCAAACGTCCCCGATTTTAAGGGATAGTCCCGTATTTTTTGCTTTTGTCCCGCGTCCCGGGGAACTTTGATCCGGGACGGTAAATGTCCCGTATTTGACCAAAATCAGATATTCAGGCTATGTTCTCACAGTCATAGACTTTTTGCAGTACGCCGCGCCGGGACGGGACGACTATTGAAAAAGTTGTTATATTAATCTTTAACGCAATGACGCAGCGCGGTTAGTTTTCGTAGACCCCGCGCAACGTCGTTCACCGCACACTTCGGAAACGTGTGTGAGAGTTGCTTTTATTTTTGTACTAATATGCAGTATTATATTTCATACTATCCTGTTTAACGGTCTATACATTAAATAATAAATATTTAGTTTCTGGAAATATGTGTGTAAAAAACAACAAATTTGATAATTAATTATACTTAAATTCTTAGATATTAATAGTGAAATACTCTGTAATAAATTTAAATTACTGTTCCTGTTTATTTATTGTTGCTGTTGTTATTGCTCCCCATAGTGTTAAGAACTGGTATTACAGTATGTAACTTATAAGTAAAATTTCTCTATTAAAGAATACAAACCATTGAAATATTATATAAATTCTGACCCACTGGGGTTAGATAAATTCTAATAGTGGAGTAATTGGAATTAACATATAATTTAAATATACAAATAACCTATATCAAATTCGTGCAAGGCATAGAAATTTCAGTGTATTTCCAACTTTTAGTAATTATAAGCATTAAAAAAATATGTTTTATTTCAAAACAACTTCATAGAAATACTGTAAATTTAAAATAAATGCAATCCATATTTTTGCGTATTATATAATGCAAAGAATACATACTAAGTATATATATTAAGTATTTATATACAAATGTTAATATAAATTATGCTAAAAATTTTACTTTGTAAGGATTTAAATACATATATACAGGCAATTGACAGTTACGGGGTTCGTCTCTCTCTCATTCTATGGACCCACCTTTAGTATCGGTCTACTGTTATCGAACCCCGCCCCTTATTTGGATGTTGGGAATTTGGCAACCCTGCCATAGAGAGCATTGCTGTGGGTCATTGTCTCAAGAAATGTATTAAATGTTACCCCTGAGAATATTTAAAATTTATACTCTTGAAAAGAAGATTTTAGCGACTTTGATACTTTTTTCTTTGACGTTGTAGCATTTATAGAGATTATGTTGGATTGGAAAAAACTTCTTGATACACTAATACTCAATAATTGATTTTTTAAAGTTTTTATTCAAAGCTTAGGCATATTACAACTGACTCACTTAAATATTTGTAGAGGACCTACGCTAATGCAAATCTCCAATCCCCAAAAAACCTCTAACAGACTTCGCTCAATAACAGATAAACTCACACTGACAGGGATAGGATGTATAGTAGATATCAAAGTTAAAGATACTGGAGGCATGTAGTCCCAGCACGTAATAATCCTTTGTTGACATAACACCCCCTATTGTAGCGCAGACAACCAGTTAGGCAAAGGAAGGCCGCCCGGGTCTTATGGGGAGTTCTCAGAATTTTGACCACTGCCTGAATTGTCAAATAATTTAACCTATGCTCTTACGTTAACAAATGGCGGCTAATATTTTTGGTGTTGATTAGACGATTAAAACAAAATTTGAATCATAGTTATACAATATTTAATAACCAAGCAAAAATGGGACGAGACAAAGAGGATTCACAACTGCCCAATTAAACTTCCCTAGAATCCCCCGACGTTAGGGTGGCCTGTCGGTGCCTAACCAGTCGGCTACTCACATGGTGTTTTGTCAACAAAGGATCAGGACAGACCAAGGACTACTTGCCTCCAGTCTCTTTAACTTTGTAATCTACTGTAGACAAAGAGGCACCCCCCCTTAAAGTAAAAGTGTTTTTGACATATTGAGCAATAAATTCCTAACCTAGCCCCCGCAACGTGCTATAAATTGGTGGTGTCCGTATAACAAACAAGTAGGTCTATAATTCTCAATAATGGTTTTACAATTAAGAAATTCTGCAGGCCCCTTCCATTGGTACCAACTAGGCTTTTTCATAAGGTTAAAAATTACTGTAATTTATAAACCAAATGCTGAAAGGTATTTTTATTTTTTGTAGCTACATTTGTAATGTAATTTCAATATTAAACAAGTTACAAATAATTGTGTTTTCTGATTGTACAATTTTCATCTTATACTTAGTGCAAACTTCAGCCATATGATGGATCTGGTCTCATAGCCAAATTATGACTATGTGGAATCGGAAGTGTGAAATATTTAGTAACTATTAACATAGATTATCTGTCCTACTATTTGAAAAAATATACTTACTCTTCTTTCCAAAAAAATGAAGTATATAAAAAGCAGAATGGAACAAATTACTGCTAGGCATACATAAGTTCCTGAAACATCAAACAACATAATTAATGACGAGATTATCTATATACAAGTTTACCATGGAAAAAATTTTAACAATAGTTTTAATCCAATTTCTTTTCAAAAATATCTGAAAAGGCTACACAATATTTTAATGAGTTGCCAGTTAGGGTTAAATGTAGTTAGTTTAACATTAAGATAACACCTTGTTTGACAATGATTAACATGAAGATTTGAAAATGGAACTTAAATCAAAAAACTAATCAACATAATTTAGGGTGTAACCTTTCTGATCCAGGGCTGTCGAGAGGGTATGTTAGCCATATCTGAAACTTGGGGCCCGGGCTAGAAGCAGGCCTGGCACTGTGATCTTTCTCCTGAGCGCCACGGCCAAAAATTATTAAATTGTCTGTGCAGTGACACATCAGAAGTGACAAGGGACTATCATCTGTTTTAAATACCTGGCTTATTGAAAGCAATCGGTGGTCAGTTTTGCATATGCCACTTGGTTCTAAACGAGGTGTGGGCGGCCAGGAATTCCCAAGGGCGAACAGGGGCCGTCGAGTTGGAAGGCAAAGGAACCCTTCCGCACTTTGGTACTCGCCTTCCCAAAAGACTTCTATAATTAGTTGATTCAAATAAGTAAAACTATTTTTCATAAATCAAAACTATAAGTGGACTGTCACGAATTCCCTGTAGCAATCAGAGGCTATCGAGTCGGAATTTAACTGCTAAGACGCTAAATATTCAAGCAGTACTTTAATACAGAGTTTCTCAACCGGTGGTAATACACTAACAATTAAAAAACCATTACTGATCAACGTGACGCCGACAGCTGTTTTGGTCACTTCAGTTCTGCGTTAAGACAACGCATTTCCACATAGTTTGAGAGACTCCAATAGATTGCAACACCTTTTATTAGCTAAAGCAATTTCATGCTGACTTAGCGGATAAAATTATATTAAGACTCCTATTTTCTGAGCTCATTTATATTAATGAATAATGACTTTATGCCAGTACTCGTCTTATCTTGAATTTTTTAAGTTCAAGATATACCTTGTACTATTTCAAAGTTATGAGACATGCTAGGAAAAATTATTTGGTCATATCCACAGTGAATTTTAAGTTTATCACTTGGTACCACTGGAACATGTGCTATGTATTCATTCAGTAAAGCCCAGTGATTGATCTGTCAAAATAGTTTGTCTTGTCAGTTATTTATGTGTAGAATTTGTCATGAAATTGATTCTTTCCTGAGCAAGAAACAACAGCATGTTTCCCATTAACAAACCTTTCATGCTGTTAATTATTCATTAGTTTAGTTATTTTGTATTTTTATTGTTTGAGTTACTTTTGTAGAAATTCAAAATTACTTTTTTTGCGTATTAAGTGTGTAGTTGAACCCATTTTTTTCTATCAATTTTATCGTATCCAACTTTGTTTATAAAACCTGCAGCTAGTAGTTCTTAGTTTTGAATTAGAAACCAAAGTCAACTATTTAATTATATTCAAATCACATTAGGAATAATATTTCTATAGCTTCAAACTATAATGTTCATTCAAATTTATGTTTATTCAATTAAAATAGATCTTTTATAATTTTTTTTTAATTTGTATTAAATTTTTCACACAGCACTAACTTAGGGGCCTATAGTAAAACATATTTTAAAAAAGAAAAAAACAATATTCTAGGCTCTCTCCAGCTGTATCTGTATGGGTAGGAGGGTGGGGAGAGGAGGTGGTACGCCAAAAAATTAAAAAAGTATCAGGTGGTATGTGGGCACAAAAAGGTTGGGAAACACTGTTTTAACCTGGGTAGGAGGGTGGGGAGAGGAGGTGGTACGCCAAAAAATTAAAAAAGTATAAGGTGGTACGTGGGCACAAAAAGGTTGGGAAACACTGTTTTAACCCTCTGAGCGTTAAACATCGATTTTTGGGCCCAGCTTTTCTACTTTCGAGCGTTAGAGTAGATTTTTCGACGGTTAGAAAACATGACGTTATGTCATAGTGAATGACAGAAACGAAGCCATGAACGCTACCACTGTTACCAGGAGGTTCTAAGCTATCTGAAAATTTCAAATGGTGAAATGTGATTGGTTATTTGTAAGATACAATGAAAAATCTGGGAAAAAACTGTTGCCATCTACCAAATTTGTAAACAATGAAATACGTATTTTACCAATTGTTTTAAGGTTATTAATTATTAAAAGTGTTATTAATACTGTTAAATTACATTATTGGAATAAATTAATATGTTTAATTGAGTTTATAAACAATATCAGTATAGGAATTAGTGAATTTTTCCCAGCTTGATTTTACATGTGTTTTTAAGGGATTAGGGTAAGTACTGCAGGACATATTTTGTTTTATTCATAATAATCTTTTTGCTTCTTGCCTGTATTAGTTATATATTTTCTTGTTCTCCAAAAAATTATAAACAAAATGTATATCTTGGAATTTTGATTATGTGTATCTAAAATTATTTTAGGAGAGAGCAAAGTTACATAAAATATTTTCTTTGTACTTTTTAAATTTCAACATATGGCCTAATTTTGGTAACAAAAAGTAAGGATAACAATTTTTGTATTACTAAATAGTCCATTTTATTTACTTTCATATAATATATACATTTATAACACTAGGTCATGAAATATATTTTTACAGATTTTCATTTAAAGTATGCAAAACCTTTAAAAAATGTGTAACGCTCCAAGGGTGCAACATTGAACGCTTGAAGGGTTAATATATGCCTTTGCCTTTCCAAAAGCGACTTGTTAGAATTGATGAATTCTACTGTAAAATATTGATTGTAGTGAAGTCTCCAGGGTCTTTTAATAATGTAATTTGTTTTTAATTTTTATTTTGTGTAATTTTTTATTTTCCTGTTTTGGGAATCAATTAGTCATCCAATAAAAGTATTTATCAGAATATTTTTAGAGCTTGAAATATATATTAATATTTTGGAACAGTGTGAGTTATAATGACTAAATAATTATCTTCGGGGGAGTGTGTTTTCTATGCATAATCACAATTTCCGTTAACTACCGCAACTATACTAATCGTAAAACTCTTCGCACAGAAAAAAACGAGCGTACTTCCATTGCGCACAGCGGTCATGTTTTTGACGAGGGTCAGTTGTACGGCCCTCCGAGGAGCAGGCACCATTGCGCACACGGTCACTTTTGCTTGATCCACCGCTCGCCTCGAAACCAAAGCTAATTTTGATACAGAATATTTATCGAAGCTGAGATGTCAAACTTTTTGGCCAAGTAATTTTCTCTGTCCTTTAAAATAATTTTGTTCAATTTATTAAGATAAATTATTCAACTTAATTTGTGAAAACACTCTAATGTGAAGTTGTTGCCTTTGCAGATTATTTCTCGACGTTCAAAGTTTGTTCACTATAATATTGTACTTTTCCTAACAGTTTGCTCCAATAGTAATACAGTACTTTAATTCACTACATACTTAAGTGATACTGCAACTTCGGTACCCACCAAGCTATAATAATATCAAATTAAATTATTCATAAACATGTCTTAAGAATATTTTTTTACTATAATAATTATTTTAGTCACTACAAGGGAAATTGGCAGCCGAACCCATTAAGCTGAATATCACTTATAATAAATTTAATGACGCACTCAAAGTTCTATATAAAAGAAAGCTGATGATAGAGCATTACTTTTGATTGGCGTTGAAAGCGCTTCTTCTTACCTCTCCTTGACAAAAGTGGTAAACATAAGTATGTTTGTTTAGTTGATAGTTATATATATTACAAAATTTTAACTGTAGGCATATGTATATTTTTAACCCATTGTGGAAAATAGTTGTAAAGAAGGAGATTCCTCTCACGCTTTCGTCTTATAAAAGAGTTGTTTAAAGGGGAGTTTCCTGCAGTAACACAGCAGTGTGTGAATTACTGGTATCCAAAAATATCTGCTTTGGGAAAATAACCTTACCTGATTACTTGCATTACCGGTACTGTAAAATTTGTGCATAGCCCAAAGTTTTCAGAGTAGAAAATACATTTCATACGATAATTATAGAATAAAGTTAAAAATGTCATATAACTACAATTCTTATAGATTCATTTATTGGAACTATTATAGGCTAATAGTTCAATGGATCCATTTTGAGAGTTTAAATATGCAGATATGTACATATATATTAGCGTTTTACTTTTTTTAATGTAAGAACAGAACTAGAAGTTTCGTAGTTGACCGTCTGTGCAATGGTGTCACCCTCAAAAAACGGTCGCAAGTGGACAGTGTGCACAATGTTGCTGTCCCCAAAAAACCACTCCCTGTCCTAGGATTAAAACTATATTCGTTGTTTACCCCAGTCCGTCGCTTTCGTGAATTCCAATCTGGCTGCCAAAACCCTAAGAATATGCCAGGTAGCCTGCACGGCGCTAAGGAGACACGGCGCTGGGGAGGCAGAATTGCCCGGCACTGGGAAGCAAATTATTTATTTTTTGGGGTAGTCTTAAGCTCTCTAGAAGTATATATACAATCTGTCTTGGATCAGTTGATATGTTCTGAGTTTTTTTGCATGATAAATAAATTCAATGTTCAATAAGATTCAATAAAAATTATTGTCATAAGTCTCGCCACATAAGTTGACGAGCTGCCAAAAATAGCTGGGATGGGCGAGGGGGGAGGATGTTTCCAAAAACATCGAGTTTACGTTACACGTCAATTTTCATGGAACAGCTGATTATTCGATAATTAAACTGAATAGTAGTGCAAATTCATTTAAGTTACGCACGGAGGCCTATAATGTCAATTTTCTCTTTATATATATGGTTTTGTTTGTAATGTAGGCCTACTATTGTTTACGATTCAGCTAATAATATTTTAATTTAGTCATACTTATGCAGTACTTAATTAACTATTAATAATGTTTTGCATTATTTTTATGTGCGGTAGTTATCAAATTTACAGAAGAAAGTCACTAAAAGAGTAAGAAATAGGTTTTCTTTTTTTTTGGCAAGTATATTGACAAAAATTTTAATAATCAAATAAAAAAAAGATAACTTTATGATGAAATTCAGCATGACAGTAAACGGAACAAGTGTAATATGTTACAAATTATGACAATGACCAGAAAAAAATCATGTGTGTTTAATGATAGTGGTTCTTCTTAATCAGGAAATACTATTTCGTGAATCTGACCGGCCAGACAGCCCCAATTGGTTTTATTTTTGGGATTCTTTTGAATGTGTTTACACATTTACAATGCCTAAAAACACGAGTTTGGAGTTCTACTTTTTCAAACCTTCCCGGGGGAGAATCCCCGGACCAACCCTCCTATTCACTAGGGGAATATTTGATTCCCCTCATGCTCCCCAGGGGCCCAGAATAAGTGCAAATTTGGGGCCCGGCCTGGTCCCTATACAGAGCTGTGTATAATTATAGAGATCTGAACATATAGTGAACATATATAGTGCAAAATTGTTTTTTTTGGTTTTCAGGTCTTCTAGTCTTGAGCCTTATTCCAGTGCAAGTATTCTTTGTTTGAATAGAAGGGACACTCAAGAAGCTATACATCAAGTATGTATGTGGGCTTGGGCTGTTTCACAAAGATGCCCCCCAAATAAAATCCCAAGATGGTGGATAGTAACAAAAACTGGTGATTTAGCACTCTAAAAAGTTTTTAAAAGTACTTATTAACAATATAACTTTCTTTAAATTAGTCAGTGAGTTTATTTTACATACCTGTGATTATCTTTTAAGTGAGAAAGGGATGAGTCAGAAAAACTAAAGCATTTAAAACGTGAGGAAAGGACTGGGTCAAGGAATGTCCTCATGATAAGACTGGTTTGAAAAGACTCCAGGTACATGGCCATCTCAGCCACGCATTTCTGTTTGACATCATGATACATGATGGCTCGTGGCCCGTGCTCCCATACGGGAGCGCCAAACCGGAGGCGCATCGGTTTGTAAAGGGGCGTTACAAAGCGCCGCCGCTGGGGGGCGGGAGTCATAGGAAGGCTGGCGCTTGAAAAACAAAATTAAAAGAGGAAAAACTACAGTTTTGATAGTGTAAATGAATAGTTTTTCTCAAACAATTTATTTTTAATGTGGTAAGAGAGCAGATCTTTGGTCTTGTTTGTCTGATTATGAAACTTCCATTATACATATATACAAGGACGCACCCCTTAAGACTTGTGCGCCCTTCCAAGATGGCGGTGCCTTTCTTGTAATATAAGCCTAGGCTTGTATGTGCCCTTTTTTAAAGTGGGTTCCATATTGTAATGCTCCCCTTTTAGATTTCTAAATTCTTGTCTTATAAAGGTGCCGAGGGTTACACTACTGATAAAGTTATATACGATTGGAGCAGCACGGCTCAGGAGGGCGGTTTGGCATCCGGCGTTCCGTCGTCCCGGACAATTTGCAGGCTCGATCAAAAGAGATCCAGTGTCGGAGGAGAGTATGTTAAATAACATGCCTGTGCCCAAGGAAATTGGCGGTCATAAGTTAAATTTTTACTACCGAAAAAACTCATCTAATCAATTTCTGCATTTCAAACAGACGTTCACAAGACCCAAATTTATCAGTTCTTCTTGATCAAACCATAGCGCCATCCAATTCAACAAAGTTTCTTGGCATTTTTCTTGACTACAACCTAAACTTACACTTACATATCGAACATGTCATCAAAAAGGTCAGTGTTGGGGTTTTTGTTCTGCGCACTCTTGCCAAAACTCCCTCGACAGATGTTCTTATATCCGCTTACTACGGACTTATTTATGAATTTCTGTCTTATGCTGTGTCCATTTGGGGAGCTTAGAATTAGAGAACCATATTTCTTTTTAAAATTAAAAAAAGGCAATTAGGACAAAATTTTCCCGAAAAAAAGGCAATCATGCAGAGATATCTTTTGTTCTTCTGTCATCTTAAGGTTTCCTTCTTCATGCATCCTTGAAACATTATCTTTCGTAAAAATTTGTAGTTTTCATCACTAAGACGGAAAGTGGCTTTTTTCTGTGTGCAGAGCTTGGAAACAGCGATTAAGAACAGAAAAAAACACTCTCCCTCCATGTGATGAACAAAGTTTTTCATCATACTGCAAAAAAATCAAATAAATAACTAGTTTTAAAGTAAATTAATTTAAATTTCATTATCTGTTTATTTTTACTAGTTGACTTCCATCTTAATTTGAATACAGTACACTCTCGTTCATCGGACTCGGCGACATCGGAACTCCGCTTCATCGGAACTAAAAATCTGGACATTATTAATTTTTTTCTTATGAAATAAATAACTTTTCCGTTTTAGCGCCTTCAATTTCCGTTCGTTCTATGCGCACAACAGTGAAGTATCACATTTTGCATCAAAAGTCATCAGGCGTTTTCCATAATCTGTACCCATCGATGTGATTTACGAGGCCGTGGGGCATTCGCACAAAAAATAGAAAGAGGAAGGGGGCAGGAAGTGAACAATGCATCCGCTTTGACCGCTTCCCAAACTGAAACTGTCATTCAGTCTGTCTCGCGTCACGACTGCACCTGTGTTACGTGGAGGTCAGTTGACTGCTGGAATATGAAAATGAAATATGAGAATAAAGATTTTGTATCTTTATTTTCTGCGTTGTTTTTATTCCTACAGATTCATTGTTACTATGTTCAAAGTTTGAGTACCTTATTTTCATAAAATCTCTTGTGTTATCTTAAAAACAAGAGTGAATACAATAACGATAGGTCACCGTACGGGCGGAAATGATGACTCACGACGGACTCCGCTTCATCGGAATTTTTTGACATCCAAACCGGCCGTCCCCCACATTAGTTCCGATGAACGAGAGTGTACTGTATTCCTTATAAACAGCTGATATCCTACGTTAAATTAAAGAAATGTCAAAATCTTGCATTAAAATTGTAGTCTGCAAGTCGTTTTTTGTTTACATTGGCCTTATTTGTTTTGGATTAGAAAGGTTTTTGCTTAAGAAAAAAACATCTTTTGAGGTTAGAACACGGAAAAAACTAACAGATGTTTTTTCGGTGTACTTTTAAAAGGCTACAGAAAACGCTGACTTTGTGGACTAAATACAGGCCAGAAAATGGCTGTTCTACGTGCAGTATGATGAAAAAACTTTTCTCAATTCCATAATAACCTAAATCCCGGTATTTATCCCTTACGCTCCACAAACATTTGCCAAATTCCGATACACTCCACTTCTTTCTTCTAACACCACTTCTTGTATAACAGCATCAAGTTATACAATTTTCTCTTTCTTAAGCTGAAGTTAGAATCAGATTATTCAAAATTCAAGAAACTGCTAAGGACCATGCTGATAGAGAAAACTTATTACAGTGTCCGAGATTTCCTGATTGGGGGATAAAAGGAGCGAGATAATGTTTGTTTACTACACCACACTAAGTTAATGTTAAGTTCAATTTTTCTGAGTATTTATTTATAAATGTAAAATTGTACTCATTATGAAATCTTGACTTTGCTAACACAAATTGTAATTTGTTTATTCTGGCAATAAATGAATTATGACTTATGTCTCCATTGAATTATTCTTATGGGATCCATTGGCTTCTTTTTTCTTATTTGCTTAAGTTATATACACAAAATAATATGTAAGTGTGAAACTCACATTTTCAACAGAATGCAATTGTGTTGTCTTAATTGATTTTTTTGTAAAAAATTATTTAAACACCACATAGATTCAACAACTAACAACACTATAGGAAATATAAAGCTATTGCAAATGTTTTACCACAGAATCTAAAATTAAACCCTGAAAAATTCACTTAACACAAGTAAATACATATCTTTAATGAGTAACAGAAATTATGTATCCTGTCCTAAAATACAATATTGCAATAGACTATGTTTTAGTTGTTATTCTAATATGAATTTTCTGATGTCCTTTTTTTCTTGGACAGTAGACCCTAATTAGGTGACTTGAATGATCTTATTTCTACTGGGATTCATACCACCACCACCTAAAATATTACATAAATTTCTAGAAAGACGACAAAGGAACAAATGACAACAAGTAAAATGTGATGCATAATGAGAAAACGAAAAAATACCGGGATACTAGGTGTAGGCTCATGTCTATTGCTAAAAATTACGGTGGGCTACCATTTGACCGACATGATGTTTGGTCGTTTGACGAATTGGTCTACTTTTTAAAAATTAAATAATATATCTAAATAAAACCGGGATACCAACTGATCGACATGTCATTTGGTAGTATGACCATTTGCACGACTCTCAATAATTAATTAATAATAATAAAATAAACCACTGGAACCAACTGACCGACATGATGTTAGGTAGAATAACCATTTGGATGACTTTCTAAAACTAGTAATAATTTAATAAAATCATAAAACAAATTTCTCGATATGAAACTTGATCGTATCACCATTTAATCGACATTTAGACATGTTTAATATTTTTCAATAAAAACCTAAACCCAGTTGACCGACATGACATTAGGTAGAATGACCATTTGGAGGACTTTTCAATAAGTAATAATAATTTAATAAACATTAAACACCAAAAGATCGATATGTTACTTGACCGCATGACGATTTTCGTGACATTCGTAATGTTTTTAAATAATTAAATAAACAGGTGAATCCAGTTGACAGACATGAGATTTGACCGAATAGGCGATAGGTCGTACTGTGGTGGGGCCAGGCGCCGTCTGAGACCGCCCCTCATTTCCTGTTAGAGTCGTTATTCGACAGTGTTGCCAAATCGTGAGCCCCCTCTCCCCTCACAACTCACGGCCTGGGCGGGCCTGTCCGTCCACTCCGGCTTTCTACAGTGACGACGTGCTACGTTTCTTCATTCAAACCTAATGTATATCTTTAAGTGCATAACTGTTATTTTGATTTTACTGGAAAAACAATTACAAATCATTTTTATTTAGTTTTAAGTATAGAAACTTATCGGGTGATCTATTTAGGCTAATTTCGGAGTGATTTTAGTCCATGACAATGATACGCTGTTTAGACGTGATTGTCCGATGACTCACCGTGCCGGAGGGTTGGACATTCATATTGAATGGGTGTGGGTGCGTTTAGTACATAATAAAACGTGTGCGACCAAATACGATGTATTATTAATATACTGCATAAATATAGCCAGTACGTCGTACTAGCTATTAATAGATCTTTTGTTACGGCGTGAAATCTTGTGTCATTACTTTTTGTCAGTATTGTGAATTATTAACATAGTTGCAGTCTAGTTATCCTAAATATGTGTTTTTTACAAGAATTTTCATCTACATAAGTGATTTTTATAGTTATATTAGGAACAAAAAGATAATTTGCACAGTTTGTGACAGCATCCTTGCAAACTGTAATATCAAGCAAATACGGGTTATTGTTTTGTTAAAAAGTAATACAGTAGTTATTATTTATTTCATACTATTTTACAATAAAAATATCTTGACCTAAGATGTTTAGTTTCTTTTGTGTAACTAACATTTTTATTAAATATTAATAAATATTTGTACTCTTTTCGATAAGTTTTAAATGATTGCAAAGTTACCATTCTTAAAACAAAAACTCCTTGTTTAATACGTTAAAAATACTCATAATATGGTGTTTCAAACTAAACAATGAAATGTTTTAATTTATTTTTTATACGTGAGGCCATAATTTGAAATATTTTACCACGCGACGTCTCGCAGATTAAAACAGAGGATGACCCAGGACCCAAAAACAATCTGGCGTTCCCTGCGAACTTACCGTTCACACAGCTACTGTTCTTGGGGTAAATAGTCTGTAATGGAAGTTTAGGAATTACGTGTAGAATTAGTGGTATGAACACCTCCAGATATACGTAATTTTAAAGGTCTAAACAAACCAAAGACATAGTATAATGATGTGTGGTTGAAATAAGAGGCAACACATAACATATCCTATACTCTAATACGAGTTTGAAAATAACTTAATTCTGGTATAAAAATAATATAAATACAGGTGTCTATGCCAGGAAAAATCTTATTTCTTTATAATCTTTGATTTAAATTTTAAAAACTGTAACATTAGTCTTATGGAGTTAAAAACGAAACAAAGAAATAATAAAAACAGCTGTCAGTCAAAGTGCATACCACGTGTTCCATAAACATGTAGTATTTGCATGGCAGCCAGTTACTAAATTATTAAATGGTACTACTATCTAGAGAATATAATTTTTAAAATTGTACTTCATATTGCTGATTATGAATATTTGGTTAAATAAAAGTCATATAAAAGTATAAAACTACTAATAGAATTCAATTTAAATTTTAAAAACAAAAGCATTGCCGGTAGTGAATACTGTAAAAGGGAAAGGAGATATTTTCACTCTTGTTGAGTCATTTCACCCCTTTTCTAAAGAGTTGAAATTGAGCCATTTTTTCAGAGTGAAAATTCTTTACCTCAAAAGAGAAACTTTGATCACCCACCAAAAGAGTGAATGTTTTCGTCCAAATTTGAGTAAAAATCAATCCTAAAAGGAATGATTTTTAATTTTTAAAGGAGTGAAATTAACTACTCAAAAGAGTGACTTTTCACTAAATGAAGAACTAATATTCTTTCATAACAAGATTTTTTTCGTTAAACCTAACCTAACGAATCTTTTCAGATTAGGGGGTTTACAGACCCTTGTATAATCCTTGGCTTGGCTCATCAAGCTAGTTATTGACAACTGATCAGGGCCGCATTTAGCCAAACGGCGCCCCTAGGCACATAAAACAGTTGCGCCCTTCCTGCCGCAATACCGGCCACGAAATATAAATAAAGTCACGATTATTCTTTCCGATACGTGTAGTTCCAAAATGACAGCCACTTAAAATACAAATATCTCAAAACCGGTAAATTGTACCAAAATTTTACAAGAGACAAAGGTTGACAGAGTTATTAAATTAACTAACAATACCAAGATTCTACAGATCTAACAACAAATAACGGAGTTATGCACTACGGCGGCACGGCTCGGACGGGCGTCATGGCATGGCCAATAGTTTTTTGAGCGGTTGCGCGTACTCACACTTATTCTGTGGTACTAGCGGACACCCGGCGTTCCGGCCATCCGCACTTTCCGTCCAAAGATATCATAGGCGTCATTTCAGCATTCTGATTGGGGGGGCAAGATTTTCATAAGGTCATACCCTTCCCCCCTTCTTACAAATACGCCAAACATCTTAAATTTCGCTAATAAATGTGCCAAACCACATCCCACAACCCTATCCGAGGCTGAAAAGGGCAAAGCCCTATAACAGCCGCAATGGGCTCTTCCAGCTCACTGGAACCTCACGAAGCATGTTAAAAGCTACTAATTAAGTTGGTCTACAATGTTTATGGACTAAGCTGTCCATAAACTGTGAACTTATAATATTATCTCACAAACCCATGAAAACACATGTAACCAATACCCTAATGCATGTAAAATTTGATTATATAAAATATTTCTATATGTAGCCTAGAAGGTCATTATTCTTTGGGAACTGACAGTGGTTACTGTGATGTAAGACACCTTAAGAAATTTAATGGTTTTAATCATGATGAAAGGGGTTTTAATTGGTTAATGGATTCTAAACCGTTGAAATAAAAATACAAAAAACATCATTTTATAACTCTTTAGTTATTTTTATTGTATATTACTGTATTTACAACTTAAAAAATTTACAGTCGGATACACAGACTAAAACTCTATAGGTCTACATACGGTAAAACACATTGTTTTATCTTTATCAAAAATTATTTTTTGACAAAGCACCTTTGCAGTCTTCCGTATAATGGACCAAAATATCATTTAACTATTGTTGGTTAGTATCAGTACAGCCACGGTATACGTTGCCCATTACATTACCTAAATTGCTATTGAGGACAAGAAAGGTAAAAAATTACTATGTAATCAAAAAAAGATAAGTAATGATTTACAAAAATATCTATATATATTTAATACGTGATACGGGTTTTGTACAAAGAACTCCTCCCACAATTTTCAGTAGACTGTAATAATTTTTATGTCATTGGATAGAGCTTGGCGTTAAGTTGTTTCTAAAGTAAATCGGTAAATTCCATATAAAAGAGGGGAGACCTACAAGTCCTTAAAGTTCGTAATTTTTCCTTTAGATAACCCATCAATAAGGATATTGATTGATTCAAGTAAACAGCTGTAAAGTTTAAACATTGGACATCAGCGAAAGTACTAGGCCTATATCTACCTTTTCACACAAAAGGGGTTATGTTTAACCAAGGCAAAGGCTCTGGTCTACCTGAGCCCGAACAACGCGACGTTACCGAATGCCGCCTCGTGGCCGTAGCGCTAGGCGAGTTTGATGGCTGCAGAGGTTTACGAGAATCGTGTTTTAAAATTAAATAATTAAGATAGAGACTTAACTTACCACTCTTAACTTTTTCTAAAAGTAGAAAGACGGATCTCGTCTTCTCTGGTTTTAGAATTTTTAAATAAAATTTCTAATTTCAGCTATAACCGCCTAAAATCATCTGTTTTTCTCTAGTGTCGAGTTTTATAGAAGCAGAAGTTTACGGGAATCGTATTTTAAAACTAACGAATTAAGATAGAGATTGGCTCTTAACTTTTCCAAGATTAAAAATACGGATCTCGTCTTCTCTGGTTTTAGAATTTTTAAATAAAATTTCTAATTTCAGCTATAACTGTCTAAAATCATCTGCTTTTATCGAATTTTAACTGAAGTTTTCTATTAGTTTTGATGAAATAATTTCCAAAGGAAATTTAATACCTTATTTAAAAATTCTAAAACCAGAGAAGACGAGATTCTTCTTTCTACTTTTAGAAAAAGTTAAGAGTCAATCTCTATCTTAATGAGTTAATTTTAAAACACGATTCCCGTAAACCTCTGCAGCCAAAATTCGCCTAGCGCTGCGGCCGCGGCCGCGAGGCGGCAGGTAGACCGGAGCCTTAAGTATGTATGCGGAAAATATTAAAAATAAAGCACAAATTGAAGTGTAAAGGGTTCTGAATTGTATATTGAAAGATGTTTAATATTGTGACAGTGGTACTGGTTGCCGGACACTTTATTGATCTCATTTTCATTATAATTGATGTTATAGCCTATTATAAAATTATTCTCATTCAAATTATGATTCAAATGTTTTTACTTTTTTTTTAAACTTATGCTTTCACTTCGAGATTTGGAGGTAAGTGGTTGAGGACAATGATTTCACCAAACATTGGAATTATTTTGCGAAACATCGGCATTCAGCTATTCTCACTATTTGAATAATTTGTATAAAGGCGGCTGATTAGGGACTTTGAAGCCCGCAAGCCGTTATACGTATTAAGCTATGCAAAAGACCAAGGTATCTTGGTAACAATGGCAAGGTGTGTGTAGGCCCACAAAAATGTTTACAAAAAGTTTTTATAGAAAATGAAAATTTCTCTGTTGTAAGAAATGAAATGTTTTATCAGTATAGTAACTAAAATGCTTGATTTCGAGCAACATGTAGCCTACACTAGTTATTGCATCAATTCACTGTATTTCTTGGTCAAGCACAAGAACACGTTAGTTCAGTTAACTGACCATGCCAAATTAAGCCGTCTATTTCGCCGCGAATCAAAGTCATTTATTACTTTTGTAATGTCGATTTCTACATTACAAATAACACATTACAAATGGACTGGGACGGTGGCGACGTCCTGTAATCCAGCTACTTGGAGGTCACGAATTGTGGATAGTTATGAGCGATGGCTTGTGGATGCGATATTCCCTGGTGGGTATTAACGTCCGCACTAGTGAATACTAGTTCATCCATAAGTACCATCCTCATAATTAGACCAATTCGTATATGGGAGGTTGAAATTGTGGTTCGGATCCCACGTTAAACTGTAGGTCCCTAGATACCATTGGCTGTTGGGCTATGAATTAACAGTCCTGTCTAAGGAGAATGTCGGCCTTAGTCAGTAACAAGACTACAAGATCGCGCCACAATCATCCTACACTCATCCCTCATTCATACTTGGCTTTAAACTACCTATTGAGTTAGGTCGCCATTTCAATAAAGGTATTAAAGGTATTAAAGGTACATATCTTTCTATTGCCAAAAGCCTCAGTAAACACAACTTTTCTTGACCGATGGTGTTCCTACAATACATTAATAGTAGTTTTCATCACTAGCAGCAAAAGTGAGTCTTTTTGGTGGGAAATCGTGTTTTAAAAACGAGGCGCAGCCGAGTTTTTAAAAACGATTAAGCATCAAAAAGACACTTTTGCTCCGAGTGATGATCAACGTTTTTTATCATAATGCGAAATTACACTTTTTATCGTTAAAAGTGTATTAAATTTGTGTTTTCGAGGTTATATTTACAAAGTTGGTAATATGCAGTGTTTACATTTCTGTTATTTACAAACAACACTCTTTTAACGTTGGTATTTCAAAATTCTGCTCCTCAACATTAATAAATGAAGAATAATATACTTAGAAAACAGCTGACTTTTCAGTACTAGGACCTAAAAAATTCTCCATCTGATTTTTCAGTCCTAGGACAATAAAGAAACGGTTTTGGTACAATTGAGAGAACAAAAAAACAGGCTGATTTCGTGCAGAATGATAAAAACAAATTTTAAAATTTTATGACACAATCAACACATCTATCTCGTTCACTTGACGTTGTTGTTGTCCAGCCTTCAGACCCGCGCATGCGCCTTTTGAATTAAACTGATATTGCTGTCTGCCTCTAAGCTGCGCTAACTGACACATTGGCGCTCTTTCTGTAGCAGGACAGACGTGAGATGGGGACTTCCTGCCAAAAATGACGATTGTAGATTGAGTCAATTTAAGATTTTTACGTAAATAATTCAAAGTAGACTATTTGTTAAAGACTGATTCAGAAGTTTATAATTGTTATATACAAAAATTTGACGATATTACATAACCTAACATTTTTATATCCAATTTTTTAAAAAATCACCAAAATTATTGGGGGGGGGGGCAACTGCCCCCCCCTTGACCCCCCCCCCAAATGACGCCTATGAAAGATATCAGTCGTTTTAACAACTTAATTACTATTTCGAGCTGGGTAGAACGACGAAAATAACTCACTGCACGTCTTGGAGAGCCGTCACGGTCGGTACGGTAGCTCGGAAATGTCCTGAGATTCCTTCTCCAGAATCTTTTGCAAAACTGCGGTAGGTGCGAATCGTACGGGAGTGTCCGTTGAGTGCCGTTTCGCCCTAGTTCGCGCACTCACGAGTTTCAGTGTTAAAACCTTTTAAAAATTGCGGTATTGCCCATCTGTCTGTGCCGTTCCGCCGTTGAGCGGACGTAGGTTATTGCAGTTTTTCAGTAAAATAACCTTAATTTTCATGAATTAAAACCAAAATCGAGGTTTTTAAACAGAAAAATCTGAATAGCTCCGTTACTTTTGTTAAACCCTTATCTTCATATCATTGGTTGTATAATTTATTTTGTTAAAATTTTTGTCTCCTGTAAAATATTGTTCAACTTTACCGGGTTTGAAATATCTGAGTTAATTTTTTTTTTAATGGTGACCATTTTTAAAAATATTTGGAAAATATTTTCCCCTGAAAATGAATATTGGTGTGATATAATTTAATGCCAAACATTGAATCAATATAGTGATCAGTTACGGATATAAAAATTAAGTAAAATTCAAAGTGGCGAATAGAGGCTAAACAGAACCGAAATCAAAAAAATTTACTACACATTTTAGATTTTTATTTTGATGTGTAGAATACAAATATGCGTAGTCAGTGACCGGATTTAATGACAAACTGTATACAAAAATATGTATTGTGATATTTTAAATAAATCAAATTCTCTCAAATGTATAGTGTCATATTATACTTGGCAGTAATTGGCATATAACCTGTCACTGTTACTTCATTTATTCAATCTTCCTCACTTATTTAAAAATTCAATCTAGAAGTGAAACATTGACAATACCATATTGAATTGAAAAAAATGTATGTAACCAATTGTTTTAAATAAAAAAATAACTGTTGGGGCGGTCAAAACTTTATTTGGATGATGTAAGAAAATCAAGGATGGAGTAGGCCTTTACGATTTGTTTCGTTTGGCCGCCGCCGCCGCAAAGCAACGCAGAAAGGTCTGCGTCCCCCTATTTCGCAGGCGTTTACACGGCAATAATTACGCGTATGAATAACAAAGTTCCCCTTTTTAACCCCTCGAAATTTTGCGCCCCCTAAAATTTTGCGCCCTAGGCCTGGGGCTAGTGGGCCTAGCGGGAAAGCGGTACTGCAACTGATAGTAAGATTATAAACATGGGTTATAATTTATATAAGTTAATTAGACAGACATTGGCATAGGCCAACTCATGAGAGCAGTTTATTAGTGAACCATAAGGCCCTAGGCTATACACGTGTGAACTGTACTGGTGCTTATTAAAAGCAAAGTAAAGGTATAAGCGCTAGTGTTCGCGTTTATTGGATATAATCTTCAATCTTCTTTTTTACCACTTTACCACTTGAACCACTAACCAACCACGATAATCATAACGAAGATGGCGAAGGGAAAATCTTACTCCTGTGCTGTGAGAGGCTAATCGCTCATGCACGTCACGTGACTCCAGGATTCATCCAAAATAGAACGAAACCAGTTCTTTTTGAAAAAAATAAAAATAAATAAAGACACTCTGAACTATATCGAATTTTCATTCTTTTATTAAAAGTATATTTCATCCTTCTCAAAATACATTTTTTCTACGCTCATTTTGAGTGAAATTTTCACTCTTTAAGAATTTTTTTGAATTCTTCAACCTAAAGAATGACCTATTTCACTCTTTGGATTTTAGCGTGAAAGTAATGAAAACAGCTATTAACTAAATTTTTAGAATATATGTTTTACAGATTCAACATGTTTTTGAATAAATATACACTAGAGTGCAGCACAATAGGCCTACATTGAAAGAGTCTGAAAGGCGATTGAGCGGAGCGAACTAGCTCGTTGTAAACAAGAAATCAGCCATTTTGCACCAAGCATTTTAGCGCACGGTCTGTAACTGATACTACTTTAAAGAATATTCCTGTTTGAGTTTACAGAGGAAATGCTCTTCCCCCAGGTACTAACAATTAAACACATAACATATTAGGGGAAATTGTGTCAGTTATTAGAAATATAACAAATTCATATCAGAGCATATTTTAATGGATTTCCACTGCGCGACATAAGAAGACGTGAAAACTGACGACAGGTGGAAGGGGGAGAAGAAGGGTGTAATGAATACCATTAATTGATTAACCTTACTTCAATGAAAAATTTAAATGCCTTTAGAAAAAAAATTAGGTCTCAAATGTGATTTCAAGGTTTATTTTAATACTAGCTGTTGCCCGTCACGGCTTCGCCCGTGATTGAATTTATTTTATATGTGATCAAATCTCTTTAAAGAGAAACGAAATCTCCATCCTTAAGAGTTATATATTAAAACATTGAAGAATTGTAAGCAGAGCAATAAATTTTGCCGAATCTTTTGTCTAATTTCAACGCCATAAACCATATAGTAATTTTGAAGACCTGTAGGGAGGGGGGGCCTAAAGGACTTCAAAAACTATATTTGCAAGACCGTTTCTAAGTGAGCTCCTATATGTACATGTTAACCTCGTAGGCCCCAGAGATACATTATTTTGTAGTACGGTGGGGCAGAGCTCTACAGGAATCTATATTTGCAAAACCGTTTCTTATTCAGTACATATGAGTAAAAAAGGAACGTTAACATCAAATTTCAACACCGGATACAGTCGAGTAATTTTGAAGTCCAGTATGGGGCAGAGTCTTAAAATTAACACGCGCACTCGCAATGTGTTCAAAATGTACTAAATTAGGACTTCAAACCCTATATTTGCAAAACCATTCTAAATGTGTACGTATGAGCAAAGAGGAACATCCACATCAAAATTCAACCATGTATATAGGTTGTATAGTAAATTTGAAGTCCTGTGGGCGGAGCCCTAAAGGACATAATAACCTATATTTGTAAAACCATTCTATTCTTGGTGAGTACATAATATGAGTAAATAGGAACGTCTACGACAAATTTCAACCCCATAAGCCCCAGAGAATTTTGAGGTCCAGTGGGACAGAGCCCAAAAGAACTTCAAAATCTATATTTCCAAACCATTTCTAAGTGAGTACATATGAGTCAAGAGGAACATCCACGTCAAAGTTGATCCCCGTAGGCTCAATATTAATTTTGAAGTCCAGTGGGGCAGAGCTCTAAAAGGACTTCAAAAACTATATTTGCAAAACCGTTTCTAAATGTGTACGTATGAGTAAAGCGGAGCATCCACGTCAAAGTTGAACCCCGTAGGCTCTAGAGTAATTTTGAAGTCCAGTGGGGCAGAGCCCTAAAGTACTTCTAAACCTACAGTATATTTTGAATACCTGTTTCTTATTGAATACATATGAGTAAAGACGAACGTCCACTTTAAAATTGAACCCCGAAGCCTCAGAGAATTTTGATGTCCAGTGTGGCAAAGCCCTAAAAACATAAAAAAACAATACTTGCAAACCGTTTTTTAGTGAATACCTATTAGCAAAGAGGAAAGGCCAAGCCGAATTTCAAAAACACTTGCAATAGAGTAATTTTGAAGTCCAGTAGGGCGGAGCCCTAAAGGACATAAAAAACAGCCACTTTTGCTACTAGTGATAAAAACTACTATTTCAATGCATATGATCTTCCCATTGCGTCGCATTGCTGCCGCATCTCTCAATGTTTACAAGGATTAGGATAAAGATTAGCCACAAAACAACATGATAACGGGACCACGGAAGTCACCAATGGTCTTTTCAAGGACGAGAGAGGGAGGGGGAGGGGGAAGAGAGAGAGGTGTAAGAGCATGGTAGGTCCTACTCGCCTTCGCCGAAACCGTGGACGTCTGACCGGAAACGTGGACGTGTCGCTCTCAAACACGCGCACTCGCAATGTGTTCAAAATGTACTTTAATTATTTTCTTTACAAACAGTTGTTTTAATTACGTGACTTGACTAATTAGGCCTACGACTTACTTGGGAAACATGTTTATTGTCCAAAAAATATTTTCATCCAAAACACAAACAATATTGGTATGAGAATTGAAAACATAATTGTAAATTAATTCATCGCATTGTGTGTATAAACTTTGTTAGTTTCGTAATGTTAATTTCGTATTGATAATTGAGAATTGCTCTACTAATGTTTCTGCCTGAAAATTTATTTAGTAGAGCTTTTTCGGTGTGAATAGCTGTTATGGAAATACATAAGACCGTTACTATGTTACTTTTCTATATGCCTTTGCGTTCATTTTTGTAGCTTATATGATCAATTTACTTCATTATTATGTATGTAGATAAATTATAAATAAGAATTTATATAAGAAATAAAGAAATTAATTCCATTATATGTTCTTTTACTTGGTAAGAAGTATTTCATTTTTTGACACTTACAATTAATTAAAAAAAACATTATTTTTTTATTAGCATGATACGTGTTGTTTGTTATCAGAAATGAAAAACAACATGATTGAGTGTTGTAGACGTTTGTTTTTCATTTATAATTAATTAACCTAAGAAAATGTGGTTATTAAAAAACTTATTATCCTACATTGAAATAATTTAGGCTCATTTGTTTATTTTCCTGGTTACAGTTTATGTGGCCTTCCTAAAGTTTGAACTTTAAAATAGTTTGATTTAAAATTATATCTAAAATTAAAAAAACTATGAAGATTTATTTTTAAGTTGTATAAAACAATATAAAGAACAATGCCTTATTCTAAACAATGTAATAATGATAGTGTCATTTTTTGGTTTCGTGGCAGTAAATTCATGTTATGGAAACTTTTTAACAGTTCCAAAACTAAACATAACTGTGCAATCCGTCATTCAAAGTGGCGCGTAGAAATCCTCATACCCGCTGCACGGCTGGCGGGACAGAGCAGTGAGTACAACCCTTATAATATATATATATATATAATTCCTCCAAGGTACAACCCCCCAAACCGGCTCTGAGCCAGTCTCTCTATTTTGTGGTTTATTGGGTGGGCCTGCGTTCGATGTCATTGAAGGAGAAATTTTTCGTCAGCGAAGACCTGGGATACAACGACAGCTCCTGTTATGCCTTTTTTGTGCCTCCTAATATCACCCCCGTTAGTTTTACTTACATTATGTAGTGGTAGGTCTAATCAACTGCGTATTGAAAATGACAATTACTTATCCTACCTACATGATTTACGTTTGTAATATATCCATAGTACGAATTTCGGGAGTTTTCTTATTTTAATTTCAAGAGTGCAAACGGAATGTACACAGTTTCAATTACTCAGGTTGTGTGTTGCATGAATGTTAGTTTACATGGCCCATTTGGCTTATTTCGTCACCTACTAAATAGAATGTCTAATACTAACTCCTCAGAATAAAACTAATAATAAAATGTACTGTTCCTGCAGAAATGAAGAGTAGGTAATAAAAATGAAAACCAAGTGTTTATTTTGTTATGTATGGCCGCGATATTGTGTTCGAATATTAGACAATGTTTCTATTATATTGAATATGATGTTTTCGTCACTTGCTTTCAAACATACGTGTATTATGATAAACAAGAATCGTTTCAAATAACATTTACAAGGACATGATTTATTCACATAGCTTTCACCACTCCGCATTAAATGACTATGCATACATCTGTACCTCACCGCGGAGACACGCAGCGCTCTCCACGCACCTGGCTCTCCTCATTCCAGCGGATGTACGCCGGAGGCGTCAAGTTATTCAATATGGCAACGTCGCTGTTGCCCCCGGCCGTCCTTACCCTCCCCTCCGGTCACGTGCTTCCAATGAACGCTCATGCCACCGTGATTCCCAGACATTACTTGCCCTCATTGGACAAGGATTTCTGTGGTAGGGAGACCTGGCCCCACCACAGTGCGACCTATCGCCTATTCGGTCAAATCTCATGTCTGTCAACTGGATTCACCTGTTTATTTAATTATTTAAAAACATTACGAATGTCGCGAAAATCGTCATGCGGTCAAGTAACATGTCGATCTATTGGTGTTTAATGTTTATTAAATTATTATTACTTATTGAAAAGTCCTTCAAATGGTCATTCTACCTAATGTCATGTCGATCAACTGGGTTTAGGTTTTTATTGAAAAATATTAAACATGTCTAAATGTCGATTAAATGGTGATACGATCAAGTTTCATATCGACCAATTTGTTTTATGATTTTATTAAATTATTACTAGTTTTAGAAAGTCATCCAAATAGATATTCTACCTAACATCATGTCGGTCAGTTGGTTCCAGTGGTATATTTTATTATTATTAATTAATTATTGAAAGTCGCGCAAATGGTCATACTACCAAATGACATGTCGATCAGTTGGTTTCCAGGTTTTATTTAGATATATTATTTAATATTTAAAAAGTCGACCAATTCGTCAAACGACCAGACATCATGTCGGTCAAATGGTGGCCCCCCAAAAATTACATTTGACAAAAAATTAATAGAATACCAGGAACATTAAAATAAAACCTACACTAACAGTAACATTAAAAAAGGAACATGAATTTGTCGATTTTAATATTGTCGACTACTTGATATGTAGGTATTCACTGTCTTACACAATCTATTGATGCTTGAATTCTTGGGATCAGAACATCATTGCCGGACGCGCCACCGCCATATTGTTAATTGCTCAGATAAAATTTCACCACAGTCCACCAAGGTGTGTTCTTGCCAGGGAATTCCGAATTGTTAAACAATATTTTAATAGCAATATTTGAAATCAGTATGTAACGAGATACTGTAGGTGTACAACTATGTCCCTCCACTCTTTAAAAAAATGTTATTTGGTGGGGGGTTATCCATTTATTGGAGGGAGGGTTCGGGGATAGGATGGTGTTGGAAAGGGAGCGGGTGCGGCAATTTTGGTCTTTGCAAGGGCGTTAAAAAACTCACAAGTTGCCCCTGATATCTAGGCGGTCGTAGACCAGTTGCCTGGATGGATCTTGTCAATAACTAAATTTGTCAATAAAACTAATATTTACAGTTCATGTGGTGGCAGCTGGGCTTAAATGTCCATATTTGTGTTGAAATACTCCTCAACTGGGTCGAAGCATTTCCTCCTAAAGCCACTTCTTGAAGGGTGTGGGTTCTAGCTCCCTTACTTCATTTGGCAATTTATCATATAGCTTGTAGGCCAACACAGGGTAGCAATTGTCTGTCTTGTCTAGTCTACATCTAGGAATGTCAACGTTTTTCCCCGAGCGCAGATTATACCTGTGGCACTGCTCAGATTTTAACTTTCTTTTGATTTCACCAATGTAAACAATTATTGAGGTAAAATAAATAAATCAAGTATATAATTAAAGTTTTTTAACACAGACTATAATAACAAATTAAACTACTTATTACTTTATTACACACGGTTCTGGGTGAATTTAGTAGCCTGGATTTTTTTAGAATAATTAATAAACTAAATTAATGACACACCATTCATCTTGCACCCTGCTTATTATCATCTTACATCTAAAATACAGGTTATGGTCTAAAATAAAAATAAACTCAAAGAGGAACTGCAAAACAAAAAATGTATCATTTCTGTCTTGGAATCTTACTGTAAAACCTGGGAAACATTATAGAGGAAAAAGACATAGAAATAAGACTGTTGAATTTACATAAAAATTCAATTAATAATTTTAAAAAGCCAAAAGATCCAGTAAAGTCAAGTGATTCACTAACAAAATAACCAGTTATAGAAATGAAAAACCGCTTCTTTCCTCTACAAAGTGATGACCCTCTTCACTAACCTGGAATGGCTGCCAAACGATTGAAGTAGTCTCCAAGGTTGTAGTTGTTGTAGTCGTACCAACTATTGAAGTAGTCTCCGAGGATGTCGTACCAACTAGGCCTTTGTCTTCTTCTCGCCGGCCAGCCAACAACTGCTCCAACCAGAAAAAAGGAACAAAATAATAGTGCTTTCAGACAGCCAAGGAAACCTACTACTTATCAATCAATCAATCAAATGAATCTTTATTCAACACATACAAAAATATGTACATGAATGCGTCATTGTTCTAAAGCAATCTACTCGTATTTCCTACTACTACACCTAATACTTACAATGGTGTTTTATTCATGTCCCTATTCCATGTTAATTATTATGGTTTTATTAATTCTTCTAACTATAAAATTCAAGGTCAATTAGAATAATCTTAAGTTGATTTTTGTATTTGTTGTAGTTTTCCTCATTCCTAATGCCACATGGGAGAGAATGCATAAATTTAACTCCTATTTAATTAGGGCTTTCTTTAAATCGTTCTTTATTATGTTTTTTTATTGTAAAATTTTGTTTGTTTCTAGTGTTGTAATTGTGTATGTCTTGCTGTCTTGGTAATTCTGGTTCTCGGTTCTTGACATACAATATTGTTTTGTAAATGTTAATCCTAATTAATTAAAACACTACTAAGTTCTCTTAGTAACTGAGTGGGAGCATTTTAAGTTAACAAGCATCTGAGTGGGATAAAATTTGTATCTATCTTTGTAATCAATTTTTTTTGTTTTATTGAGATCCCATTTTGCAAAATAATTAATCAGACCTTAGAACAGGGGATTTTCCCTCATTAACTTAATCTTGCTGAAGTCAAACCTATATTCAAAAAGGGGGTCTAAATAAAACATTATTGACTAATAGCTTTGTTACCTTGTTGCTAAAAATTCTTGAAAAAACAGTATGGTAACCATTCAAATAGAACCTAATAGCAATAGACTAAATAGCAATAGACTCAAATAGAATATTGCAATAGACTATGTTTTATTTGTTATTCTAATATGAATTTTCTGATGTCCTTTTTACTTGGACAGTAGACCCTAATTAGGTGATTTGAATGATTTTATTTCTACTGGGATTCATACCACCACCACCTATAATATTACATAAATTTCTAGAAAGACGACAAAGGAACAAATGACAACAAGTAAAATGTGATAGATAATGAGAAAACGAAAAAAATACCGGGATACTAGGTGTAGGCTCATGTCTATTGCTAAAAATTACATTTGACAAAAATTAATAGAATACCAGTAACATTAAAATAAAACCTACACTAACGGTAACATTAAAAAAGGAACATGAATTTGTCGATTTTAATATTGTCGACTACTTGATATGTAGGTATTCACTGTCTTACACAATCTATTGATGCTTGAATTCTTGGGATCAGAACATCATTGCCAGACGCGCCACCACCATATTGTTAATTGCTCGGATAAAATTTCACCACAGTCCACCAAGGTGTGTTCTTGCCAGGGAATTCCGAATTGTTAAACAATATTTTAATAGCAATATTTGAAATCAGTATGTAACGAGATACCGTAGGTGTACAACTATGTCCCTCCACTCTTTAAAAAAATGTTATTTGGTGGGGGGTTATCCATTTATTGGAGGGAGGGTTCGGGGATAGGATGGTGTTGGAAAGGGAGCGGGTGCGGCAATTTTGGTCTTTGCAAGGGCGTTAAAAAACTCACAAGTTGCCCCTGATATCTAGGCGGTCATAG
Organism: Neoaliturus tenellus; assembly: GCA_030545055.2. Classification (NCBI taxonomy): domain Eukaryota; kingdom Metazoa; phylum Arthropoda; class Insecta; order Hemiptera; family Cicadellidae; genus Neoaliturus; species Neoaliturus tenellus. Next base: position 70,424,187 of record CM061535.1, on the reverse strand, counting down.
ACCAGTTGCCTGGATGGATCTTGTCAATAACTAAATTTGTCAATAAAACTAATATTTACAGTTCATTTGGTGGCAGCTGGGTTTTTTTAATGTCCATATTTGTGTTGAAATACTCCTCAACTGGGTCGAAGCATTTCCTCCTAAAGCCACTTCTTGAAGGGTATGGGTTCTAGCTCCCTTACTTCATTCGGCAATTTATCATATAGCTTGTAGGCCAACACAGGGTAGCAATTGTCTGTCTTGTCTAGTCTACATCTAGGAATGTCAATGTTTTTCCCTGAGCACAGATTATACCTGTGGCACTGCTCTCTTAGGCAACCCGCTAGCCTAGAATCCTTAATTATCAGTCCACTGACGGTTAACCAGCCAGCCCAAGAATATAACTAGCCCAAGATTTTAACTTTCTTTTGATTTCACCAATGTAAACAATTATTGAGGTAAAATAAATAAATCAAGTATATAATTAAAGTTTTTTACCACAGACTATAATAACAAATTAAACTACTTATTACTTTCTTACACACGGTTCTGGGTGAATTTAGTAGCCTGGATTTTTTTAGAAGAATTAATAAACTAAATTAATGACACACCATTCATCTTGCACCCTGCTTATTATCATCTTACATCTAAAATATAGGTTATGGTCAAAAATAAAAATAAACTCAAAGAGGAACTGCAAAACAAAAAATGTATCATTTCTGTCTTGGAATCTTACTGTAAAACCCGGGAAACATTATAGAGGAAAAAGACATAGAAATAAGACTGTTGAATTTACATAAAAATTCAATTAATAATTTTAAAAAGCCAAAAGATCCAGTAAAGTCAAGTGATTCACTAACAAAATAACCAGTTATAGAAATGAAAAACCGCTTCTTTCCTCTACAAAGTGATGACCCTCTTCACTAACCTGGAATGGCTGCCAAACGATTGAAGTAGTCTCCAAGGTTGTAGTTGTTGTAGTCGTACCAACTATTGAAGTAGTCTCCGAGGATGTCGTACCAACTAGGCCTTTGTCTTCTTCCCGCCAGCCAGCCAACAACTGCTCCAACCAGAAAAAATGAACAAAATAATAGTGCTTTCAGACAGCCAAGGAAACCTACTACTTATCAATCAATCAAATGAATCTTTATTCAACACATACAAAAATATGTACATGAATGCGTCATTGTTCTAAAGTAATCTACTCGTATTTCCTACTACTACACCTAATACTTACAATGGTGTTTTATTCATGTCCCTATTCCATGTTAATTGTTATGGTTTTATTAATTCTTCTAACTATAAAATTCAAGGTCATTGAGAATAATCTTAAGTTGATTTTTGAATTTGTTGTAGTTTTCCTCATTCCTAATGCCACATGGGAGAGAATGCATAAATTTAACTCCTATTTAATTAGGGCTTTCTTTAAATCGTTCTTTATTATGTTTTTTTATTGCAAAATTTAGTTTGTTTCTAGTGATGTAATTGTGTATGTCTTGCTGTCTTGGTAATTCTGCTTCTCGGTTCTTGACATACAATATTGTTTTGTAAATGTTAATCCTAATTAATTAAAACACTACTAAGTTCTCTTAGTAACTGAGTGGGAGCATTTTAAGTTCACAAGCATCTGAGTGGGATAAAATTTGTATCTATCTTTGTAATCAATTTTTTTTTGTTTTGTTTTATTGAGATCCTATTTTGCAAAATAATCAATCAGACCTTAGAACAGGGGATTTTCCCTCATTAACTTAATCTTGCTGAAGTCAAACCTATATTCAAAAAGGGGGTCTAAATAAAACATTATTGACTAATAGCTTTGTTACCTTGTTTCTAAAAATTCTTGAAAAAACAGTATAGTAACCATTCAAGTAGAACCTAATAGCCTAAGAAATTCATAAAAGTTGGTTTTTCTAGCAAAATTAAGCACACAAAAAGCTGTGTAACAAGTATGATGGATACTGTAGCGCGGGATTTGGATGGGTCACAGAGGACTATGGGAGTTCTCTGTGATCTCTCCAAGTCTTACGATAGTGTTGATCATATACTTATTGAAAAATTGAAGTTAGAAATAAAAAATAATGGACTCAATTGGTTTAGGCTATCTCATACCTAAAAAATAGAAAGCAAACGACCCTCATTAATAAACTGAATATAATATTTTTGTCCATGAATTTGTCAAAAATACAAAGGATAGAATTTTCAGCCTCCTATTCGGACAATAAATATATCTCTAACCTCACCACTTCGTCCATCAATAGCCTACCCAAAATACCGTTGGGGCTCAGCTAGTCAAGCCAAATATATTCTTATTTTACAAAATTGAGTTTTAATAATTATAGCAAAACTCCCTCAAATGGACACAAAATCCATATACTCACCACAAGAAACAAAGAAATATTGTGCCCCATATGGAGTCACATGGAGTTCCATGTGGCTCTTTAAAGGGCTTGTTGGTGTTATTTGAATGATGCAAGCCAATTTTCATCAAATGAAAATGCTCACCTTTTACAGCTCATATATTTATCAGATAGCTTTAATGGTAAATGAGAGTTTTGACACATTCATGTTTAATCAAAAATCGTATACTTATCGCAGTTTGTTAACAAATTTACTTTGTCAACAAACTGAGGCCAATAAAATGTCTAATTAATGTAATTATTTTATATTTTATTTTAGATTAGGAAAAAAAACATTTTGTACATGCATTTAATACTACAACTATTTTTATTCTTACAATTAATTACCTATAGCTTAAAGATGTTTTGACTAATCACCTCAATTTGTTGATAAAGGGATGTATTTTGAATAAATAAATAAATTAGGAAACTTCACATATACCACGTTTAGCATTTTTGGGTGGAAAATTTAGTCCCAAAATAATTTTACTCATGAATGTACTTTGACTCCTTCCCCTCGGAAACCCTAGCACTTTTAAGGTGTTATTTGAATGATATCCAAGCATTTTCCAAAAATAAACGGTTTCATAAAATTGACACATACTTTCTCCCAACAATATTAAAAGGTGTTAAAAACCTCCAAACATTAGGCCTAATGTCTTGATGGCTCAGCCAGATAGCTGAGCAGCACGAGTTTGACTATGAATTTATGAGTTTAACTCCGCACATCTGTGAATTTTAACAACATACTGCGGTTCTGTTAATGCATTGAATTTTCTCTGCAACCACTTGACGTATAGCAATAATTTAAAATAAGTTCTTGCTGGATAGTTTAGTTTTTTGAGTTTGATGATTAGTAAAATCTATTTCAAGCAACAGCTATTTGGAAAGTCCAAAAAATTTATTTTTAAACACTTATTGCTTTATAACTTTTTAAAATACGCATTAATTCGGAGGTGGGTGGTGCCATTTTATTCAGCAAAAATGTGATCAGGTGTTATAATTTCATTGTCAACAAAGGTTGTACCGCAAAAAGCGGCTGGCTGCGACAGCGACGGAACTTCGTCCCAGAGATTCATTTTTTAATTAAATTGGCGAATAACGCTGCTTAATTCGAATGAATGTTTTCAGATCGGATGGTCAGGCATCTGGGTGTTTTGAGAAGAACATTTTCGCTATTCGCAGATTAAGAACGCTATAGGATGATTACAGAAAGTAACTCTTTAATAACCATAGCGTAAATTTGGTCATGTGTGTATCATGTCCACATGTGACCCGGTCAGGGATCGTGACGCGGAAAAACGCCGCTAATAGCATTTGGCAAATCATACACGGTAGGTGCGTTGCTGGGTGCCGTAGAGTAACTGGATGATTGGTTTTTTATGAATCACCTTCAGTCATATTTACCTTTAAAAATATGCACCGAATTGTGTTGGTGTGTCAAGTAAAAAAATCTTCATAATTAAACATAATCAAAATCATAATCTAAAATAAAGACTATTAAACATAGGCCTAACAAGTTATTTCTCTAAGAGGTTTTTAACGCTCTAGCAACTCGGAATAGTATACAGACTATAGCACAAACCAGCATTTGATACCATTTCATCAGGTTAAAAAAGGTAAAAACAAACAAATTGAATGTTAAACATAAATTTTATGTCCATTCATTTTCAATCAGTCCTTAGTTCGGTATGTAATCAATGAGTAATATTTACAAATCAACGTTTTTAGGTATCTAACTCAAACTTGACACTAGGGGTGTCAATCCCGGGATCCGGAATCCCGGGATACCGGGATCCCGATCAATATCGGTTCCCGAATAATCCCGGGATTATGTACCCTCAATCCCGGGATTATCGGGATTGAAAAAAAAACCATTATTTTTACTATTTTTGAAGATATTTTTACTTTTAACCACTACTTCATTCAAATAGTAATTAATTGTTTAGTAAATTTACTGTAGTATAGACAACGTGTCAATGTCAAATCATAACAAAAGGTTTAAAATCGCTTGAATCAGCCACATCCTCATTCATACAATACCTTGAATGATTCCTTGCGTTCAAACTCCAGAGTAATTTCTTATCGCAGGGAACTTCCGGTACGCTTCTGTCCCACCTTTGTCTCTATTTTCGATGTATTTATTTTATTCCGAGACACAATACTTTCAGTTGATATAAATCTTAATAATTTTGAAAAATAATGTTAGAAGTAAAAGTTTTTTTCTTTTATTATGATTTTATTTTATAGTATTATGACAATATTTTATTGGTTTGAAAAATGTATTACGTTCATTTATTTAACCCTAGCAACATCAATCATTAAATCAGTAACCTGACAAAACGATGTTGTATATTCTTGCTTTAATGGAAAATATTTATGAACATCGCTTACAGTAATACCTACTTGGTTGAATGGTTAAATGGTTTAGGTTTTGAAGACATTAAGAGAATGTGATATGATTAGTCTACAAATGCAATGAAACTCAATGAAAACTTAATACAATGTGCATTTATTTATTTGTAGTTCAAGGAAATATTTTGAAAGTGGGGCTGTCTAACAATAGAGGTTGCTGGACGGTTCAAGGTTCTACGTTGGAGTCACGTGAGCCACGGTATAACCAAAAATTCCGACTTCAGACTAGAAGCGTAAAAACAAAACATGTGCGTGTTGAAATAAACTGAACAGATAAGCTTCGAGTTTGGCAGAATGCCGAGAAACTTGAGATTATGAGCAATTAAATTGTATTTTCTGTAAATTTGAATAAAAAGTGTTTTTAATTTTATTATTTCATAGCTGAATACTTCTATGTTATATGAATCCCGGGATTAATCCCGGGATCCCGGGATCGTCATTAATCAATCCCGAAATCCCGGGATTGCAATTTCGGCCCGGGATTGACACCCTTACTTGACACTTAGGCTAATCAAATATACTTATTGTATGTTATGATTCCATTTCTACATTGTAGGGCTCTAAAATATCAGCGCTATACAGTTATCAAGTTTGTTGCAAATTTGAAATTTTGAACTAAAAGTAAGAAGAATGAAACTAAACACTGGGTTACACTGTGTTTACGATCAAATAACGGATAATAGTGAGATAAGATGTTTTCTTCTCTCACAAAAACACAATTTTTGCATGTCTGTTTGCAAATTGACATTTCAAAATTGCATCAAAATTTCATTAAATAAAGCACCCGATATCTCCATTATTGTCATTCGATCGTTTTACTCTCAGTGTTTTCAGGTGTAATTAAAATTTGCAACATTTTAGTGCTGTAATTGGTCTAAGGTTTTACAAAACGTCTAGTTTTAATAGGAGATAGTTAGCTTTCAAAATTAAAAATTGCCGTCATTTTTAAAATATAAAGTTAAAAAATCTAAATGTCATAAGTTTTTGCCTTAACATCAGATTTTATTATAACAAATGTAGACTTTAAATTCCCCATCTACAATAGTTTTAAAACTTCCACAGATTAATTTAAAATATATACAGAATAGGAAGATAGCAAACAAATAAAAACATGATATGAGCTCAATTATTTTTGCTCTTAATGTAAAATTGTTCATATGGTTGCGGGTGACCTTGTATGTAAGCCTATATAGATAGATAGATAGATAGATAGATAGATAGATATTTCTCACAATCTTTTCAAATAACAAATAATTGATACAATACAATGTTTATAGTTCAAATGTTGACATTCCATGTTCATAATAATAGTACTAAGTACTATAACTTAATACAAAAAACGATAAAACACAGTCAAATTAATACTATAAAATAATGAAATTAATTAAACAGTACGTCATTATTTACCTTATCAAACTACAATAATAAAAACATTTCTGGTAACCTAGTACTTTTTATGAGAGAAATTTCACGTACTCCAAAGGCAAAGCCTGTGTAGAGTACGGCTTCACAAACAATTTAAAACTAAAAATAGAGCCGAGATAACACTTTTAAATAGAATAATTAGCTGTGCATAGGAGATAGTAAAATACTAATAACTATAACAGAACATTATAAGATTTAAAATATATATAGGCTATATATATATATATATATATATATATAGGGGCACCACATTCAGATCTCGCATATATAAGAAAACCTCCTAGGGCCGGCCCTGAATACATTCAAAACAATAGTAAATACTACACAAAACATAAATAAATTAATGCACTTCAAAAACGTTACAATAGAATTCACTAAAGAATTGACACTGAGTTTTGGCAGCACTGCTGTTTCGGTTGCGCGAGCAGAAAAGACCATCGCATAACAAGGCATTGTTTGTGCCTGTGTGAGTGTGATTTGCATATGCAAGTTCTCCATATGGCTAAACAAGAGTGCAGGGAAGCCGTGTCTGGCACTCGCCCACGATAAAATTGGAAGCTCAGTTGTCGATAATTTTGCATTCATTTCTGTATGATTTGTTTCTATCTGCAAGTTGTGACCTGTACAACTGTCGCCTAATTCTGTTTATCAAACACATAATGATACTAAAAATTTTGATATATTTATTTTAACTAAAGATCGCCTCCTGATCGAAATTCGACCAAAATTTCAGTTGATCTGACCCAAGAAGGTTTAAAACATTAACTGAAAGGTCTGAGTTTCTTGTTTTGCCAGCAGTTGTTTTTACAACAGCTGTCTAATGATTCAATCAATCATTCTTCCTCCATAAGATTAACATTGAAACTTTGAAAGCCTGTGGGGCGTAGCCCTGGAGTCCGATGTGAATTAGAATGGGATTCTGCTCTTCTAGAGGACTATACCTTTCTAAGGATATGAGCGGATTTCTTCTACGATGAACACCAGCTGAGAAAAAAGGAGGAAACTAGACTTGCTTGCCTTATAACCCTTAGAGTGCCTCGGCGTCGCTCACAGAGACGCATGTTGGTTGTGCAAGAATTGCCGAGCGTCGCTGAGGGCGACTCTCAGTATTTTATATGGTGCTTTACATCCAGATTACGTACTGGCTTTAAGTATGCGCCGTTTTGATCCCAAGGTCTCCAGCTAACAGTTCTGTAGCAATTTCACCGCCTTTGGTCTAGAGGTGGAAATTCCAGTTAGGCTACTTTTACTTTCTCCCTCTATACCATAGTATATGGAGAAAGTATTGTTTACGTCAAAATTTTCGAATTTGAGTTGTTGGTGGATTTATCCATTTTGGTTCCCCCTGAGCCCAAAAAAGTGGTTTTCGGAGTGATGTCTGTCTGTGTGTGGTGTGTGTGTGTGTGTGTGTGTGTGTGTGTGTGTGTGTGTGTGTGTGTGTGTGTGTGTGTGTGTGTGTGTGTGTGTGTGTGTGTGTGTGTGTGTCAGGATGTAAACAGAGCTAGAGAATGCCCTAATGGACCAATTTCAATTAAATTTGGTACATAGGTCCAAATCCACGATAATTCCAGGCGTTTTTTTCATTTTTTTGAATTTTTGATTTTTAAGGGTATTTTACCCCCCCAAAACCCTCAAAAATCGTCAAAAATCAAAATTTCTCAAAAACGGCTCTAACGATTTTGATTAAAATTTTGTGGTTTATTAAGCATAAAATGGTGAATAAAATGACACCCCCGCATCTGCGGGAAAATCCGCGTTCAAAAGTTATGGAGTAAAAAGTGTTTCAAAAATCAATTTTTTGGATTTTCAAAATAGCTGTTGTCTTGAAATAAATTTTACTTATCACCAATAAATCAAGCTCAAAAAACTAAATAATCCAGTATTTTAAATTATTGCTCTACGTCAAGTGGTTGCGGAGAAAATTCAATTTTTCGTTTAGCGGTAAACGCAGTACGTTGTTAAAAGTCACAGACGCGCGTAGGGTCAAACGAGCGCTGCTCAGCTGGTAGCTATCCGACTGAGTCATCAAGACATTAATTTTTGAAGCTTTTAACATCTTTTTTATATTGTTGGGAGAAAGTATGTGTCAGTTAACTGATACCGTTTATTTGGTAATAGGTTGCAACGTTACACGGAGCTTTAGTAATAGGAGACAAAAAGCTATTAATTTTTTAACCTATTACTAGCCCTAGCCTAACCTGCCAAGGCGTAATTTTAACAATCTAGTTAATGGTTTTTGCATCACAAGGTACAAAAAAGCGTCTCCCTTAAATTCATTTAATTTAATTATTATTAGTCCCACAAACAATATAATTTATGGCTAGTGCTAAAAAATTATTATTATTTCTAGGCCTAAGAAATAAATTAAATAGACTTATAGTACGATAGACTATTAGTAAGAAATTGTATTGTTATAAAACACACACAAAAAATCTAATTAAAAGAAAACATAAGTTTTAGTTATATATGAAATAAAGTAGAAACATTACTGACTGAGTTTGGTTGAGGTACAGTTGGATTTTTTCATACTGACGAGTTTTACCGACTTTTAATCGTTTTCTCTAAAGTAAATTCAATCAAATGAGTTAGCATTTAAAAACAAAATTTCTTGAGTCTAACGTGATTGACTTTCTATGATGAAATTATCTATCTACCCTCTCCGTCTCCAACCCCGCACTCCCAAAATAAACAAACAAACATAAGAGTTCCGTGAGCTTAAAGCTCGGCCGCGACCGGGCAATCGGGCATGGGGTCGTTTCGATTCGTTCAGCGGGGAACAGTTCATTTCGTATCGTCGCTGCTAAACGCATACTGGGAACGTTCCACGGTAGCTATCGTTTCGCAGCTTCCACTATTAAACAACGAATTCAGAAACCTAGAAGCTAAACGAATAAGGTTTAAGTTCCAAGAAAGCCGAGTCAAAATAGTTACATTTGTCATTTCCTTCCCAAACTAATGCTGATATCGTTCCGCTATGTCCAACATTAAATGGTGAATTAAGCAACCTTCTCCACAAACGAATACAGATTACGTTCCGTGAAAACCACACCAATCAGTGACACTGGTACTTTCCATTTAAACTAATACTGTTATCGTTCCGCTGTGTCCACTATTCATTGGTGACTTGAGTTAACTACTCCACGAACGAATACAGATTACGTTCTGTGAAAAACACAAAGAATGGTGACAGTTGTAGTTTCTATTTTAAATTAATACTGATAACGTTCCGCTGCGACCACACTAAACTATATGGCCCTTGTTTATTAATATCCAGTCGGCTGAGTTAGTTTTTTAAACGTTTCGAGATTGCAAAGGCTAAATCTTCTAATTCTTTTAACAAAAACTAAAAAAATAGTTGGCTTTGCTCTAAAAATGAACTATTAAAAAATTAATAGGGTAAACCGTGTAACCTAATAATCGATTAATAGTCTGCAATTTGGTAATAGTGTTAAGTATCCTATTACGTTAAATAACGCACACCTCTACTTTGGTCTGTTTACAGACACTGTTTATAAGTTTAGTCGTCGTTGATGTAATCTGACTGTCGTCTGATTTTTGTTTGTTGTCAGTTCGTATGTGCGGCAAATCCCAGTAAACGAAATAAGTTATTTACGTGTTTTAGGTATAGTGTTTCTTTCATTACTACCGTATTTATTTAATATGGTGGGTAAAAATGAGTGAGAGAATAAATCTAAACGACTCAAGTGTCCTTCAGGAACTTGTTTATAACAAACCTAACCTAACCACATATTTGGAATTGTAACAATTTTCATTTAATTTTTTTACAAACATACGAGGGCTATTCAGAAAGTAAAGAATGTTTCCGCCTTACGCCGCTAGGTGCGCGCGTATCGCCTATATTAGGGTATGAGAGAGCTCAGGGCCTCAGTAGCTATCCAGCCGTGACACTAGGAGCATCGTTGCGCTGCTAGTTTTCTTTATTTTTAAATTCAAAATTTAAGCTCCCGTAAAAAATGCCGCCAGTTGCGAAGTGCGATCGATAACACGGTTTTCGTTGGCAAAAAATTAAAACCGATAGACAATAGACAATACCTATCTTTATTCATATAGAGATTTATCGATTTTTATTCTTTCAATTTCAACACAGCAAAGTCCGTGAAACTTGAGGGAAAGAGAACGAAAGCTCCGTTATGGAGGAGGAGCGGGTTTCACGGATCTTCTCGTCCACTTTAGTGACCAGTTCGTCAGTCACAATGCTCGGTCGTCCACTCTACTGCTCATCAAGTACTGGTTCGGTAATTTGTAAACTGAATACACAACTTACGCACAAAACTTTCATTCAAGACATTGTTCCCATACATCTCGCACACTTTTCGATAAATCTTTATCAGTTTTAAGGTTTTAGCCAGCAAAAACCGTGTTACCGATCACGATTCGCAACTGGCGGCATTTTTTACGGACCCGAGTGCTCTCATACCCTAATATAGGCGATACGTGAGCGCCTAACGGCGTAAGACGGAAAAGTTCCTTACTTTCTGAAAAGCCCTCGTATTTTGAGCTTATATAGATGATTTACACATCAATTTTGATCATTATTTCCTGCTCTTTCTGACTATTGAGTTGAAAAAAAATAAAATTGTTTAGCACAAGTTATACTGAGTCAAAGTTGAAAAAATGTATAAATATTTTTTCATTTTCAGAAGAAAAAAAATTTTTTATGCCTTAAACTTAGTTTACAAATATACCTAGTTATTTTAAACCATTTCATAAAAAATTTATTTGTGCACAAGATAAAAAAAAAATTACATACATACCTCTAAAATTGTAAATTTTATGAACGTTTTTGTAAACTACTACATTTTCCTATGAAAACAGTGCGGCAATTTATGCATAAGAAATGAACAAAATACCACGGCACTCAAAGGGTTAATATATAGATTATTTAATCAATTTGTTTGGGGGGTTCTTGTGGGAAACTACCACTGCTTATTTCAGCACCCCTGAAATAAAATCGTAACCATGCCCTTGTGGCATGGCTGAGAATTAAAAACTTTCAAACACCGAAAATTTTTAAAACTCTTTGCTTTCAAACACTAAGTTGGTGATCCCTCAAAACTTCTTAATTTTTACTGTATTAAAAGTTACAAGTTAGCTAAATAGTGACAAATTTCATGCTGAATAAAAATTTAGGGTTATAAGGTCTTAGCCTAGATGAAAAAAATTGTTTTAATAAGGATGTAGAATACATGTTCATGTAGGATTATTTACAGCATTGACACCCTGAGAGCTTTACAGACCATAGGCCTAGGCTAAGTAAGCACTCAGGCCTAGGCTAAGTAAGCGCTTAGGCCTAGGTCGAGGTGGTAAAGGTAGTAGAAGAAGGTAGGCCTAATTGATCTGTATCTACATCAATAATTTTTCTGTCAGACGTTTCCAAATCACTCAAGAGTGGGGGGTATATTTTTCATCGCATTTCCAGGATCACTAACTTAGCCATTTCATCATCCACAGTCTCTCAAACATAGGTAAGTTATCCATTTCAACTAGTTTCTGAATGCAAAAGTAGGCCTAACTTACTTAAATTTAATTTAACAGCCACAAATAAAAACTTAGAAACAGTAGCCATCCGGCAAACGTTAATTTCTGGAGATTTCTCGCAAACTGGACCTAGGCCTATGAGTAACCAATCACATTCTAACACTAGAAATTGGCGCTTTCCAATAAAGAAAGCGTCGAATCTCCAGATCCAGATCAATCTCGTAAGGATTTTGTTGAACCACATGAAGCTCAGAAATCAATGTAAACACTTAGAAGTCGGGGATATGGGCCAAAATATCAAAAATAAACAGAGGCCCAGGAAGCTAAGTTATAGGCTTAATAATTGTAGGCCTAGGTCTATTTTCAGAGTCCAAAATCTTGCTGAGGAAAAGAAATCACAGTTCACAACTAGGCCATCCGTGTGAATTCTTGGTGAATCAGCATCAAATGTCCTCATCATAGCAGAAAAATATATTTGTATCGTTAAAATAGACCATGCTGCTTGACCCAGGACAGATAGGTTCTCAATAGTGGCATGAAGAAAGATGAAACAGTTTGATACATGTGGGCCCCGGTTTGTGGGATACTGTATGTGTGTTAAATTATAAGGCTTACAAGTAAATGACCCTTACCTGTTTGGAACGTCATTGTATACAACAAACACAATAATTAAAATTAATTCCACTGAGTCAACACGGAAACTTAGACCTTCGAGTCTATTCACAGTCTAATATATAGGAATAACATATTATTAGACTGTGCTATTAATAATGGTTCACGGAACGGATAGGATAAGGCAAGGGATAAGGATTCTTTCTTTCTTTCTTTCTTTCTTTCTAGGTCGCTTGCTTGGCAAGCTGGCTTGGGGTGGATCCCATGTAGCCACACTCTTCCGAACTTTTGATTTTGTCGCTATTTAGGAATACCAGACACCTACTTTATTGTCCCGGGAGATTTGGGTGGATTAGTTCACACATAGGCTAGTAGTCACATTGAATGGTGGGTAGTTAGTTTTGGTGGATGGGTTGGGTTGGTTTGACAGAATGGCACACATCTGGAACAGAACAAACAATTGTGTTAGACATCAAAAGAGACTGGGTGGAAACGGGGATAAGGATTCTACAAGAACGGAAGAGTTAGTTTTTTGTTCAACTAGCGGTCCATAGAGTAACATTCCAGATACTGTAGTTATTTATTTATTTATTTTTTTTATGAAATTCATCTATACTTAGGGCCGTGAAATCAGGCGGGTTGAGATTCTGCATCCTCCAGTTAAATTGTCAAATTTACAGAGCAACTCAGTGTTCATTAATATTACCTAACCATCTACATTAATAGTACGTATAAATGATAAATTTACTATTACAACCGTTTTTTTAATACAGAAAGTTTCCATTAGAATCCACCGGCCACCCGCCTAATTTCATGGCCGGCAGTATAAGTTTTCAAGGTTTAATCATTGACTATTGATACTACTAAGGATCCTTAGTCAATGGTATTATCATTGTATTGTGAGATGGCTGTGATTATGTAAAATATTATGCAAAATAGTTAATAAACAAACAAACAAATCAATTAAATTTTTTATTTTACTGCATTCTGGTCGGATTGCGAAGGATGGAAACGTAAATATAAAAATAGCATATTTAAATTAACCAAGAGTAAAAATCAATTTCATAACGTTCTTGCCATACCATGATTGTCACTTTCAAAGAATTTATAAAATTTGAATTACATTGTCTTATATATTAAAAATTAAATGAGAATTGCGTTCTTTCTGTTTAAGTTGTCATAATAGTTCATAAATTATTTAAATTATAGTTAGTATATGCCAGTATAAGTAGTATAATTGGCATAACTGTTATATTCAAATATATTTTACTATAAACATTGACATGGAGATAATATCCATAGTCAATGGTAAAAATATCAAAATTATTTGCTTTAAACTTTCAATGGTAAAAATATCAAAATTATTTGCTTTAAACTTTTACTGTCTAAATATACTTTGACTCCCTAAATAACAAATAGTTATTTGTGCTTCTAGGGACTAAAGTACAATGTTTTCTCCCTGAAGGGAAAGTGTTGTCGCCCGAAGGCGAAGCCGAGGGCGACAATTTCCCTGAGGGAGAAAAGTACTTTAGTCCCTTGATGCACACAACATTTTTCCTCCACCTACACGAATAAAATTTAGGCCTAATAGGCCTACCGTAGATAATTTAACTTTACCTTCATATGATCCCTTGCTCCGTCAAGCTGGATCTGTCACATCAACATAAAAAACATACAAGGTAGGCCATATCAATTTTAAAGAACACGAAAAAACAAAATATATAATTTAAGCCTAGTCAAAAGTTTTACACTTATGTTTTGGAATTCTTAGGTTAATAGCCTACCCAAGCGAAATGTAAACAAACACTTACACTGCCACGGCCATCTCTAGTACTAGAGATGCTGCTCACCCACTGCTGACTGAATGGTCAGCAGTGAGTGAGCAGCAGCTACAGCTGCTATTAGTCAACAATGAGTAACGAAACAAATAGAAGTGACAGCTGACTGTGGCTCATGTTCTTTTTAATCTCTCTTTTAATGTTATTCTTATGTAACTAACTTTAGCCCCGTGGTACGGAAAAACTTGAGTTTTCCCTAGGTAGAAAGATTAAGTATTCAAGTCGCATGGGATTGAAATTAGTACTTTACTACTCTATTCCAAGGAGTAAAATACGGCTTTAGATAGTAGGTGGAGGAAAAGTATATTTATTTTGAGAATAATTACGTTTTTTGTTTATTTAGTCACAAATCCAACAAATTTTATATTAAAGCGATCTCATAAGTTTTTAAGTGGAGCCATTGACTAAGGATACAAACGTGTATGTATCTTTAGATGTATATTCAATGGTGGAGCCAATATAGTACCGCTAACTTACAACTTAATTTTCTCCAGTGGGTTCTATGGCTAAATCGTCTGCAAATTTCGAAAGTTCTATCGTCCTATGCTCAAGCTCAAGTCACTCTCTTCTCTGTCGTCACACTGTCAGTGATTGATTACATTACAGAATAGAATAACAAAAATAGGTTATGTTTGCCTGAACTCTGAACTGAAATGGCACGTCCACTACTGGAACTGAGAGACTTTAACGTTTGGAAATAATGAAGATGCTTGTTTGGTAAGCCAAAGAAATGTTTTATACATTGCTACTTGTAAATTAAAATTTAATTGTAATTTCGTACTAACACTCCAAAGTAAGCTTAAATGCAGATTGAGTGAAGTGAAGGTCATTATGTAGACCAACCACCTAACTTTCTTTTTACCCGATGTCTTAAGTGGTACAGTTTGTATGATTTAAGAGTCTTCATCACCCCTGCAAAAAGCGTCGAAAACATGCATTCGTAGTCCCCTGTTTCGGACGACATTTTTCAACCGATTTTATTGACAGTGGTCTTAAACTGTTCAGGACGTGGTCAAGTTCACCGAAGTCATCTCTCGGGGAGCGCAGGGGAATCCTGGTGAGGCTGGGGCCGAGGCACTAGTAACATCCACGATGGAACTGATCGTCTCGGCCTGCGACCAGTCTATGCCGCGAAGGAAACCCCGACGCGACAAACAACCCGTTTACTAGTGGACTGAAGAGATTGCGGAACTCAGAAGAGCATGTTTAAGAACTAGACGAGCCGCCACAAGAGCGAGAATTCCCGCAGACAGAGTTCGTAAGTCGGAGGCCTATAAAGCTGCGAGAAAATCTCCGCCAGGCGATCAACAGGAGCAAGGCGAATAGCTGGAGGAGACTTTGTGGCGAGATTGACTTCGACCTGTGGGGCCTGGGTTACAAACTTGTAACAAAGAAACTCGGCGCCCGCTCTCCACCTTCCATCTGCATCAAGGCTCAACAATTTGGTATTCGGTGGTGACATGAATATAAACATTTTGTTAAAGAATAGGTTATCTGAGGACTTTATAAATCTGCTAAAATCTCTTAATCTGTATTGTACTGTCATGCAACCCACCCGTGGAGACTCTTGTATTGATAACGTGGCAACTGATCTTCCTCATAATTATTTTGAATCTGAGGTTGTTCAGTATGCCATTGGTGACCATGATGGTATCAAGTTTAATATATACGTGCCTAACTCCAGTAAAAAGTCTAATAGTAGGTCTACACTAAATTTTTATAGACCTATAACCACATCTAAAACTTTGAACTTTATTGCTGCACTTGAAGCGATTAATTGGTTCCCTTTGCTGGCTGATGGGAGTGCTGATGAACGCTTCAAACAATTTCTTAATGTTTTTCTTATGTCATTTGAGGAGTGTTTTCCAAAAAAAGCTGCTAGGCCGTCTCATTGCAGGCCAAACAAGTCATCTCCAAGCGGGGAGACCGATGCAGTTGCGACCTTACGAAAGTGGATGCTTCTTTCCTATGACTTTTACAGGCAATCCAAATCCCCTGAATCTAAAAAGCGATATTTAGAGTTAAGAAAGGAATATCAGCTTTGTTTGAAGGAGTCAAAACAGAAACAAAATGCAGAATTTATCGAGCGAGCTCAAAACCCTTGTGTTGCTGCATGGACCGTTATTCGTCGCGAAGGTGCCCCTGCTAAGTCAAGAACCTCCACCAATCTCTCATCAGCTGAGGTTCTTAATAATTTCTTTGTGCATTCAGTCCAGCGGACCCGGAACGCCATTGGTATTCCACCAACTTCTGCCATGGACCTGTTGCTGGGTCAGCCAGCTCCCTCGTGCACTTTTTCCATAAATCCAGTCCCTCAGGAAAAGGTTCTTTCTATTGTAAAAAGGCTTAAAAGTTCTAAATGTAGGGACATTTTTGATGTTTCAGTTGACCTGGTTAAGAATGTCATTGATTGTATTGTTTTACCACTTACTTGGTGTATAAATTCCTGTATACAGGAAGGAATTTTTCCTTCAGTCCTTAAGACTGCTAGGGTTGTCCCCATCCATAAGAAGGGGGATATCAATTTACCTGAGAATTTTAGACCAATCTCAATACTACCAGTTTTTTCCAAGATTTTTGAATGTGTAATAAAGGATCAACTTTTCCCTTACCTTGAAAACAATGGCTTGCTCGCTTCCGCCCAGTACGGTTTCAGGCCTGGGCGTTGCACTGTTGATGCAGTTGAGATACTTACGGGGCATGTGTATGATGCTTTTGAGGGACATGGCTTTGCTGGGGCCACACTCTGTGACCTCAGCAAGGCGTTCGACACAGTCGACCACAAAATTGTTGCATCAAAACTTAGTTTCTATGGGGTAAGAGATAAAAGTCTGGATTTGTTGGAATCTTATTTGGCCGGACGCGGGCAGCTAGTCAGTATAAATGGTCAGAATTCTGCTGTAAGACAATTGACTCATGGCGTCCCACAGGGGTCTGTTCTTGGACCCCTCTTGTTCAATGTAATGATAAATGACCTGCCCCACCATCTGGGGGATGGTGTGGTTTGCTATGCGGATGATACCACCCTCTTCGATGTGGGGAGTCAAATGGATGAACTTGGGGTAAAGTTGTCCCTGGCTCTGGATGATGCCTCTGCATGGTTCCGGACTAATAGCCTTTTCTTAAATGAAACTAAAACCCAGTCATTATTTTTTAGTCTTAGACAGATTAATCAAGAAGTTAACAATGTAAAACTATTAGGAATTTTTCTAGATCCTAAGCTTGATTGGAATTGTCATATTAGTTTTGTTTGTAGCAAACTCTCACGGGTCATTTATCTGTTGAGGAGTTTAAGAGAACGTGTACCTAAGGATTGGCTCAGAACAGCCTACATGGCTTTTTTTCAGAGTATTTTACTGTATGGTTTAAGGCTCTGGGGTGGGTCTCCAGGGGTCGAGAGAGTCCTGCTCCTTCAGAAGAAGGCAGTCCGCATCTTAGCTGGTGCTAACTATTTAGATCATTGTAGACCAATCTTTGTGTCAGAGTCAATCATGACAGTTGTCAACTTGTACATTTTTCAATCCCTTTTAAGAACCAAGAAGGAGCTGGGCACTCTCGAGCTCAGGGGTGACATCCACTCCCACAATACAAGAGGGAGAAATGATATTAACATGCCATTTGTAAGACTTAGTAAGGTTAAGCAGAGTAACAATGTTTTTCGTCTTCAACTTTTTAACCATCTTCCTTGTACAGTTCGGAACCTGTCAGACACAAAATTCAAAAAAGGGGTGGAAAAACTGCTATTGGCTAATCCTCTTTACAAGGTCCATGAGTTTTTTGTACTATCCAAGTCAAATGTAAGTACTTTTTTTATTTAGTTTTATCTGAGTGCTGTTTGATTTCTCTGCATGGAGTGTTGCAGGTTGCTAGATTTTAGAAACTATTCAACATGTTGATATTTTTTTTTCTCTGCACGGTTGCTGCAGGTCTTAGGTTAAGTTTTTCTTTTATTGAATTCATGACGTTTTCCTTGTGCCTGTACATACCTGCTTTCTGGAAATAAACATTCTCATTCTCATTCTCATTCTCATCATGGAGGGCGCCACCATGGGGAGGATCGTCGCTGCGTTGTTTCCTGAACATCCACAGCGACCGCCGGTTGACTTCGGACGGGTAGAGGACGTTCCACTCTTCACTTTTGAGGAGCTGGAAACCTCCGTTCTCTCCCTGAAGAGCAACAAGGCTCCTGGCCCGGACGGGATTCCCAGTGAGGCTTTAAAGAAAGTATTTTCAATCAACGCTGACTTGTTGTTGAGAATGTACAATGCCTGTTTGGTTGAAGGGGTGTTTCCGGCTCCCTGGAAAACAGCCAGGCTTGTACTGATCAGTAAGGGCAAAGGTGATCCCGAACGGCTGGGAAACTGTTCGAGAAGCTGATCCGTTCCCGCCTGACTTCTGCCGTGGAAGCTGCCGGGGACTTATGCCCCCGTCAGTACGGCTTCAGAAAGGGACGATCGACGCTGTCACCGAAGTTCAGAGAGCCGTAGAGAGAGCCGAGAGCCACAACCATTTCTCCCCCCGAGTAGTGCTTCTTGTTACGCTTGATGTCAAGAATGCCTTCAACTCGGCGAGGTGGGTCGATATGTTGGATGCGCTTCACAACACCTTTCGTATTCCTGCATACCTGTTGCGGCTCATCGAGGATTATCTACGCTCCCGAAGCCTGATTTATGACACGAGGGACGGAACGCGGACGATAGAAGTCACTTCTGGTGCCGCACTCTGGAAGTCACTTCTCGGCCCGGATCTCTGGAACGTTGCCTATGACAGCCTCCTGAGGTCTGAGATGCCTGAGGAAACCACTTTGGTTGGGTATGCCGATGACGTCGCAGCTCTCATTGCTGCACGCAACGTTAGGCTCGCCCAACTGAAGTTGAACCGAGTTATGCGGGTGGTCAACTACTGGATGTCCGATCACGGTCTCTCGCTTGCTCTCAGTAAGACGGAGATCGTGATTCTCACGAAGAAGAGGATCGACACCGTCGTCCCGTTTCGAGTGGGAAGGGAGGTGGTCACATCAACTCGTGCCGCCAAATACCTCGGGGTTATGGTGGACACCAAGTTAAGCTGGAGGGATCAGATCTTCCGTACGGCGGACAAGGCCGCTAAGGTAGTCACTTACCTTAGTAGGCTTATGGCCAATGTCAGGGGTCCCCGATCCAGCAGAAGACGTCTGTTGATGTCCGCGGTCCAGTCCGTGCTCCTTTACGGGGCAGAGGTGTGGGCAGGCGCTCTAGATAAGGAGTGCCACAGGTTGCGACTTGCCCGGGTTCAGCGTCAAGCTGCGCTCCGGGTGTGTTCCGCCTACCGGACAGTGTCCGAGCCTGCCGTCCTGGTGGTCGCCGGAGTCATCCCTGTCAAGCTCTTGGCAGGGGAGAGGAAAGCGATTTATCAGAGACAAGGCGAGATCGGCAAGGACTCGGCAAGAACAGAAGAGCGCTCCCGTACCTTCCAGCAGTGGCAACACAGCTGGGAGCACGACACTCGAGGACGATGGACTGCACGACTTATCAAGCAGGTCCAACCATGGGTGGAACGGCGGCATGGGGAGGTGGACTACTACCTGACCCAATTTTTGACAGGTCACGGCTACTTTCGGTCGTACCTGAACCGGATGGGAAAGACCGGTTCACCGGACTGCATTTATTGCCCGGGTGTTCCCGACGATGCGGAACATTCTTTCGCTGTCCCCGTTGGGAAGGGCCCCGCCTGGAGGCCACACATATGTTTGGTGCATTTTCGGTGGACTCGGTCTGCCAAAAGATTTTGGAGGATGAGGGCAACTGGGATTGTTTGTCACAGTTCGTCCGGGGCATCCTCCTGGAAAAGAAAACCGATCTGGACCGCGAAGTGGCAGAGATCCCTTGACCGAGCGGCTGGATAAGGAGCGAGCCCCACGGGCGTAAATTTAGGCCTAGCCTGACGTAATGTGAAAAACAATTCCAGGTTAGATTCCTAAAGAAAAGAGGAGGTTTTTTAGTGGGTAAACCCGTTTTTTAGGGGAGCCCCACACTACAGGCTGGCCACCTGTGTGCGTAATACATTTTTCCGCCTCTCCCTCAAAAAAAAAAAAAAAAAAAAAAAAAAAAAAAAAAAAAAAACTGTTCAGGAATAGTGCCCGCGTGTTTCTATTACCTCATAATAATAAAAAAAACTACATTGAGGTACCTAAAAATACAGTTAAAAAAGGAATAAATTACTTGATATTCAACAATTTTTAAAAATAGTTTTAAGAAACCATATCAAACTAACGAGGTACAAGAGACGCGCAGGCACTCTTTCTGAACAGTTTAAGACCACTTTCAATCAAATCGGTTAAAAAATGTCGTCCGAATCAGGGGACTACGACGCATGTTTTGAGCAAAAACGGGGTCTGAGAATTTGCCCGTTCGAGGCGCTACTAGCCTTTTCGCAAACGTCGTCGTTCTCACTAACACAAGCACACACACACAATCATTATCGCATTATAAATCACTCAGTGATGTTGGAGGACACATTCCTCGTATTTATTTGAATACTTCTTTATTATCCATCTAAATGACAAATCAACTTTAGAACACCTGTGTGTTCATACAGTACTATGGTTCACTGCCTATAGTTTTTCATGTATTGAAAGACGATCAGAACATTGCACAATACTGGTTTTTAAAGTACATAATACAGAAAACTAGTAATGTATAAGTGTATTTTGAACCCCTCAGAGATGAGATTCAAATTTTAATCTTTCAAACAAATAGCATACACCATTCTTCAATTTTTCTAATAGCAGTGGTTACAAATAGACTTATTACCTATTTTTTAAGACACCGGAAGTGCGCAAAATACGGTTCTGCTTGATACCACCTCACTGAAGTGAGGGAAATTCCTTTTATAAGGCCGGTGACACACTACTGGACTTTCCACTGAACAGTACATCGGACCGAGCATCGTACCGAACATTACACCGTCCAGGGACGTAAACTTACTCCGAACATTTCGCCGAGCAAGACTTCGGACCGAGCATCGTACCGGACAAATCCACCGAGCGAGGTGAAGAAAATTTAAAGAGAGAGGGATAGCGTGAGTGAGTGAGGCGAGTGAGGGCGTCAAAGGATGGGGTGGAGAGGGGAGGGGCTTTCCATACCGAGCGTTCGGAGCAAAATTGACACTGACACACTACCATACATTGGACCTTACACCGGAACAATCTTTTCTTTGACGTTTCGCCAGAAAACCGCCTCTAAAACGCTCATTACGATGCTCGGTCCGGTGAAAAGTCAGGTAGTGTATGTTGTCACCTTAAAAGGCAAATCCCTCACTCGTTCATCACTAATCCTCCAATGTTCTGTCACGCAAGAGAGTTGAAATTTGGTACACTGATTTGTTCAGTCCCAAGTAGGATAACCTAATAATGAAGCAATTAAAACGCAAATAAATCTTTAGTTCTGTTGATAATTTTAGGAGGTAAAAAATATCTCATCTGAGCAGATTTCATCATCAACCGAAATATTTTGTTATAGTTGTTCTAATAAAAATACCGACATTTGCGTTTGAATTTTCAAAGTTATCATGATCAACTGATCATATTTAATTACGTTAATTATGTATTTTATTCTTAGACTCTGGGCCAGAGTCTCATTGACCACTATTTGATTAGAGCCTTCCATGGTCTGAGAGAAAAGCGGCCTCAAGGTCACACATGACATTCAAATTACAATTATTTTACACTGCTTTAGTCTATGATATAAAAAAAACTTAAAAATAAAATTCAGTGAAGCCATTAAGCTGTATACATCTAACAAACTGTTGTAAAAGAGCGGCACGGAAAAACACAGCTGATGTTTTGAATTTCAAACACTGAGGCTAGAAACATAAATTAAAACTACTTCATGGTTCTAAGCAATTAGTAAACAAAATTGTAATTTTAATTAGGCTATTTAATTTAATATACTGTATTACGAGTTATAAGTATACTCGCCTATGGCTCGATGGGGGCTCCGCCCCCATGCCCCCTTAGGGTTTGCCCAGAAATTTGTTGTTAAAGTCCTGCTGCTGCCGAAGCATTTGTAGTTCGAATGCCGCACGAAGAGGGCTTTTCCAATGAGGAGTTCCACCTTTATTGCCTTGTGGGGTTTCCGGCTTGGTCACCTCCATCGCCAGATCAACCTGTTTCTTCTTTCCAGATCCGGACGACGATCCGGTGTCACTTATAGCCTTGAACGGCATCGGCGGAGGGGAGGTTGTAATTCCCCTCGTCGGTGTCCCACTTGGCAAGGTCGGAGACCTTTTAAGCATTGAGCTGCGCTTAAAAGCGGCTTTCTTAATCTCCTTTGCATTATTCGTGTTTCGGTTTGGAGAATCAATGCTTTTTTGTTACCAGCGCATCGTGCGGCAAGGGGCCGAGAGGACCCTTAGCAAGGGGGTGCAGCAAGGGGCGTCAACAACATCCTTCAGTGACGAGGAGGAAGACTCGTCACTGAAGAAAATGAACGCTCTTTTGAAGGAGATGGCCAAGGCTCTCCTTATTCAGAAGAACGTGAATAAGTCGATAAAGGACGGAATTCCAAAACTTGAGGATTACCTTGGTGAAATCGAGGAATGCCGGAAGATCAGGCTGAAGGCAGTGAAGCAGGAGTGCGACGTCAGCTATAACAGTCTAAAATCATCTGTTTTTCTCGATTTGTAACTGAAGTTTTTATAAACTTGTAACTGAAGTTATAACTTTTATCTAGTTTGTGATAAGAGTGAGGTGCTGGCCAGCCCAAGTACAATTTTAATCAGTTTTATTCTGTTTTACTAATTTTACCATTATGACAACTTTTAGTTTTAGTGACTGGGACAACCTTTTATTGAATCATTTGACAAACCAACAAATGTAATAATACAAGTTAAGTGGTGGAGGTGTCCTAGTTGCGGTTGATAAGGATCTGCCTTCTCAACAAGTTATCACCACTTCATATGGATCTTTTGAGTCACTGTTCTTTTCTATAGGTTCTCAAGATAACATCAAGCTGCTTCTGAACTGTGTATATATACCACCCAGTAACTTTTGTTATGAAGTAAGTTATGAAACTCTTGAGACTTATCATAACTACTGCCAGTCCGTTGAAGACGTAGTGACTAACGAATCAGTGCTTCCACAGGAGATTATTCTAGTTGGGGACTACAACTTGCCCAACATTGATTGGAAAAAAGAAGATCCAGACTTCCTCACAGCTTCAGCTGGAGCTGTTCATAACCTCTCCTGCCTGCTCGGGCTTGAACAACAAAACCATGTCAATAATGCTAGAGGAGTCCTTCTTGATCTTGTTTTTGCATCTTCAGGGCTGATAATAAATGAGGAGCCATCTCCCTTAGTTCCTATCGACATTCATCATCCTGCTTTGAATATATTCGTACAAGTAAAAAGTCCCAGATCAGAACCTAGATCTATTTATGTTCCTGATTTCAGAAGATGCCAACTCGATGAAGTCTTCAACTGTCTCCTGCTTGAGGAACTGGTTCTTCCTGATCCAGCGGCCAACATAAACACACTTTTTCAGCATTTCTGTGATACTCTTAAAAATATTGTTATCAAGTATACCCCACAGAAGAGGATTGGAACTTCTAGTTTCCCGTGCTGGTTTACCACTGAGCTAAAAAACTTGGTTATTGAAAAGAAAAGACTACACCGGATTTATAAATCTTCATTCGATGACCAGTCATACTTTATGTTCTCCAGAGTGAGAAATCAATGCCGGATTCTGTCTAGAACATGCTATAATAACTACCTGTTACATATTCAAGATAGTATAACTACTGACCCCAAGACCTTTTGGAAGTTTATAAGAAACACTAGAAGACAAGACATCTCACCAACTTCGTTGAACTATGGAAATCGCTCTGCTTCGGATCCTTTCCACATGTGTGAACTATTTGCCAAATATTTCTCGTCAGTCTTCTCTCCGCCAGCACAAGTAAACTCACATTATGATTTTGATACTCCGTTCTGCTTAAATGCAATCTCATTCACAATCACTGATGTTTTCGATGCACTGGGTAGTCTCGACATCTCGAAAGGTTGTGGCCCTGACCTTATTCCCTCAAGTGTACTGAAGTATTGCAGAACTGTGCTGTGCCAACCTCTCCAACTTCTCTTCAATAAGTCCCTGTGTGAAGGTGTGTTTCCAGATGTGCTGAAGCTGGGATACGTTGTACCAATACATAAATCTGGGGCCAGAGAAGACACTGCTAATTATCGCCCAATAGTGATCCAATCTGCTGTTGCCAAGGTTTTTGAAAAGTTAGTTGTGATGAAGCTTACCCCATTTTTTTGCAACATCATCTCCCCCAAACAGCATGGCTTCTCTCATGGAAGGTCAACTACCACAAATCTGGTGGTTATGGAAACTGCGATTGTCGATGCTTTCAGTAGGCGATCTCAAATCGATGCAATCTATCTCGACTTCTCGAAAGCTTTCGACACAGTCAGCCATGGGCATCTGCTGGCAAAATTGGAGGCTTATGGTATTATTGGCTACCTTCTTCAGTGGTTCAAAACGTACCTGTCTGATCGGAGACTAATAGTAAAGAGTTTTGGATCTTTTTCTTCTGAATTTTTAGTCACTTCTGGTGTGCCTCAAGGCTCGCATCTGGGTCCTTATTTATTTAACACCTTTGTAAATGACATTGTTAATGTCATCAAAACTGACTGCCTCCTCTTTGCTGACGATATCAAGCTGTACAGCAAGATAGATTCATTGGAAGATTGTTTTGTTCTCCAGGAGAGTCTTACAGCGATCGAAGACTGGTGTCTCGCCAACAGCATGAAGCTCAACACAAAAAAATGCACTTGCATAAGTTACCATAAAATCAAGTCTCCGATCTTCTTCAACTACATGCTGTGTGACGAAACTCTACCCCGATGTAGCACCGTCCGTGACCTTGGAGTAACACTCACTCACGACTTCAACCCTCAGATGCATATTAACAATATTTATTCCAGAGCATCCAGATCGCTTGGCATAATATTGCGGTCAACGAGAGGATTCACCAATCCCTTCACACTAAGGATCCTCTATTGTGCTCACGTCCGCCCACTTCTGGAGTACAACTGTATCATGTGGTCACCTCATCAATCTACCCTGGAATGTCATATTCAATCCATTCAGGACAAATTCCTTCGTATCCTTGGTTGCCGTTTGGGCTATGAATACAGACATGTTCCACTGCAGCTCATGGGTGAACAATTTGGCCTATCTCCCTTAGTGACCAGAAGGAACGTGCAGGGATTGTTATTTCTCTACAAGCTTGTTACTGGTACCATTGACTGTCCTGAAATTCTGCAATGTAGAGTGGAGAGGAGAGGGGATGACGTTGCCCTAGTGAAACGTGTTGCACATCAGCTCCGTGCTTTTTCGTACTTTTTAGTGGTATTTTTCAAGAATTTTGTGCATAGATTAATATCAGTGTATTCAGTGAAAAATTCCGTGAAATCCAGTGTCATATATTTGTGAAAATACTGTGTGCTTAGCAAGCTATTCACGATAAATGTATTAATATTTCATGTTTCGATCGCCGCCTAACTTACGATCCGGTGCAAAGGGCAAGCCAGTCGCGTTATCTTCATCTGATAAGCGAAGCCTACAGCGCTCACTGTCCGCGTCGTCTGCGATAAGCCCGCCAGGAGTGACCATGCCGAATGTAAACAATGAAATTGACCCGGCGATTATCAAGAGCGCCGTGGAGTCACACCTTTCTAGCGAAGATGTGTTGTCTGTGCTGATCACTCGGCTCACTGACGAAATTAAATCTGTCGTCGAGGAGGCAGTCGCAGCGGCGTTGAAACCACTCAGCGATGAGGTGACTAAACTCCGGACTGAGGTGACCGACCTGAGGACAAGGCTAAGAGAACTTGACACTAGCACTGCCGACAGAACCGATGATCTTGAGCAGTACCAGCGCCGTAACAACTTGAGAATATTCGGCATCAATGAAACTCCTTCTGAAAATACAGACGCGCTGGTAGAGAAACTTTGCAGGGATAAGCTTGACATCGAGTTGCCTGCGAATGCCATCTGTAGAAGCCACCGAGTAGGGAAAGAGCCTTCTCCCGCTGCAGACGGAAGACAGAGACACCGGCCTATCATCGTACGCTTCGTTGGGTACCGCCTTCGACAGCAAGTGTTCACTGCCAAGAAAAAACTGAAGGGGACTGGAATCACCATCCGCGAGGATCTGACAGCGAGGCGGATGGAAGTGTACCGGGCAGCGGCGGCGATACATGGTCCCCGGAACACCTGGACACTGGACGGTCGTGTGCTGTGGATTGACGATCGAGGGAGGAAGGGGGTGGCAACTCGGTTGGCGGATGCAAAAAAATGACTGGTAATATAAGTTTATCGTAGAATCGTGTAATAGTTATATTTTTATCCTGTTTTTTTCTGATTAGATGATAAAAACTTAATTTAATGACTAATGATGCATGCACTCAACTTGAAATATTTATTATGAAACAATTTAACGATTTATTAATAGGCAACATAAACTCATGTTGCTATTTATTTTCTTAAAACCAAACTAGAGAAATGCATTGCTTTGGGAATCCTCTTTTATTTATTGTTTGAATATATTAAATTGTGCATGTATGAAATATTAGCGTTCCTGATGTTTAATTGAATTGTTTAAAGTTACTTGGTTGTCAAAATAATTTACTTGCCACTTCCATTATTTATATTAACAAAATTTTGCATGTCTTACAGTTGGATCGGTAGGCTATTCGTGATTGTCAGAGGCTTATTTATTTTAATTTAACGGAATGTATGTTAGTTAAAATTTTCACTTTTGAGCTTTGATAACACAGCAATGCATGTTTGTAATATTTTCCTCAAGGTAAACATTATAGTTGGACCTATTTATTGAAAGTATTTATTTGCATACAGCTATTTATCATTTATTATTATTAATGCACTGTAACAATATTCATGCCATACAACTGAAACTGCACTTTCATTATTTATTTATATTCTCGCACATAACGCATGTCCAGGAGTACATTAACTTTGTTGTGGTATTAGTTCAATTTTCATTAACAGTAGATTGTCTTTTTATATTTTATCAT
Organism: Neoaliturus tenellus; assembly: GCA_030545055.2. NCBI lineage: Eukaryota > Metazoa > Arthropoda > Insecta > Hemiptera > Cicadellidae > Neoaliturus > Neoaliturus tenellus. Next base: position 70,396,945 of record CM061535.1, on the reverse strand, counting down.
TATGTAAAGAGTTCAATTAAGTTTATTATAATATGATTGATTTTTAAATGAATAAACTTTTTTGTTCGAGCTGATGTAAATCGATTTGGCTGTCAATGATACAACTTCAACGTCATTGTAAATATGTAGCTAATTGTAGGTTAAGTAGGATGTGTGCTTGTGAGAGTGAATGTTGTGTGAGTGTGTCCCCCGTGTATGCGCTGCCCGTGTCGTCTGCCGCTCGCTGCCTGCTGTGCTTCGCGCGTCGTCACCATAGCTGATAACGCCGCCGCCGCCCCGACCCAGCGCGCCCCACCCCTCCCACCACCACTATCGCAACTTCTCTGTCAAACTCTTGCCCCATTCCCCAATTATTTTAAATTAGCCCACGTCAATGCTCAGTCTTTATTCTGTCATATTGATGAGTTCCGTACTATTTTTCAATCTTCTCAAACTGATATCATAATGGTTTCTGAAACTTGGCTTAAACCTACTTTAAATGATAAAAGTATCGAATTGTTTGGCTATAACATTTTTAGAAATGATCGTCTTCATAAAGGTGGTGGGGGTGTTGCAGTATATGTCAAGTCCCACTTTCCATCAGTTGTTTTGTTTTCTTCTGATACAACCAGAGTTGGGCGACCTGAATATATGTTTCTGGACGTCTGCATCAATAATACCCATTTTTTGATCTGTGTGTGTTACAGAGCACCCAGCATTGGGTATTTAGCAGAATTCGAGCATGAGCTGGTGAGTCTGTTGCCACGCTTCGGTCATGTCGTTGTCATGGGGGACTTTAACTCAGACTTACTTGGACCGTCCACTTACGACCAGACATCACTTACAACTCTTTTTTACTCTTGCAACATGACGATCCTACCGTTACAGCCCACTCACCATACTGCTACTGCTGACACACTGCTGGATATCATTGCAGTCAGTGATCCGTCTCTTATCGCGCACCACGGTCAGTTCCCCGCCCCAGGCCTCTCCAAACATGATCTTATTTTCTGCGTTTACAAATTAAAACAGCCCAAACCCAGTCCAAAGTTTATTAGATATAGAGATCATAATAATTTAGATTCCAATTCTCTTCTTCTTGATGCTTTTAACGTTCCTTGGCATGAGGTTATTCAAGCACCTTGTGTTGATGCAATGATCAATAGATTCAATTTGTTTCTCACCGGCTTATATAACAAACACTGCCCCATAGTTTCTAAAAGAATTTCTAAACCCGCTTCTCCATGGATAACTGATGGTATACGTCAACTTCAGAGACAAAGAGACTCTGCTTTTCGTAAAGCCAAACGTACAAAACTTCCGCTAGATTGGGCTAGTTATAAAAGGCTCAGAAATCACACCCAACAGCAAATTAGAAATTCCAAAGCTAGGTTCTATTACAGATCATTTTCCCAAAAGCAATCCACAAAAACCCTCTGGACCAAATTGAAAAATCTGGGCATTAGTAGTTCTATAAAATCCCCCCAAGTACCATTCAGTCTTGACACAGTAAACGATTTTTTTGTTAACATTCCCGTTGATGCATCTGGGGCACGTGACCGTGTGGCCGAGTTAGAGTCTGAACCATTTGTTATGCCCGCAAACCAATTTTTCTTTCCCGCAGTGAGCGATTCTGATGTCCACAAAGCCATCATGAGGATGACTAGTAACGCAGTCGGCGCCGATGATATTCCCATCAGATTCATAAAGGAGACTTTACCAGTAACACTTCCAATTATTACCGCAATTTTCAATAAATCACTGAGTACTCATGTTTTTCCTTCTGCCTCGAAATCTGTTATAGTTCGTCCACTTCCGAAAGTTACTTCTCCCAACACACCTTCAGATTACAGGCCAATTAGTATTCTTTCAGCTTTGTCTAAATGCCTTGAAAGAGTAGTTCATCAACAGTTTTCTCTTTATCTTGAACGGCACAGTATAATATCACATTTTCAATCCGGGTTTCGTCCCAATTACAGCACCACTACAGCTCTTTTAAAAATAACTGATGACATCCGTCTTGCGATGGATAGGAGACAGGCGACCATCTTAACCCTTTTCGATTTTTCAAAGGCGTTCGACTGTGTTTACCACCCTCTTCTGTTCATCAAGCTACGTAATGCTGGATTCTCTGATGGTTGTGTCGACTGGGTTCGATCGTATCTGTGTGATCGCCAGCAGTGTGTCAGGGTTGGAGACATTTGCTCCAGCTGGAGGCCCGTCACACGCGGTGTGCCCCAGGGATCTGTACTTGGACCTCTTCTTTTTCTACTGTACATTGATGACATAACAGAACACATAACTCACTCACATTACCACCTTTACGCTGACGATCTTCAAATCTATTCTCACTTCTCAATCAATGACATGGAAACCACAGTTCAAGAAATGAACTTGGACATTGAATCAATTTCTCACTGGTCATTTCAAAATGGCCTTAAACTGAACGTAAAAAAAACAAAAGCAATTGTTGTTGGCTACCCTAGACTGTTGACTAAAATTGACCTACTCACTGCACCCAGACTAAGACTTGATGGCGACAATCTTGAATACTGTGACAAGGTCAAGAACCTGGGAATTTTCTTGAACAAGCATTTGGGTTGGACTGACCAAGTCAATGCAACATGCAACCGGGTCTTTGCTTCCATTCACAGTCTTAAACGCCTTGCAAGCTATCTACCACTAAATGTCAAGGCAATGCTTGTAAAAACTCTTGTTTTGACACATTTCAACTACTGTGATGTAGTGATCAGCGACATGACCGTTGATATTTCAAACAGACTCCAGCGTGCACAGAATTACTGTATCCAGTTCATCTTTGGTCTCAAGCGAAATGACCATGTTTCACCTTATTTTAATTTACTCTCCCTAATGAAATTAAAAGAACTCCGTGAATTTCACACACTTCGCTTGCTTCACTCTATTATAAGTTCCAAAGTTCCCAAATATCTCTCTGATCATTTCTTATTCATTTCTGAAATAAGTTCACGGGTTACCCGTGGAGGTTCCCGTATCCTGGCTATTCCTATTCACCGAACAACAGTATTTAATAAATCTTTTATTGTTTCTAGTTGCAGACTTTGGAATTCACTTCCCGATTTTATTAAAACTATTGATAAAAGCGCAAAGTTTGGGGCGGAAGTCAAAGACCTTCTTTTATTACGTGGCAGGCGCGAGTGAGTTTGTGGCACTGGCGTGGCGTTTACCTGAGGGACATGTATGAATGTGTTGTGTGTTTCTTTGTAATGTTAGTTAACGTGTAACTTGAGCAGTTTGTCTCCTGATTAATCTAAGTATTAATTACAGTTTATACATTTTCATTAATTAATACTATAGCTTTTAAGCATATTTGTTAGAGGTTAAGTGGTAGAGAGGACTTGTTAGTCCTAACTTCGCCTCCAAAATAAAGTCATTTTTCATTTCATTTTCATTTCATTTCATTTCAATGTATTCACTTCCGTTGCCCCACCGGAACGAGGTCATGTGATCTTTTTGGAAGGCGCCATGTCGGGACTTCCTACGAAGCTAACAGCACGGTGGTACGTTTGCAACGTCTTGGAAACCCTGTCTCGTCCCACGTTGACTTCTTTATGGATAGGCCAGCTGTGTTTAGGAATAAGATTTGTGTTTTACTATCTCAGTAAATAAAAGTGGTAATTATTTTTATTTTTCTATTTGTTTCATTTTTAATATATTCATGTAGCAAGGTAGGATGAATTATATTTCTATGTTAGCCTCAATATTTATGCACATATTTATGTTGATATTTAAATAGTTTATGTATTGTTGATATTATTACTGTTAAAGTTTTTTCATGTTTCAACTTGTTAAGTTTCAAGATTTTTTGCTTTTGTTACATAGTTGTTAGTTGCTTAGTATTGTGTTAGTTTTGTCCTATTTTTATTGCCAAAAATTATGCACTGTAAACCCATCCCTACCCTAAAAAAAAAAAAAAAAAAAAAAAAATGATGAAGTATTAATTTAAAAAAAAAAACAATATAATTTGTGTTAAAATGGGAAAAAATAAGAAGTAATAATAATAAATAAATAAATGAATTAAATAATAACATTATTATTATATGTACAAAAAAAAGAAAAAAGAAAAAAAAGAAGAAAAAAGAGAAAAAAAGAGAAAAAATGGGGTAGGTTGGAGAAAAAATCACAGAAACCATGTAACTTATTAGTAGCCTCTAGCAAGTAGCCATTAGCCATTAATTATTTTTTTTGTACTATGTGATGTATTGGGTTCTTCCCGTTGAAATAAATAAATAAATAAATAAATAAATAAATACATTGGATTATGTGGTAGTTGCATACTATAGACCTGAAGATGTTCTAAGGAACGAAACATGTTGTCTTTTGATAACCAGTGATTGGATAAGGTAATTTTATTTCATTATGAAGTTTTTCATTAGTTTTGATGAACTACCAAAGTGAGATTACCAAAGTGTAACTAAGAAAAATTAGCACCCTTACTCTTCTTTAATATAACACCTTCGCTCTAGGCTGCATTTAGCAGAAGATAACAGGATTCTAAAAAGATTGCATTTGCATCGAGAAAAACCAATGATTTTAGTCAGTTATAGCTAAAATTATAAATTTATATAAAAATTCTAAAAAGATAGCCGACAAGATCTTTTTTTTCTACTTATAGAAAAAGTTAAGAGCCAATCTCTATCTTAATTGGTTAGTTTTAAAACACGATCCCCATAAACCTCTGCATTTATAAAATTTGCCACTATAGAAAAACAGATGATTTTAGACAGTTATAACTGAAATTAGAAATTTTAATTAAAAATTCTAAAACCAGAGAAGACATGAGTCAATCTTTATCTTAATGAGTTAATTTTAAAACACGATTCCCGTAAACTTTAGCATCCATAAAACTCTCCTAGTGCTACCGTAGCCGCAGCCGCGAGGCGGCATTCGGGCTCAGGTAGACCGGAACCTTAAGTCATCTTCACCTTTAGGCTGGTGATTTTACTTGCGAACATACAAGTGGGCGAACATAAAATGTGCGCCCACTGTTGCGCAGTCGGCAATGTTAACCATCCTGCTTTTATGCTAAAACATGGTATTTTATTCTCCTGTTTCAGACGCCGTTTTTCAACCCATTTTCTTTAAGCTTGGTAAGTGTTTAGTTGAATAGTTATATTAGGCCCCTCATACCTCAAAATTTTGAAAATTTAACAAATATTACTCTCTGTGAAGTCGCAAAGTAAATCGATTTTCCTTAGTAATATTTGTTAAATTTTCAAAATTTTGAGGTATGAGGGGCCTAATATAACTATTCAACTAAACACTTACCAAGTTTAATGAAAATCAGTTGAAAAACGGCGTCCAGAATAGAGGAATAAAATACCATGTTTTGCATTGAAAGCCGTATGGATAACATTGCCGACTGCGCAACAAAGGGTTACTGGCCCAAAGGTGAAGATGACTCTTAAACAAGCCAGACAAATGGAGGGTTACTAAAAAATCATGCAAACAGTAACTTAGTTTGGGCACTAAACAAAGCCAAAATGTTAACAGTTACACAGCTATAAAAAAGGGAAAAAAACATCCACCACGTAAGATTAATGTGTATATTTATTTTACAAAATATTGTACAAAAACAATGTACAAATTTACATATTCATACAACAGACTATGACAAATATATACAATATGTCAGTCTAGGCATAAAAAGTAACTTAAAAAAAAAATAAATTTACGCATAAATTGTACTTATTTGGAAAAATATTCAGTTAACGCTATTTTTTTTGTATTGTACTCTTGCTCTTCACTGAGGTTACAAATTATATTTTACACTATGCATATTTCATTGGCTTTAATATTCATACCGGGTGTCCCTGATTTCTCTACTGACCTATTCAGATATTATTCCTGGCCTAAAATATCAAATTAAGAATTTCCAAAACTTAATTGTTAACCACATAGCTGCCATTTTGTTTTGTTTTTTAAAATAATTTTAAATTTCTGAATGGCTTGTAAGAAGTTTTAACATATGACAAAACGCCGTTCTCAAATTACAAAATATTCTTAAAAAATACACCATATTGGCTGTGTGGTTAACTGAAGTTTTGGAGATGTGTAATGTGATATTATTGCTTGTCTTTAGGCCAGAAGTAATACCTGAAAAGGTCAGTAGAGAGTGCAGGGACACCTTCTATATTCTTTGAATTGCCTTATTGAATCGAATTTTTAATTTCTATTATATTTAGGACCAGGTGTGCTAAAACACCGCTAATAACAACAATCTTGAGGTGAAAAACTAGATTATTCAACAGGAAAGCAATATCCAATACCAATACTCCTGCCTGCGATACTCCTACCTGTGTAGTACTCAGTGAACTTCCAATTTTATTTGATAGTTTCATTTTTTTTTTCAAATTTGTACTGTGGGGCTGAGTGTACAGGTGTACTTCCTTGGGATTTTTGTTCTTACAATAGGATGACGTTGCCAAAGTGCATCAAGTTATATATCGATAATGGAGAACATATTTTGTATTTTTTCGGTAACAGGTAAGCTAAAATAATGATTTAAACAATTTTTATTTTTCTGCTTTCCAAATGATTCACGTAAAAAAACACTTGGACCGAAACTAAATTTTTGGATCTAAAAAAACTAGGAAAAAATTACAAAACCTACCTTGATACTTATAGAATAAAGAAATCCCATTGTTCGATAATTAGGGTTCCATACGGTTCTGTATGTTCATAGAAATCGGACCTTGACCATTCAGCAGCACCCAGACACACAGACATGTAAGAAGGGGGGTCTTCAATAATGGCAACGGATTCCAAAATTAGGCCTCACCGTGCGGTCTACTTAATTTTAATAGGGGAAATTTTTTTTAAACATACTTTCAAGTGAAAACTAATCTTTGCTGATACATATTGCTAGGAACTTGGACTGCTTCAAGCTTTCAATATTGTGTGATTCAACCACAGTAAACATATAAATTATTTAATTTGAATTTTCAAATTCATAACGTGAAACAAAAATAAATATACAATGTTTTGTTTCGTGCCTACGGCAGTTCAGGTAAAAGATTATAAAATATAAATTACAAATGCTCAAAATAATACAGTAGGTTGTTACCATGCATTTAAATAATTTATATAAAAATAAATGTTTGAAACATAGCATGTAGTGGTGTATTAGTTATTTATGCAAGGTTGCACTTTGCTGCATTACGGAGAAACATTTACGAGGAATAGTTTCTCAATAGCTACGTCTACACTTTGTGTTTTCAATTTAAACTTTCAACGTTTAATTCATAAAGTAGAAAATTAAATCTTCACATAACAGATAATATATTTTTCATAAACAAAAACTCTTGTACAGAAGAAACGGATGAAAATTCAAACAAATTGAAAGTATAGCCTAAACTAATAAAATATTTGTATTGAATACCACTGGCTTAACTTTTCTGCTAGGCTGCCAGCTTGATGAGAGAATCTGTTAGCAAATCTTAGCATAGTCCATCAGGTTGACAAAGATAGTGCAATCAGAAAGCACGTAGTTTTGATAGTCACATTTCATGCAGTAGTTGTGGACAGTAGTGAGAACCAACATGAATAATTATCTCTTACCTTCATGCTTTACTTAACTTTTCCTGAGCAACCAAAATGATACAATCAAATCATTAATTAAAGAAGCAAATACATAATTATTATTGTCAGAAATACATTCAGTAGAGTCCCGCTAAAATGAAAATCCGCTTATTAACAAACAACTTCCGTTGGGAACTGCAATAAATCACAATAAAACTTGATGATGTGCTGTTACGCCATTCCCGAATGAACGATGCAACTCAAAGTGCGATGACACAATGACTCATTTAGAAGGTTGACGACGGAATGATGGGTGATTCAAGTTGAGATACTCGAAATGAGGATTAAACAGTCGTTCCTGACCACATGTCAGAAATGATAAAACCTACACTTTAGAAGCGGACTTTGTTCACCTGGGTGGAACGAATCTTCTAGGTGTCAAAAGATGCAACTCAATCAAGGATTCCCTCCCTTTAGGGGGCAATGTCATTGATGATTCAAGTTGAGATACTCAACAAAATGAGGAAGACGGCAGATAAATGGTGGAGGTTTGAGTTTTACAACCTTGTCTGTGCTCTGGCGTTATCTATAGAAGGACAATGCCCTTCAAATCGTTACTGTACTTGTTCACGAGTCAAACGATCCTGTAGATCTGAGAGCCCGCATTAGCAAATGTCCCCATGGTTAATTTCAGATACTGTATCAATATTGATTTATTGACGAAGTATACGAGTTCTGTACATTTCAACATTTTTATCTGAGTACAAGAAAATCAAGAAAATATTATCTACACTGACATGCTTAGTTACATTATACGTAATTTACACATTACCGAACCTCTACATTGTAACATCCACAATATTCGCCTAATCCAAAAATTTGCTAATCCTAACAGGGTCTGGTACCAATTAGTTTGGATTAGCGGGACTCTGCTGTACTCTAATTAATTTGGGGCTCAGAAGGAGGATGTGAGTACACAAAATGCTAGCTCCACCACCTTGGCATCAAGGTGTTAAAACACTCAGAACCCAACCAGCCATGTGCATCACGGCTATCGCACTTTGTAAACAGTGCTGTTGATATAAGTGAGGGTTGGGATTTAAAATATTGGGTTGGGTTTTGTTTTTGAAAGATCACAAATCAACTGAATTTTTCAGCACAAACATAGAAAATTGTCAAAACATCTCACAACATGTTTATATTTATTTCACAAATAGAACGTAATACAAGTCTCGGGAAAACTGGGCAAAAGGATTGTTTATCCACAACAAAAATGGCTGTGTGAGGAAAAAGTAGTGTGGATGAAAAACTTGCTCAGTTTTCCTAAACACTTTTTTTCAAAATTGGTCACTGTTCTCACTTCACTATCTGTTGAAATGGCTGGGTTCTTATTAAGTGTTAAAAAAGTACGAGAGGCATGATGCGCACAGTACACGGCTGGTTAGGAACATCATACAGTTTCCTGAGTACTTGGACGCCAAGATGACCCTATCCTCGCCCACCGCCATGTCAGACAAAAACACCCTATCTGAAACTTTCTGGACAGCCCCATAAATTTCATGGGTCGTTACCTGAAGGCGCCACCTAGTTTTACTAATTTTTTCTCAACAGATTTTGGCATTGAGCTGGCAGCCTATTGCAAAAGAATAGTCAGTGCTAATACACTCATTTCCACTGTCACTGTATATTCCATGGCACTGAGGTGGTCTTTGATGATTTTCCACTAGTTTTGTCTCCTTCACAGTTGGTCAGGTTGAAGAAGACGATGAAGCGGAGGAATGACGCCGGCGATGTTTGCGTTTGTGACGCTTGTGGCTGCGTTTGCTCGACTTCTTGTGTCTTTTCTTCGGACTAGGATCGCTGTCACTGCTACTTCCCCACTCATCACTGCTCTCATCTTCAGAACTGCTGCAATCACAATACAAAAAAGCAAAGTTCAAAACCTACATTAATCAAAACAAATGACCTATTCATCAGTCTGACCCATCCCACCAATACAAGCCATCTCACTTCATTGACAACAATAGACTGCATTTATTATAGATTATTGTTTTATAGCCAATAAAAACCTATTTCCACTCCTGTTTTAAGATTAAATAACAATTAAGTTTACCAATAGTTATGAAAGGTGCTTTTTATTGTCTTCCATGAAAATATTCAGCACCAACAGTCAAGAATTGTTTTGTTGATAATTAAATAACAGGAGATTAAGCTGGAAGTTTGCATTTTAACTGGACAAAAATTAATGAATGATGAAGATACTGAAAAATTAAAATCACCCGACTTTAAAATTAATTTGTAAGCACAAACTTGTCATGTTGATGAGAGAGAGGTAATACTTTAAAAGTGTGGATGCTACTACAATTGATACCTTATTTTGAAAATAATAATTTAATGGATGTTGAACAGCATGAGTATTGTTAAAAAAGATATACAGGGTGTTTCAGAACTCCCTGACAATATATTAGGGCATTGTTTCTGGGTTAGAAACATACCTAAATATCATATTTAAATTGTCCAGAAGTCTTTAGTTACTCACACAGCGGAAAAAATTAATTTTTTTTTTTTTGGAAATGTACATTGGTATAATGAAGATTCATGCCAAATATGAATTTAATACAACCATCCGTTACGGAAATAAAATGTATTATATGAAAAAAACAAAATGGCAGCTGTGTGAGTACCTAAAGACTTCCGGACAATTTAAATATGTTATTTAGATATTTTTCTAACCCAGAAACAATGCCCTAAAATATTGTCAGGGAGTTCTGAAACACCCTGTATACCGGGTGTCCCAGACCACCCGTACACCCCTTTTAAAATCTACAAAATTAATTTTCCCCTAAAACAAATTGTGCCATTATAGGTAAACTGGTTGCGCTCTATCCATTGATGATAATTTCAATGTACAGGGTGTGTCAGAAGTAACCTATCCAGACCGGAAATCATTAATTTTAAATACGAACCCCCACTTTTTATGGTACTTTTGGATTCTAGACACAATTGTAAGACTACTTTATATTATAATGTGTGGCCCTAATCCTAACGGTTTGGAAGATAATGACGGTGGAAGTTTTGTTTTTTCCCATAAGAATAACATGGGTCAAAATTTCTAACCCATTATCTCTGTAAATTTCGTGTTAAACTAAAAAGGCCTAGCATGAAAATGCCTTAGCTTCTTCTTTTAAACACTTTAGTAGCATAAATTATTAGTTTTGTCATAAATTCTTCTATTTTTCCACAATTTTTTCAATATGGCGGAGATTAGCCTACTATAAATGTAAAGAAAATTAAAATTAATTACGTGATAATCAGTAATTTATGATGAAATGTCATTTAAAACCAAGAGGTTATAAGATATTTTTATGCTTAGACAGTTATGTGAAAGGTAAAAGTATCAGTGTTAATGGATATGAAAACTTGCTCCATGTTATTCTTACGGGAAAAATCAAAACTTCCACCGCCATTATCACCCAAACCGTTAGGATTAATTAAATGGTAAAGTAGTCTTAAAATTATGTCTAGAATCAAAAAATAACATAAAAAGTGGGGGTTCGTATTTAAAATTAATGACTTCTGGTCTGGATTTGTTAGTTCTGGCACACCCTGTACATTGAAATTTTCATCAATGGATAGAGCGCAACCGGTTTACCTATAATGGCACAATTTGTTTCAGGGAAAAATTAATTTTGTAGATTTTAAAAGGGGTGTACGGGTGGTCTGGGACACCCGGTATAATAACTTCTCTTGGAAATAATCTTGAAGAAACTGTTAATAATCTAGGAAACTTCTGTAGAAGGGCCATAGATGGCCATACAGTTAGGGCTTTTTATGGCTTGACAAAATCTATCAATACTGTACATTTTTAGATTTTAAGCACAAAAAAAGCTTTTTAAAAAGTTAAAAACAAATAATTCAGTGTATTTTAATTGATCTCTAAGAGCACGTTCAAAATGTTTTGGTAACAAATGAATGTTTAGATTTGATGAATTATTAGAAAATTACGGTAACTATTGTTACTTTATATAGGATAAAATCTCCATAAAAAATAAACAAAATTCTTGATCTCAAGTGTTTATTGAAATCTTTTACGTAACTTCATCTAGTCGGGCTTAATACAGGGTTACCAGATAGTTTGGTCGACAACCCACGATATTTTTGTTGGTAAGATTGATTTTCATATCCCCAGTCCCTTCCCCTCTTCCAATTAGTACTTAAAAAAATACGATAAGAGAAATATATTTTTAAATGTAGATATTAAACGAATTTCATCTATCCTGATCCAACATATCAAGACTCTCGATTATCTTTACTGGTATTCCAAATATTTTTAACGAGGATAAAATAGATTTTTAGTGCCACACCCCCATCAATTTGTCATTTAATACCTGTAATACATGAAAATCACAAATTTTCCATCGAGGGTGGAATAAAAGGATGGTAGGTTATGTTTTAATTCAAAATTATCCTCTACAACCAATGTGTGTGGAATAATCACTCTTCTCTTTATAGGAGTATAAATATTAACACCTGTAGGATTTTTAAATTTTTTTCAATAAAAGTATTTCAGTCAGAATTTTATTTATCTCAGTTATATATCAGTTGATATTGATAGAAAAATCTGAGTGTAATAAATTCTTTCCAGAATTGTACCAATATTCTCACTACAAAGTTTAAAATTTTGTTTTAAAGTAAAATATTTTTAAAATTGGTGTTATAGCCTTCACAGGTCTTGCAGTTTCACAGAGAATATCCCAACATGAAGGGGCGGCTTTAGCAGTTTGGCAACTACGACGTAAGCTAAGACATTATTCAATTTGACCAGTTAATGAATTTATATACTATTTTAGTTTTTAAAAATTAAATATTTTATGTGTAATTAAACCCTGAACTTTCGAGAAAAAAAATATAAATTATAGGACATACATTTCAATGCCTGGTAACGCTCGAGTTACACATAAGTGCACTGTGACGGCAAGCCAACAGGCATGGGAAAGATTCTTGTTTTATATGACAAAACAATTTATGACTTAGGTTTAAACAAATTTGACACCCCAAAAAATTGCCTAAACAATACTATCATACTAAAGCCGTTCCTGTCAATATAGGTTTTCTTTTTTTAGCACTAAAATCAAGTTCAGAGGATACACTAAAAAGTGAATAGTTTTTACCTCAGCTATTGATTTATAACTTCGCCTTCAACTATATTACCTATATTTCTTTTGTTAGAAAAAAAATAAATAAAAAATAAAATAATAGAAATGATAATTTAGGCCCAGTACAGTGGATTGTCACTTATCTGTCCTTGTATGGCGGATGGATAGTACAGACAATGAAAGACCAACATATGTAATTATCTGTTAAAGCAATTATAGTATTTAGAGTATACCAGATTAGATTTCTCTACTATACCCTAGTACTATTGTATTCCATTATAATTTTTTTAAAGTCAAAATAGAAGTAAAAAAAAAAAGAAAAAAAAACAAGTCTTGCATTTAAGATTACTAAGGATTTATTCAAACTTAAAAATACAAAAAGTACAAACAAAAATTATGAAAACTTAGTCTAAAAAATTATTATAAGACCATACATTGTTAGAACAATAAAACTAAAATTATTTAGCTTAGTTTTATAAAATTTTACTAACATAAACAACTAAAAAATGGAACTAAAAATGTTACAGCGTATTTTTAGGTTCAAAAGAGGGAGTAATTGGCAACCATTGGGCAGTTATATTGCATAACAGAATGCTAAACATAAAGAGACAGCCATAGAGCTTGCAGCTTTACACAACTGTGCATGGCAGACAGTTATGTCAATTGGTAAAATGCAACAATAACCAAATAAAGTACCTATAAGAAAACAATAACATTAATAACAGGAACAACAACAACAAAATATATAAATATGACTTTATGTCAAAGTCAAAACACTACAAGTGTGGATGCTAGAACTGAAATTCTCCACAAAGTTTGTTGTTATTAAATAAATACTTTTAATTTCTAGCATGTTTTCAAAGCCTTAAAAAATATACATTATCAAAAACCAAAATGTACAAAAAAAATTATAAAAACTTGAAAAAGAAGGAAAGTAAGACTTTTGCCAATTATCAACGGTATGAAATAAAGCCACAAAAGACTCAAAATGTTGGCTAATATTTTTTCATCTTTGCTATATTCACTGCAAGTACATTTCATTGCTAATGTAAAATGTTTGAACAAACTATGATTTTTGTTACATATTTTCAAACTTTTGCCCACAAGTTTGGACAGCATTGCCAACAATCATCACATAAAAAGTAACAAATAAGTATAAATAACTAATGAATATAGTATAAGTAGTGATAGTATAAGTATAAGTAAATAATAAGTAACTAAAATTTTACGGTATCACTTCAGCCCTCAAGGCAATACAAGCAATGTCAGACTTTCATTAAATGGAGCTCCCAATAAAAAAAAAGATATTTTCAATAACTTTTGTAAGAAACATAACTTGACACAAAATGTATTATCAGTGTTCCCAAATAATGCACCCACTCTCCCCAACAACAAATCATTTAAACCTCCATACAAAACAATTTAGGCTACTAAAGTTATTTAGATTTTTTTTTCTTCTTTTTCTTTCTTAGACTGTACCTTTCAGATGAAGATTCATGGTGCTTTTTTGTTTTAGAACGTCCTGAAACAAAAAGTAATAAATTGATTAGCCTTTGTATTTGTTAGCTTATTACAGTGTTTAGAATTATCAGTTCACGATGGTAATTAGCTATATTCAACCAACAACGTTTAAAGTAACTAGGGATAGACGGGCATGGATTTTTAGTTCGGGACGGGGCGGGATGCGAATTTTTATTTCCCGTCCAATTTTGAGACGGGATTGGGACGAGATTGCTCTTCTCGACGCTATCTGGAAATATTCGTTTTGAATTTTATCTGGGTGTCGTATAAAAACAAATTAACGTTAAATATCAACTGGTTCTGTTTCCAAATTGTTCCACTTGTTTTTGTATAAGTTACAATGAACCTCCTTTTGTTGAAAAGATTTAAAATATCTAATTTTTATATTTGCAGTACCGTATACAATGAGATAAGAATAAATTATAAATTTTCTTGTAACCAAAATAATTTAAATCAAATCACTAAACAATATTACATATAAAAAAAGTCCATTAAAAATTTTATAAAAGTTCTGTTGAATGAAATATTCAATGTTTTGGGCAACTTTATTACAACGTTCCAAACATATTTACTGCTATTTAACGGGGTTCCATCACATATTTTTGCTCATGTTTTTACTATAATTAGGTTTTAAGTTGTATACTATTTGAATTGTCTGTATCTGACTGTAACAATGACTTTGTCAATGCATTTCCTGTAAAATGGCAAATAAATCAATAGTACAGTAGAACCTCGATAGTTCGACTTTTGATAGTTCGACACTCCTTATAGTTCGACACAGTTCGTGACACCCTAACATGTCAGTAACGACCGATAGTGTCCATGATGGAGAGTGATAAAGATGAAAATGTAAACAAAAGTGACAAATGATTTGAATGTTGGTTATGTTCAAGTTCAATTAAGTTGTGATTTCAATCAAATTTAATGTTTCCTTAATTCAACTCATGATTTTTATTCTCCCTATGTTAACATTTCCCATATACTCCCTATAGTTCGACATTTCAATACTTCGACACTCTCTAAGTCTACAAAGTGTCGAACTATCGAGGTTCTACTGTAATATTATTATTATGTACATTCACTAGGTAGGGTTTAACTGATATTTGCTTACAAAACCCATATGGCGGCAAACCTACATTCTCATCTCCATGGAGTTTATGTGGAAAATTAAAAATTGCTGAATATTGATAAATTTTATATCTACCTTACTTAATCGTTACATCTTAAAACAACTAACATTTTATAACAACATCTCATGGCAGCAAACCTACATTCTCATTCCTATGGTGTGTATGAGGAAAATACAAAATATACAATTCCTTTGGAAATTTGCTGAGTACGCAGGTCTGCTGCGACGGGTGTATTTTTTAATAACATAGTTTCGAGATGAAGTTCATGGCTTCTTAGATGTTTCACAATTTCATTAGCTTCACTTCATTCACTATTGGTTCTTTTAATGATCGCATTCCAAGAAAACCCTTCAATTCGATCATGCTTGATCCTCTACTCCTGATTAATAAAACAGATGTTACAGTTACCTATAACTGTATATTCACATAGCCTACATGAATAATTATGAAATATTTATGGCCTCCATGGGATTTTTGTTCAGCATTAGCCATTTGGATTATTCCTTCTGGGCAGTTTTTATAAGGAAATGAAGCATGTTTTTTTATACTATTAATTCTAAGAAAGTGAATTAATATCAAATGAACTGTTTGCAAATGTTTAAAAGTCCAAAGACAGATTTTTTGGAACGACAAAACTAGACGGTTCATCTGTTAAGATTAACTAATGAGTTACATACCCTTACGCTTCTTCTTTTTCTTGTGATGTTTCTTTTTCTTATGGGATTTACGGGATGCACCTGTACTACTGGAGCTTCTGCTACTCGGCTCTTGTAAGGCATTTTCCGTCAACCCTCTACAAAATACATAAGATATACATAAATCTATTTATCCAACTTTACTGAGGTCAAACATCATTGTGTTTTGATGGTATGATTTCTTTAATAATGGTAAAACCCACCCTACTCTCAATAACTACATAAATAAATAACTCTACCTACGTAAATATATGCCACACAACTTGCTAATTGCTATTAGCAGAGTTTTTACATGGCCAGATAATTGATATTACACAAAATCTTTGATCATTACCGCTTTTCAGCGGTACAACTGTTGTTGAGTTGACAACTGGTATTACAATGTTCAATCGGCATTTTTGGCCATTCAACGTTCCATTGCTAACAACTACTTTTCCGTGGTTCAATCGGCAATGAGAGCAGTTCTTGTCTTATGAGTTTTTGAGCAGCTGTATTGTGAGTAATTTCGGCTCTGGGAAAATCGACACTCGCCAGACTCAAAAATGCCTAAGTCCAGAGTGAGTCAGGTTTGTGGGGGTTAGCTGTATTGAATTATTTTTATATTGCTTTATTTAACTTAAATGTAGATCTTATTTTTAAGTATTCCAAAAATATTATGGTAACTAATTAATAATAAATTATAAATTTAATTATTGAAAATTTTGTATGAATGAAATTTTTGCTTTATGAGACCTTGATATTAATGTACAACAAGACATGTAGATAAGAATAACAACTTCTTTATTTCCTTTAAACAGTTGCAGAAATTGTTGAAAAGTGTCAATATGGTGGAAACTCGATAAATAAAACCTAAATAATTCAAAACCATTGATAAATAAAATTTTATTTTAATCTCCTTGAACTTAACTATCTTTTGTAATATTAATTTTACCTCTACAATTAAAAATTTTTAGGAGAGACATCTTAATAAATCAAAGTTTGATGTTATTTTCCATCATAAAGGTACCTCTATAAATGAAGTTTTAGCCCCAAAACCTCTACAATTCGAAGTCGTGAAACTGCCACGCCTCTACAAGACGAAGTATTGGCAAGGAACCCTCTGTTAATCGAAGTTGTATGAAATTTGTTTTGATACTGTATTTTACTGCGTCGTGTTTCGACAGGAAATTCCAATCCTTTATTCTGTCTAACTTCCGCTCCTGTTGCAAATCTTTAAGTTGTGGTAAACTGTTCTTTGAAATCAAATGTATGTTTTGGTGTGCTTTAATCGATTTTAGTGATACGAGAACGGGAGCCCGTTCTAATAATGAATGAATGAATGTATTTGTGTAAAAATGGTAACCGTAGAAGTGTAGAAATTTACATTATGAATGTAAAAATAGACAGGAAGTAGCTGAGGGGCAAAAAACTGGGAGGGCACGATTCTGCTGATGAGTTATTTTGTTTGTTTACTTCATTACCTTCTCTATAACCTTGTAACTGGCTCTGAGTAGTAGAGTAGGTTCAACAAAGAAGCAGTTTGAAATTGAAACTAACTACAGTACTTCTTCTATTTTGTATTAAATTTTATGATTGAATTATTATCTATTGCAATACTGTACAATGCACAATGTACAAAACACCATATTTACAAAGTCAATCAATTCTCCTAAGGTTAATTGCCTGTACTGTATTTAACCTCTATTATTCCAATTTTAGAGAGGTTGAACCATGATAAGTCAAACCTTAATTATTCTAAGCACTCGTTAACTCAAATTTTTCCCGTTCCCATTGGGATTTGATTTATCGAGTTTTCACTGTATACCAAAATTTAGATTTAAATTTTCCTAAAAGGTATGACTTACTTTTTTAATGCTAAAGATTAAAAACTGACTTACATAGAAGGGGTCCGGCTGACACGATACATGGGTCTTCCACAGGATGACGGTGTTTCTGTAACAAAGAATGGTTGTTAAAAATTTTACTGCTGTTACACTAATCATCTCTAATTAATTTGGGAAGTTGATAGTAAAGAAAATGTTGTCAATATTTTTACTAAGAATAATACTTTAAGAGAAACCTCTATCAAACCAAAAGAATGGGTGATGACTCCTCAATACAGCTGGTTTCAAATTTATCATGGAGTGGAATAGAAACTGGCCCATACCTAATGAAAATAAATACATAGAACCATTACAAAACTGGATATTACTCAAATTTACTTAGAACACTCGTTGAACAGCCGTGCTTCGCCACTAAAGTTAAGTGGTAGGAGATTGAAATTCACGTATATCGTGGGGCAAGCTCATTGTGCTGATTTTTTTTTTATCTCACCCCTTAATACAGTAGAACCTCCCATATCTGACCATGACGGGACTGGACTATGGTCGGAAGGCCAAAAAGACAGATATTGGGAGGAGCAAATAAAACGCATTTCCTAGGTATAAAAACAGCTATACAGTATTGTAATACAACTTTAAGGTACCTATAACACATTAACTGAAACATCTAGATCAGTGTTTCTCAACCGGTGGTACGCGAGAGACAAAGGAAGAAAAAAGTTAAATATACGAAAAATAAGAAAAGCACTTTTGAACTACGTGATGCCGACATCCGTTTTGGTCAGCTCAATTCAGCGTTACTACGCTTGACACATGATTTGAGAGACTCCGATGGGTAGCTTTACTAAAACAATTCCCTTCCTTACTAAAACAATTTCCTACTAACTTAACAAATTAAATTATTTTAAGTTAAGACTCCCTTTTCCGAGCATATTTATACTAATGAATAATGATTTTGTGTCTAGTACCCGTCTGAACCCTTGAATTAGGCTTATTACCTTGCCTATTTACCTTTTACTAGTTGAAGTTACAAGACATGCTCCACAGAAACATTGAGAAAACTAATTTGCTCATATCCACGGAGAATATGAAGTTCATCACTTGGTAACCCTGGAACACATTCTGTGTATTCCAGTTGGTGTATTCGATCGGTAAAGGGAAAATCCAGTCAAGTCAAAGTAGTTTGTGTCGTGACCGTTATTTGTGCATGTGTAAAATTAGTCCTGATTATTAATCAGTCCCCTGAAAGGGATAAGTTTCCCTTTAACAACCTCTTTTGCTGTTAATGTTATTAATTTGTTTGGTAATTTTGTATTTTTATTGTTTTATTTACTTTTGTAGAAATGCAAAATAACCTTTTTTCGCTGTGTGTATTTTAAACAATTTGTTTCAATTGCATTGTAGGCCCTATGAAACTTTTTTTATTAAGGGAGCAGCTAGTGATTTTTAGTTTCAAAGTGTAAAACATAATACAGGCCTATTTACGTTAATTAATAATCACAGTAATATTTGAATAGCTTCAATGTTCATCCCAATTTATGATTTTTTCAATTAAAATAGAACTTTTTTAATTAATTTTTTTTTTTATGCGAGTTTAATATTTTTCTCAGAGTAGGCCTACTAATAAGGGGCCTGTAATGAAATCTATTAAAAGGAAGACAATAACATATTTTCTCTCCGGTTGTATTTGTAAGGTGGGGGGACGGGAGCTCTGTATTCATTGGCAGGAGGTTATGTATGAGTTTGGGTGGTACGCCAAAAAATTGAAAAGCCTCAGGTGGTACGCGGGCACCAAAAGGTTGGGAAACACTGATCTAGATAATAACATAAACAATAAAAATTTAAAAAAACTAATCTTAGTGCGCAGAATAAGTCTTTTACATTTCGAAAGGCTCAACAACGGTGCTAGCGTGGGAGTCACAGATAGTCGGTCAGATACGGAGGTTCTACTGTACAGCACTATTGATCCACCCTTCATAATTGATTGATTATGTTGTGTAATTATTCTTTATAGATAGTATATTAAAAGCATGTCCTTAACAATAACAAGGGGTCTACTAGTCCCCAAAATTTTTGGATCGCGATAGGCACACACTTGACCCAAGATATCGGGTCAGGTCAGACTTTATCAAATCATTAGTTTTGTCAATCAAAAGTCAATAAAACTAAAGAAAATACACTTCCATTTGCCTGAACAAGGAACAAAGTCTCCGGTTCTTGAAAGTAACAATGTGAATGTAATTTGAGTCGGCCAAGTGGAATAAGGACATCCTTCGGTGATGTGCTGTCAGATCAAGAGTCAAAACACTCCCTCCTCAATTAACTGCTTTACAACTAATAAAAAAATGGCTATTAGTTTGTTTTTATTATTTAAAGTTTAAAATATGATATTTTTCATTGTTTCCATCACATACTAATTTTATAATTTTACTGAATCATGAATAATTATTTCTGTTTCATTTTATTTATTACTTGTAGGCCTATGTACTATATTGATTTACTTTTAATACATATTATATATGATAGTACCAATTGTCTTAGTATCATAATAACTGTCTTAAAAATAAAACTAAAACTATATTCTGTAAACAAACTGTATTATTATTGGTGTTGATTGAAAAAGAATAAAATGACATTAGCCATCGACTTAAACTGGTTCACAAAGTGAATCATATATTATTTGTTTATATTATTCTTTTAAAAATCCTTCCTTAAATTACAATCTATAAGAGTTTTTTGGTGTTGAGAAAAGTAAAATGTAGGTTAGTTATAAAATAACTGTATTTAGCCTCCCAAATGACAGTTTAAATTTATTTCATTTATCATTATAAAACCTAAAAAAGTGGGTATGTTACTGGATGTCACCACATTATTGTTTGGTTTTAATTTGCAAGGCATGAATCAATTAATACTATTAAAACCGATAGTGGTTCAATAATTAAATATTATCTAAATACTAACTTAGGGTCCAGCAGTCCAGCAGAGCCTAAACAATACTTTGGGGATATTTTAAATCTTAAATAGACGGTGTTCGTGTCCAACCTGCTGGCTTCACTCGTACAACATTCCACAATGACTAACTATATAAACAGTCATTCAATGTTAACACACTACCCCCTCCTCTTCCCCCCCCCCCTCGGAGTTAAATTTTTTAAGGTCTCACGGATAAAAAAAATGGTAAAAAATATATTTTTATGACCTACAGTACACTCTCGTTCATCGGACTCGGCGACATCGGAACTCCGCTTCATCGGAACTGAAAATCTGGATATTATTAACTTTTTTCTTACGAAATAAATAATTTTTCCGTTTTAGCGCCTTCAATTTTCATTCGTTCTATCCGCACAACAGTGAAGTATCACATTTTGCATCAAACTTCATCAGGCGTTTTCCATAATCTTTACCCATTGATGTGATTTACGAGGCCGTGGAGTACAGTATTCGCACAAAAATAGAAAGAGGAAGGGGTAGGAAGTGAACATCCGGTTCGACCGCTTCCCAAACTGTCATTCAGTCTGTCTTGCGTCGCGACTGCACCTGTGTTACGTGGAAGTCAGTTGACTGCTGAGTTGATGAGTGGAATATGAATATGGAATATGAGAATAAAGATTTTGGATCTTTATTTCCTGCGTTGTTTTTATTCCTATCTGTTTATTGTTACCATGTTCAAAGTTTGAGTGCCTTATTTTCATAAAACCTCTTGTGTTATCTTAAAAACATGAGTGAATACAATCACGATAGTTCACCGTTTGGGCGGAAATGATGACTCACGACGGACTCCGCTTCATCGGAATTTTTTGACATCCGAACCGGCCGTCCGCCACATTAGTTCCGATGAACGAGAGTGTACTGTATTACCATAATACTAAAAATTATATGAAAGTTAACAGGTGGAACAAAAAATATGTCATTACAGTGCCTACCTATCCTAACCCCATAAGAAACAATGTAAAATCAATTTCATTAATCACCCATCATACTTATTGTTATAAACTAGATGAAACACATTAACAGACTTAAACAATGTATACTGACAGTAACAATAACAATTTCAAATACTTATAACTTTAAAACCATTGGTTAAAATATTTATTTTTGTGACTATTAGGTTAGCAACTGACAACCAATATTGCAGTCATTTATAAGTTGCCAATAGCGTATAACCAATGCCTCTAGGTACTGAAAGAAAGCTAGAAATCTCCTGTTTACAGTGTTACCCAATTCTATCCCATTCAGACTGAATTTTTTTATAATTATTCCATACCTACTAACATAAGACACTATTCACTTATGTATATAACAACAAATGAATATTTTGAATTGAATTTAATTCAACCAGAATAAGATTTAAATGATCAGGTAAACGCAGATAAATAATTCGTAAAACCAATTCACATTTAACACATGAAGATTGGAAACATGAAAAATTCATTAATAACACTAGGAGGGTTATGGTGTAGAAAAGGAGTAAAAAAAACTCACATTAATAATATTAGTTAGGATTATTAAGCTAAGTACCGTAGTAAGAGAAAACCAAATCTTGCTCAGTTCCTACTAGCTTATATCACACACTTCCTATTTAATAAGAACGATTCTAGCTTCATAATGCATCAATGTAAAAAATAATTTAACGAGAAAAAATGTTATATATACCAAATCCATTGGTGCTATTGGCCGCAGAGCTGTTTTCGTACTGTGAACATATCTCGTTGTCCTCTGCGATGGGTGGGATTGTGACGAGAGAAGTTTCTGCCAACTTTTTCAAAGATTGCTTCACCTTTTGACGCCTCTTCTCCTCAGGGTCCTTATTTGAATTTGATTTGTTCTCTTCACTTTTGCTGCTACTTTTGTTTAAAATCCTGTAAAAAATTAAATAAACTGTCAGAAAGTAATTTAAGTTACACACCAAATCCACCTGATTAAGTTAAGGTTTGGAAATGATATATTTATTAGGTTACTAGGGGGCTCGTGCAGTGCAATGCGCTGCATGTATTAGAGTACCTATTGACCAGGCTTTGCACAATGGTAATGAACTGAGTTACTTTGAATAAAAATTTAATTATAGTGAAAATCATATAACACCATATGAGTGTTTCATCAATCGATCTTCATCACCAACTCTTTAACTTCCCAATGTCATGGTGTTGAGATTTGGTGGTTGTTCTTTTAGGTCCAAATTAGCTAAGATTATGTGATAGTTCTTTTGCCGATTTGTCTTAGGGTCTCTGTCTCAACATTCCTATAAAATTTAGAATAAATTCACAGATTTTAGATCTAGATAGTTCATCACACATACAACATAAATAAAAACCGAATAAAAATCAACATTTCATTACAACTCCCCGGTCCTGTATGAGTTATGCAGCACTCACTGGGGCTGTTTTTGTTACTGTATGAGGTAGTTGTCGACATAGTGAATGAGTCCACATTACTTTTTAAAACGAACTAAAAATCCTCTTTAACTTGACTTTCCATGGTATTACAGGACAAAAATTAGGAAAAACTACATCTTTGTTGGTGTGGCCCATTTTGGTTTGATGTGGCATTCATATTTTAGCATTCATATTTAAAATTCCTCTTTATACAAACCATTTTTGCAATAAGCTTGTTATGTATACTGGTCAACACAAATGTTGTCTCTTTCAAGCAGGTGTTTTAATATGTGAAGTATTTTGCATTAAATTTGTTATAGTATCACGTAAACAGGCTATTAAATTAACACAAAAAACCAACAATCCCTTTTCCTAGGTCACAGCAGTTTGAAAACTCATGCGCAAACATTTAGTGTTCTATTTCAATTTTTGTTAACTTTCGTTGCTGTTTCAATTACCAATCTGATGACCCATAAGACCCATATCAAAAATTTCAATTCCCAATCTGGTTTTTTACAGGAGAAAGAATTTTTCCGGGGTTAAGTTAATGAACTTATTTTTCTGCCCAAACACACATAAATTTGAGAAAAAGGTAAAACACACAATTTTTTCCACACAACTCCTCATATTTAAGTATGGAATTGTGTTGATATTTCATTAACAGTAATTTAATTGCTTCTAGTCAGCTAGCTTGTAACATGTGTTTTTCTGTTTTACTATCAACAGCTGTTTTATTTTGCAATTCAATATAAATTGTTCACCATGCTAATCTTATTGACATAAACTAACATTAAGAGCTTCCCGTGCCCTTCATAATATAAATATCGAAAATCTAAAACCTTATTGCAAAATTAAGAACTGAGACGAATCTTATGACATCTCAAACATCGAATTTCGTCCAGAAATAAGGGAGGAGTAGTGTTCACAAAAAACTGCTTCACGAATTATATATATAGATTTTCAAATGTATGTTGTAGAATTTAGCGTTTTCCTCCATTCAAATGTTTCAGCTCTATTACCTTTTCACAAATTCAGAGACTACTGGGTTGTGTTTGAGTGAGGAAACTGTTTGAAGGTTTAACACATTCGCTGCGGTATGTCATTACTGATGCACTGATGGCCATAAAACAGAAGTAGATGGAAACTTTCCCAAAAATTGGGTTGGGCCTTCAAGAATTAAATAAAGTACGAGAGTGCCTAAGCCTACTTTATAACCTAAACTTAATGACTTTTTAAAGTAATTCATTTTGGGACTACATGACTTATCACCATTTAGCCCTACAATTTTATTTCAAATACAAAGAACAACTAATATAAAGCAGGGTAGTTGTCTTATAGGCACCACCAATTTTAAAAGTGGTTTAGTCAGGTTAGGTTGGGACAGGTTAGCATAGATATGTCAATTTTGTTCCCGTTATCTTTGTTACCACTTGATTGACAACAGTGCGTTTGACGGATACAAAGGGCAGTCGAGATCAGACACTCATTGTTATTCTTAGTTTACATTGTAGATTATGTTTTGGTGTGGTTTTACTATCAAGAGGAGTGACCTAAGGTAAGGGAATCAATATTGACTTTTCAACGCTAACCTGACGTAATCTAACCAAACCAAAACTGCGACACACCCTCCACTCTCCTCGCCAGCATTGCTGCATTCTGTAACTCTGTTGTAAAAACTGTATCTACATAAATACCTAAAATGCGTGCAAAATTAGGGATGGACCAGTCTCAAAATTTCTAGGGAAAGACAAGTCTCGAAATTTCTCAAGTTAATTTCTGAGAAATTCTGAGAAATTTAAAATCTCGTTAAGTGAGATGAGATTTTAAAGATGAGAAGTATTTCATGAATAATGTCTGCGAATTGCTATTAATATTTTACTAGCAATTTCTTCTGATATTCATATTTTTGAAGCAAACGGAACTTTTTAATTTCTATTCATACATTTACATCCCAAATTCTTACATTGTTTTGTCCCAAATTTTAAAAAGTTTGTTTTTAGTTTTTATTAATAATTTTTGTCTATGTTTATAGTGTATGCTTATAACCGTCATTTAGGCCCTACTATAATTTTTGTTTTGTCTTTGTATTATTGAGAAGTATTGTTAAGCGCGACTAGGGTGAGACCATAGAACTATAAACATGGAATGCTGACTCGAGTTATAAAAGGCAGCCAAAAACGGTCCGACTGTATCATTTCCCCCTCCCGAGGTCGGTATAAAACTGCAATTCCTGCAAAATCTGAATGACCGACAACGATGCAGCGTTTCGCTCAACTCGATATTTAACCTATAAAACGCTAAGCAATGTAGTTTAAATTTATATAGGATTTTACACCTTTAAATGATTAAGAAATCGGTATCGGTTTCAGGCCAACAAAAAATATTTAAAATTATAATAATTGTTTTAGCTTAAAGTTTGTTTAGTTTGGATTGATCATGTAGTGAAAAAAGTAGTAAGCGAGGATATTTTTTATTGTACGGCCCGGAAAAAACTTCCAGTGAATAAATTTTAGAGGAGATTCTGAATTTTATCTTGCATTAAAAATATCTGCTGTATGATAAGCCGTTTTTTTGTAATCTTATCTTTAGCGAGCGCTTCTACGAATCGGCGGAAGCGTCACGTTGCGTCGTCGTAGCGTAGCACATTTTAATAAAACAGTCGCTGGCTGGAGACACCTGATCCAATGCAGTGCGTGACGTTTTCTTTTTTATTTGTTATCAATTGTTGTATATACTGTAGCCTACTATATCTTGTGATATGTGTCAAGTGATATTATTTTTTGTAATATAAAGTAGAATACCTACATATTGTGTAGCTTATAATTGCAAAAATATAGGCAACCAGCTTATACAGTTGATATAAATTCCGTCTTAAAATAAAGGTCGACTTATCATATGTACATTTCAGCTTAAGAATACTGTATTGGTTTTTACCACAATGAATTTTGTCATACAAAATGATGAAAGATTTATAACTCTTTTTAATCCATGAAATTTGACGTAGACTTAGACTATATGTAGTGTATAAAATGATTTTTTATTGAATTTTTTTACTCTTTTCAATATTTAGACAACATTATTGACTCAAACTATGTAGCTATTTACAAAAATATTTTTATTTTAGAAAAGAAAATATCATCAGTAATTGAGTAAAAAAAAAAAAAAAAAGGCCTGTATTTCTTATACATATAGAAAAAAGTTAAAAAGATCCTCGAATGGTACACATACAAATCTAAAGTTCCTAGTATGTAATTCCAAATAAATATGCAACAGTTAATCATATTAAAATTACAGATTCCTTGCATATCCTGAGCTCAAAAATTCATAGTACAGCCCATTGTTCATTTCAAAACTCATGCAATCAATCAAGAGTTTTGTGAATGCCATGAGTTAAGACTGATAAAATTAATCGGTTTTGTCTTTTTTAATACGGTTTGCTTTTCATATGCCAAAGAAAACATCTCTCTATAAATAAATCAAAGTAAGGTATTAGACAAAAACTAAACAAACTTGTTTTATTGAAGAATGTGTAGTTTTCATTCAGTAAAAAACTTCTTTTGTTTGTTTTACTTATGTTCCTACTATGTAATTCCAAATAAATATGCAACAGTTAATCATATTAAAATTACAGATTCCTTGCATATCCTGAGCTCAAAAATTCATAGTACAGCCCATTGTTCATTTCAAAACTCATGCAATCAATCAAGAGTTTTGTGAATGCCATGAGTTAAGACTGATAAAATTAATCGGTTTTGTCTTTTTTAATACTGTTTGCTTTTCATATGCCAAAGAAAAAATCTCTCTATAAATAAATCAAAGTAAGGTATTAGACAAAAACTAAACAAACTTGTTTTATTGAAGAATGTGTAGTTTTCATTCAGTAAAAAACTTCTTTTGTTTGTTTTACTTATTAATAAATCATATTTGCTAAATATATGTGCATCAGTTATTGCTCCATACATCCCTTCATGCAAATAAAT
Organism: Neoaliturus tenellus; assembly: GCA_030545055.2. Classification (NCBI taxonomy): domain Eukaryota; kingdom Metazoa; phylum Arthropoda; class Insecta; order Hemiptera; family Cicadellidae; genus Neoaliturus; species Neoaliturus tenellus. Next base: position 70,369,732 of record CM061535.1, on the reverse strand, counting down.
TTGGTTTTGGTCGTTTAAACCAATCAATTACATTTAAATTGAGCCGAAAGTACTAAAAACGCGTCGTGCCCATTGAGTTGTGTGGACCAAAGCGCCCGGGCGTACCGACCTTGGGTGGGGGTAGCGGCGCACCGCCGGACCGTTTTCGTTGCACTCAGTCAGCGTTCCATGTTTATAGTTCTATGGGTGAGACATAATTAACTGAATAAAGCAAAAAACAAGACTGAAATTGTAATTTAATATTTAACTAACAAGACTTTTGTTTCAGTCTCATAAATTTTGCATTTTCAATAATGTATCCTTACTCTTATCACCATATCTTAGCCTATGTTTAAGAGTTATTTATAATAAGAGGTACTTAATATATTTTTTTTAAATATATGTCATAAATCAGGATTTATAAATGTTACAAAATCAGATTTAAACTCAGAACGCACATTTCCTGTTATGTCCAAGAAGGGAAATCCCGTCTCGAAATTTTATGAGAATTAAAAAATTCCGTCTCGAACTAAAAATCCAATCTCGTCCATCCGCACAGATGTCTCTTATTTTTCAAGAAATTTTAAATCTCGTTAAAGGATACGGGATTTTATTCTTGAGATTTTTCAAGACAGGAAATATTTTTGGTATAATATTTAAAAAACGGTAATGTAGTGCATTGGATACTAATGTATTGAATATTAGTGTAGTGTATTCAATTTAGTAAATAGGGCGTGTGGCAACACTTCAAAAATGATGACGCCAGCAATCAAGGAGGCCAGAAGTTTGCAATCTTACTTTTAGTTCTGATACTGGTATGTATGGCTGCTATGCCATTTCTCTAGCCGGTATTTCTAGTAGTTCCGAGTTCCGATAATTGGCGCAGTCTATGGAAAATGACAAGTATTGGGTGTTTAAGTGAATTTAATTCTTTGGAGGAATCAGTGGATTCTTATTGCTTGAGACTTAAAGATTATTTCAAGTGCAATAACGTGAAGGATGAGAATCGCATGTCAATCCTCATTACGTTAATCGGACCTACAGTTCTCAAAGTATTGTCTGACTTTGTTTCACCTACGACGTTGATGTTAAAACGTACGATGAGTTGATAGCAGTTTAAAAAAAAAAAATTGTTTTCTTAAAAAGTTGATTGTGGCCGAGAGATACACATTTTCGTGTAGAGTTCAAAAGCCTTTTGAGTGGGTTGCGGAATTTGTGGTAGCCATTAAACATTTATCGGGGTCCTGCGAGTTTGGGTCGTTCCTCAGTGATTCGTTGAGAGACAAACTTAAGGCCGGGTTAGCGAATGCTAATATTCATGAAAAGTTGTTGTGAGGAAAAGAATTTCGAAAGTTATGCGTTAGCTCTCAGGTTAGAACAGGTGGAAAAAGACTTCTATGTTTTTGCACCAAGCAAGTTCTAACAGTGATCATGTGGCTAAGTTACATGTGGTGCAAAATAACAAGTCCCAACACAAGTTAAAGTGCATCCGTTGTAGTGTAGATCACAAGGCCGACAAGTGTACCTAGCCAGTATCAATGCCATCACTGTAAGAAAACTGGCCATCAACAGAAAATGTGTAAGGCACAAACCAAAGGTAGGAATAGTAATAATAAAAATATGTCCAAGGTTCATGAGCTTAGTGTAGCCTAGAACCTAATGAGTCGAGACAAGTTAGGTCTAGTATAAAACCTAACAGAAATGAACAGTCATCGTCTCAGTATGATGTGTATTGTTTAAAAGGTCCTAACTCGGAGGTTATTAAAAAGTTAGTTATTAAAAAGCACCTTATGAAGTTAGGCTTATAATTATTGAAGATAAGGGAGTAATGTCTAGAGTTGGACACTGGTTCGGAAGTAACGGTTATACCATACAATTTCTTTGAAAAATACTTACCTTATATGCAATTATCAAGTACTGACTTGAAATTAGTTACATATTCTGGAGGTGAAGTGTAAGTTGCTGGGGAAGCTAAAGTAGCGGTCTCTATAGCCTACGGTCAGATATCGGTTCAGTTGCTTATTGTTGTATTGAGTGCAGTAGGCCTAACCAACCTTTGTTGTTAGGTTGTAACTGGCTAAAGGTGTTAAAGTTAAATTGGAATCACATACTTTTTTTTATAAGTTTCAGCTAGGCCTAACACAAATAAAGTAGGTGACCTTGAGACTTTGATGAAAAAATACTATTGTGTATTTCATGTTAAATTAGGAGATATTAAAGGGGTTAAGGCTCAAATAGTCATCCAGTCTGAGGCTATGCTTAAGTTTTGTAAAGCTAGGCCTGTTCCGTATTCCTTACATCCAGAGATAGAAAAAGAAATTGAGTGACTAATCAATGATGGTGTAGCCTATCCAGTAACACATTCTAAGTGGGCGACTCCTTTAGTCATTGTCAGAAAGCCTAATTGTGTGAGATTATGTGCAGATTACAAAATAACATTAAATCCTGTAATTCAGAGTGAACACTACCCCCTTCCACGTCCCGAGGATATTTTTGCACCCTTGTCCGATTGTTCATATTTTTCAGTGATCGACTTAGCGAGTGCGTATCAATGACTTGCTGAGGCGGAGGAATCCCAGCATTTATCAACAGTGAACACACTTAAGGGGCTTCTTAATCTTCGTAGGCTAAACTTCGGGTTTCGTCTGCTCCAAGTATCTTCCAATGTGTCATGGATGACATCATAAAAGGACTGCCTGGTACGGTAGCATATTTGGATGACGTCTTGGTGGGTGGAGAAAAACAAAACCAGAAGCCTTATACAGATTGGAAGCGTTGTTGCAGCGTTTGTCACAATATGAAGTCCAAGTAAATGCGGAAAAATGTAAGTTTTTACAAACTCAAGTAACTTATCTGGGTTATGTCTTGACTTCTGAGGGTATTAAACCGTCTGCTAACCTGATGAAGGCTATTCAGGATGCACAGGAGCCTAAAACTAAAGATGAGCATCGAGCATATGTGGGGTTGTTAAACTACTACAGAAGATTTATTCCCAATATGTCATCAAGGTTACGAGTTTGTATGATTTACTGGAGCAGAAACAAAAATGGAAATGGTCAAAAGCTTGTAGTGATGTTTTTTTCAAGACAGCAAAAAAAAGGGTTCTTGAATCAAATCTCTTGGTACATTAAGATGTTTCTAAAGCCTTAGTGTTGACTTGTGATGCATCACCATTTGGCGTTGGAGCAGTGCTTTCACATTTCATCAACGGTGAAGAGAGGCCAATAGGTTTTGGCTCAAACACTTTGTCAGTAAGCGAGAAAAATTATTCTCGGCTGGAACGCGAAGCGCCAGCGCTAGTATTTGCCGTGAAGAAATTCCATAACTACATATATGGCAAGAAATGACAGCTTCAAACTGATCATAAACCCTTGTCAGTGATTTTTGGTCCCAGAAAAGGAATTCCAGCGATGGTGGCAGCTCAGTTGCAACGCTGGGTATTGCTGTTGTCTTCTTATGATTTTGAAATCAAGTACTGTATAGGCGAGGAAGTGATATACCTCATGCAGATGCCCTTAGCAGATTGCCACTACATAACCAGGAGCGAGTGAAAAATGAAGAGAACTATTTTTCAGCAGTGAACAATTGTGTTGTAAATTTCATTTTGATTTGGCCGATAACAGGTTACAGGGAAACTATTTCCTATTAAATAGGAACAAAACCCAAACTATTGTTTTTAGTTTAAAGCCAACTGCTTTAAAGCAAGATCCGGTAAAGTTACTAGGTAGGCCTATCACATTAGATCAGAAACTTTCTTGGAATCTTCATGTGTTAGTTGTATGTAGCAAATTGTCAAGAATATTATATTTACTTAGAAACTTAAGTAGTACCCACTATTCTCAAAGAATATTGTAAGTAGCTACTTTTGAAATCTGAGTGGTTACATTCTGTTATTTTATTTTTATATGCATGGTGTGCATAGCATAAGGACATGAACAATATGCAAGATATTTATTATGAACTTTTAGGCTAAGTTGACGAAACTTAGAATTGCATGTAAATGCTTAAAGGCTAATAAAGATTCTCATTCTCATTCAGCCACTACAGTACAGGTGAATGGTAGGCCTACTGATAAAACTTCCTGGCAGAACATGGATTTGAACCCACAACATCGCTATGGTGGTCCCGACGCTAACTACTATGCCACCAGGGTTAGGGTCCGTTTACTCTACCGACCATAGACTCTACGGCCCTCTTAAATATTAAATAAAATATAACATGGGGCCACTTACTCTACCGATCATAGGCTCTATGGCCCTTCTTAATATTAAATAAAATATAACATGGGGCCACTTACTCTACCGATCAAATAGGCTCTATGAGCCTGTTTGAATATTTTTATATAATTTAAAGCGATCATAGAGCCTATGCACCCATTTAAATTAAATGTATGGGTCCAAAGCATCTACTGGCTCATGGAGTCTATGAACCTTTTCAAATTAATATTAAATAAAATTATAAAATAGGGCCATAGAGTCTATGAACCTTCTCCAATTAATATTAAATAAAATTATAAAATAGGGCCATAGGCTCTATGAGCCGTTTTATATTAAATACGTTATATATTGGAAAAGAGGTCCACTTACTCTACGGGTCCATTATATCTACTCTGTACGCATTACTCGCTTCCTTCAGCTCTCGTGCACAAACGAACTGAGATAATGTCACCCGGTTTTCTGCATCCTATTCTACGATGAATAAATATCAATCTATCAATATATGTATCTCTGCATCTATATATCTATGTACCTATCTATCTATATATTTATCAATATCACACGAAAAGGCGATTTTTTTTAAACGAAGCTCTTCTCTTATATGTAGACAAATTTTAACGTTTAAGGTGTAGAAAAATTCGTTTCAATCAATGCATCTCTTTCCATTCACTCATCTATCTATCTATCTATGTATCTGTCTACATATTAAACACAGATTTATGAGTATCATATATCTAGAGAATTATCTATCCCATATTTATAGATCTATCTATCTATTAAACACCATCCGAAACTGGGGAATTAGCAGAAATATTTCAGTGATTTTACAGCGGAGACGATGACTCTTAATTGGTGTTTACACAAACATGGAGGGTTTTGCAGTTTTAAAAATTTCCGCCTCCGTGACCAAAACCGCACAGAGTGTAACCAGCATTAGTGCATAAAAACTAGCTTGCATCCGCATGCCTTGCAATGCCAAACTTAGGAATTTTTGGCTCTTCAGGTGATTGTTTTTGCTATACGCTCACTCTCCACAAGTCTATATTATCCTCTATAGTTTTTATTACCAATCTTCATACAATACTTTAAATGAGAAAGCTACCTAATTCATAACATTGTATTTACTTTCACCTGATTCAAATCATCAGACCAAAACTTTAGTATTTACTTTCGTTATATTTATCCCCATGATGATCTTTGTTAACGTGGCTCAAAACTATAGGACTATGTTTTTCAATGACAAAGTTTTTACATATAGTATTAATGTAAACGACTAAGCCCTACTTAAAAAAAAATTCTTAATGCATCACGTGTTGTATGATACCATAGATAACGTTGTTATGGTTAATTGTAACAAGTTTAACTTAATGTGATTGCAATGATCTCTCGTAAGTTTAATTAATTTATTTCATTGTCATACCCTTAGCCGACTAACCATTAGGAGACTATATTATCTTATAATATCATGGGGACAGAGCCTATGCTCGGTAAAATTATAAAGCGTCACTTTCCTTTCTCAGGCAAAGCTCGATCGCTCCGTTTACTTGCTGACTTTTCTTGGCTCGTTTGCTTCGCTCAATCGCCAGGCCAAATGGTGCTACACTTTGGTGTAAATTCGAACCACAGGTTAAAGCTGAACATATTGTTTTTTTTTTTTTTTTTTTTTTTTTTTTTTTTGTTTTTTTTTAAGATGTGTATAGTTATAAACTCATTTTTGTTCAATTATGTAGCTATCAAAATCTCCATAAGGATAACTTATGGAGATTTTTGGAACTTTGATGGGCTCTAAGACAAAAAACGAATTTTTACCATTCATGGGACCAACTTCAATTTATTCGTCGTGGTCAAATAAACTCTCATATTCAACCAACAAATAAAAGATCCTAGGACACAAGAAATTTTGCTCTTGTATAATAGTTAACACGGTTTCGTGAATTATCGTGTTAACTTATATATATATACACCCCCGTCGCACCTATATATATATATATATATATATATATATATATATATATATATATACCATTATAAACACATAACCCTGCATTTGTCACATACCCCTGCGTGGGATAAGTGTTCGAATATACACACCGAAATAGATATTATAGACACTTAACCCACATTATTTTTTTTTACCATCACTTATCCCTCCATTGGGTCAGTGTTGCCAACCGTTAATAAAAACCACAAAAACAAACAATGCAAGGAAACGTTAAATCTAATCCTAACGCAAAAAATGTTTAATAACAATTAGAAATAATTGTTTTTACATGTGAACTATTAGAAAAAACGACATAATGATGGTAAAACTGTTGTGGTGATAAAAAACGTAACAATTAAAGAAAAAGTTTTATACCTTTAGAGATACGTAGTCTAACTAAATGGTTTCGATCTAAGGAGTAAAATGTTTTATTTGTTCTCTTAAATTTATTCTTAATCAAACTCTTAAGCTATTTTTATACAATAATTAAAGCAATTATTATAATGAATGCAACTAGTACACCACTTATGAGAACCTTACAGATTCGTAGTCAAACTAATCTGTTATATAGACTAACTAGCTGTTGCCCGTCACGGCTTCGCCCGTGATTAAATTCATTTTACATGTAATAATATCTCTTTAAAAAGCAACGAAATCTTCTTTCTTGAGCATTGTGTAAGCAGAGCATTGAATTTTGCAAAAAATTTTCTTAATGAGCACATATGAGCAAAGAGGAACGAATATGTCAAAATTTCAAATCCCATAGACCTTACGTAGGGGGCTCTAAAGGACTTCAAAAACTATTTTTGCAAAACCATTTTTTATTTAGTAGGCAATATAATAAGTAAAAAGGTCAAATTTCAACCCTGTAGGTTATATAGTAATTTTGAAGTCCAGTGGGGCGGAGCCCTAAAGGATTTCAAAGGATTTATTTTGTGAAACCGTTTCTTAGTGAGTACATATGAGTAAAGAGGAACGTCCAAGTCAAGTTTCAACCCTGTATGCCTAAGAGTAATTTAGAAGTCCAGTGGGGCGGAGCCCTAAAGGACTTAAAAAACTATGCTTGTAAAACCGTTTCTTAGTGAATAGGTAATAGGTTTCTTAGGTAGGTGAATAGGTTTCTTATAGGTACTGTATAAGCAAAGAGGAATATAAATACTAAATTTCAAACCCATTGGCCCTAGAGTGATTTTTAAGTCCAGTGGGGCGGAGCCCTAAAGGACTTAAAAAACTAAAGGACTTGCATAACTGTTTCTTCATGAGCACACATGAGTAAAGAGGAACGTCCACATAGAATTTCAACCCTGTAGGCTTTATAGTAATCATGAAGTCCTGTGGGGCGGAGCCTAAAGGACATAAAAAACTATATTCATAAAACCGTTTCTTAGTGAGTACATATGAGTAGATAGGAATGTCTAATTCAAATTTCAACCCCATATGCTCTTGAGTAATTTTGAATTCCAGTGGGGTGGAGCCCTAAAGGACTTCCAAAACTATATAATAATAATCTTTATATTTGCAAAACTGTTTCTTAGTGAATACTTGTGAGCAAAGAGGAACGTCAATGTCAAATTTCAACAACGGATGCAATAGAGTAATTTTGATGTTCTGTGGGGCGGAGCCCTAAAGGACTTCAAAAACTATATTTGCAAAACTGTTTCTAAGTGAATACCTTTGAACAGAGAGAAGTTTCCATGCCAAATTTCAACCCCATTGGCCCTAGACCAATTTAATAAACCCGAGGGGCGGAGCTCTAAAGATGCTTTTCAAGAGCACCGAAGATGCGTTTCTTTGTGAGCACCGATGGGCGAAGTGGATCTCCCATTGAAAATGTTCCAAATAATTGTCTTAGGTCATATGGTTTTTCAGATATGATTTTCCGAGATCATATTAAAAATTGGCCATAAGAATAGCATTACAAATTTTGAAGTCCTGTGTGGCGGAGCCCTGAAGGAATTTTGCAAAACCGTTTCTTAGTGAGCACCTATGAGCAAAGCAGAACGCCCATGCCAAATTTCAACATCGTAGGTCTTATAGTTTTCTATATTCGTTGTTTCCTAGATTTGTATAAAAAATTGGCCATAAGGATAACATTAGATAAAAGTTTTGAAGTCCTGTGTGGCAGAGCCCTGATGGAATTTTGCAAAACCGTTTCTTAGTGAGCACCTATGAGCAAAGAAGAACACCCGTGCTAAATTTTAACATTCTAGGTCCCATAGTTTTTCAGATTCGTTGTTGCTTTGATTTGTATTAAAAATTGGCCATAAGATTAACATTAGATGGAAATTTTGAAGTCCTGTGGGGCGGAGACCTGAAGGAATTTTGCAAAACCGTTTCTTAGTGAGCATTTTTGAGCAAAGTGGAACGTCTATGCAAAATTTGAACCCTCTATACCCCATGGCTATGGAGATACTCTGATACGTGAGTGAGTGGTATTTGACAAATATATAGTAGATAGTTATGTTTTCGTCCCCGAGGAGTCTAAGCTGGTTATTTTCGTCACGTGAAATGTTTACCATTTAGGCGGGAAAAAGTCGAAAAAATTAAAATAATTAATTAATTAACCGTGTAAGTAATAAGGTTAGAGTCTATGTTAATATAACAAAAATATGTAAAATTATAATGAACAATAAGTTTCCACTGAAGTTTTTTCTTGATCAAACTCTTATGCTATTATGTTAATGATTAAATCAACCATTTAAATAAAAAAGAATATTCAATAACTTTTACACCACTTATCAGAACCTTACAGATTAATAGTCAAACTTATATGTTTTCAACCCCAAGGAGTCTAAATTTGTTATATTTTTAAGTGAAATGTTTACCGTTTAGGTGCTAAGGGGAAAAAGTCAGAAGGACTAGACAAATTAAGTCGTCCTAACTATGTAAGTAATAAGCGTAAATGATATGTTAATACATCGATAACTGTGTAAAATTATGGTGAAGATATAAGTTTTTTTTTTGAAGATTGTTCTTAATCAAACTATTATGCCATTATAAGTATAATATTTAAATCTACCTTTAAATTGTAAAGAATACACAATAACTTGTACACCACTTATCAAAACCTTACAGATTTCTAGTCAAACTATATGTTTTCGACCCAAGGAGTCTAAATTAAATAATAATTTAATTTACCGTCCAAACCTTCCTTAAACCTTAAACCTCAAGAGATTGTTTCAAGAATCAATAAACATATAACAACATATAAGTGGTAATATGTTCAAGTGAAATGTTTACCTTTCAGGCACTACGCGGAAAAAGTCGGAAGAACTAATTAAAAATAGTGTCTCGACGCTACGATATGACGAACTTTCACAATAGCAGTCTATGGAGGAAAACAATTTCATTAAATATATCCATCTATATTCTATTTAATACGAACGTAAGCAGTTTTTTGTAAACACTACTCCTCTCTCATTTATAGACGAAATTCAATGTTTGAGATGTCATAAGATGCGTCTTAGTTTGTAGTTTTCTTATAAGTTTTTAGATTTTGTACATTTCTACTCTGAAGGGCATGGGAAGCCTTTAAAGTTAGTTTTTTGTCTATAAGATTAACATGGAGAATAATTTGTATTGAATTGCAAAATAAATACAATAATACAGCTGTTGATAGTAAAACAGACCAACGCTAAATAGTAAAACGTCAAATAGTAAAACGCTAAATAGTAAATAGTAGTAACGCTGACATAAAACAGTTTGGCCTAGAAGCTAAATATAATTTTGAATTTTTAGGCAAAGAGGCTAGGTTTTACTACCAGGTACTCGGGTAAATGCAGCGCATTGCACTGCACAGATACCCGTAGTTATATTTCATATCATTAAATAATAGCTCAAATGTGATTGTGAAAGTGACAAGATTTAAAATCCTACTGTAGGGTAAAGGCACCAGTGAGTAACCGGCAAAGAGTCATCTATGTGTGTTACCAGATCCTACCAGGTCATTTGTGTCCTCACAATTCCTAAACCTCTACTGTCTTTTAATGCAAATCTTAGGAGTATTTATAAATAGTATTATTAATAAATAATTATAAAAAGGTATATAAAAATATAACATCTCTTTGACAGACACGACTCCAGTAAGTGACCATTCTCGACCAAGTGAGTGACCCCTTTTACCCAGTAAGTGCCCGGCGAATTTTCTTACTAAAGTAATAGTTATACCTTACAATAAAATTTATTGTAAGTCTTATTATAAAGGTGTATTGTAAGTCTTATTATAACGGTGCATTGTATGTTGATATTTTGTTTAAAATAAAAAAAATAAAAGTCCACCACTGTATGGCACTAAAAATGGCTGTACCCACAAACATCCCTATTTGACTAAAGCATGTAAATGAGTCACTATGTTTTGCATAGACCTTTTTACTGCACCACATAGAGGCATTTTAGCCCACGGTATAAACGGTGTATGAGCATGAATGGAAAAATTCATAATTCGGTTTACATTTGTTTAGGCTAATGGATATGTGACCAGATTAGATGTCATCATCATAAAAATATGCCATTGCAAATTTTGTCAATGGATTATCTGAGTACCTCTTATCTAAACAGTAATTGCATCGTAAATGTAAAATGATCCCACTGCCTCTTAATGTTGAAGCTATTCATTATTAAGTGTCCAAAACTGAATCAAATTCACCCATTTTACTCACTTTTGGAGAATTTGTGAAAATGAAAAGCTATACAAGGATAAATTAAGGATAAAAGTGGTTGTGGGTAACTAACTGTTATGTTTTAGCATCACAGCGGGCAAAAAAACTTAACTGATTTCGGACTTTTTGGTTGAATGGTCCTGTTAACTTTTTCCTGATAAATCCTCACTGGATTTGTTAATTTTTCTAACCCATTAAGTGACCACCGCTGAAAATTGAGAAAAACACATAAAATTTAACGAGTCTTTAAAATGTACTTTGATTCACAGAATATCATAAAATACACCAATAACAACCAAGAGTTGTGTACAATTTTTATTAAGTCAGCTCGGTAATTTATCCTATCAATATGTACACTCATCTTTCATTCATATTTATATTCAGGTTAAAATACCCACTATGTGAGGTCCCCTTCTCAAAATAGTGATATAGTGAATGTCTAGTCAAGCGCGCTGCCTGTCATAAATTTCGGCATGTCCCCGTAGTGACAGATTCAAGTTCGCCGACTTTGCAGGTAGCGAGCGGTCCAGGCGGTAACATTGTCCTTTACTTGGAACATTAAACCCCGTATCCGTCCGTGCCCAAACAATAGCCCCGAAATTCGCCGCTGCGTCATTAGGGGTTAGAGTTGTTTGTGATCAGCTTTCTCCGTTTTACAAACTTCTGCTAATTATTTGTCATCTTTATCTAAAAATATTTAAAACGACAGCAAGGTTTAGGTAAAGCCAGTATCCTACGTTTAAACTTAGGTAACTCATGCAATCTTCTTGTGATATCTCAGACATTTCTACGAGCCCATTTCGTTCTGCCGGACGGCCCGCTCATGGGTGGGTTAGGCTCCCCAGCTTTTCTTCGGACTAAGTTTCACTGGACTGCATATTCAATGGGTGAAAATCGTGGATTTCACGGGACCATTGGGTGGTAAAAGGCCGCGGAACCGAGCGATGGAAATAACAACAACACTTCAATATACCTATATTTTTACCTACTGAAACAACGAATGATTACTTGATAAAAGATTCTGTTGGAAAGGGTGATTCTTGCAGTATTTATAGCATTAAAAAGATGTGTAATGAATTATAATTGCATCTAGTTTAATAAAAGTTACTACTTTTAAATCAATTGAATAATCAAATGAAATATTTAGGATGTGAAATAGTGTTTTACTTTTGGTCAAGTAAAAGCTGTCATTGGGAATTTTGTAGCGAAGATTCAAAATTTTATTTCTCACTTGAATCATTTATTTGTGAGGTCCCCCATTAGCTGAAAGATTTAAAAGAGCGTCGTAAACTTACGCGGAAGAGCGGAGATTCGCGCAACTCATTATGTTAATGTATGGGCGCTGCAAATAGATTGGGAAGTAACTTACTATTACACAGCATGTCACATAATGGTTTCAAAAAGATACATGGGTAATAGGATAAGACTTAATAACACTTTGGCGTTGAGTTTTTGTTTAGTATAGTTTAAAGAGATTTTCTTTAACATTTGCTCTCTTAGAAGGTGGATTATATAAATTATATAAATTGATCGTCTAAATTAATTTAATATAATAAGGATAAAAAGATGTAATATCTGTATTCCATAGAAAAAAGTTCTACCAGTAAAGTATAACATTTATTCAGCGTGAGATATATTTTTTCAAAATTTTTATGTGATTTATATAATACTAGCTGTTGCCCGTCACGGCTTCGCCCGTGTTGAATTTGTTTTTTAATCTCTTTTAAGACCTACGAAATCTTCTTCCTTAATATATTCATTTAGATTAATACATTGAAATAGTGTGAGCGGGGTACCTATGGACAAAGAGGAACGATCATGTAAAATATTAACCCCGTAGGCCATAGAGTAATTTTTAAGTCCAGTGGGGCCGAGCCCTAAAAGGTTTCAAAAACTATATTTCCAAAATTGTTACTTGGTGACTTACTATGAGCAAAGAGGAACATCCATGTCAAATATTAACCCAGTAGGTCATAGAGTAATTTTGAAGTCCAGTGGGGTGGAGCCCTAAAGGACTTCAAAAACTATTTTTCCATAACAGTTTCTTAGTACCTTTGAGTAAAGAGGAATATCCACGTCAAATTTTAACCCCGTAGAATCTATTGTAACTTAAAGGTTCTGTGGGGTGTAGTTCTAAAGGAAATTTGCAAAATCGTTTCCAAGGGAATGTCAATGAGTAAAGAGGAACGTCGATGTCAATTTCCAACCCCGTAGGCCATAGAATGAGTTTTAAGTCCAGTGGGGTGGAGGCCTAGATAAATTAAAAAACTATATTTCTCAAACGATTTGAGGTAATTTTGAGGTTACTTCAGAGCCCTGAAGTAAATGTGTAAGCCACTTTTTATTGAGCACCTATGACCAAAGAGATTACTCCTAATTTCAACCCCGCAGACCCTATGGTTCATAGATTCGTTGTTTCTTTCAATTCATATTGTAATTGACCATAATTGTAACATTATATTGAAATTTCGAAGACAACTGGGGTGGAGCCCTAAAGGGATTTTTGTGAAAGCGTTTCTTAGTGATCACCAATGAGCGAAGAGGAACGTCCATGCCAAAATTCAACCCAATAGGCCCTAAAAGTAATTTTGAAGTCCCGTGGGGCAAAGCCCTAAAGATGCTTTAAAAAAGCGATTTTTAATGAGCACCTATGGGCAAAGTGTGTCTTCCATTTCAAATTTCAACCCCTTAGGTCACCTGGCTTTTCATATTCTTTGTTCCCTAGATTTATATTTAAAATTGGCCATAAGAATAACATTAGACCAAAATTGAAATTGTGTGTGGCAGAGCCCTGATAGAATTTTGTAAAACAGTTTCGTAGTGAGCACGTACATATGAGCAAAGAGGAACATCCACTTCAAATTTCATCATCCTATAGTTTTTCAGATTCGTTGTTTCCTAAATTCGAACTAAAAATTAGCTATGAATAACATTATATAGAAATTTTGAAGTCCTATGTGGCGGAGCCCTGATGGAATTTTGCAAAACCGTTACTTAGTGAGCATCTATGAGAAAAGAAGAACGCCCATGCCAAATTTTAACACTGTAGGTCCTATAGCTTTTCTGATTCGTTGTTGCCTTGATTTGTATAATATAATATATTGGCCATAAGAATAATATAAAATGGAAATTTTGAAGTCCTTTGGGGTAGAGACCTGAAGGAATTTTGCAAAACCGTTTCTTAGGGAGAATTTTTTAACACAGAGGAACGTCCATGGCAAATTTCAACCCCCTATACCCTATGGTTATAAAGATTCGATGAGACTGAGTGAGTGGTGTTTGACAAAGTAGACTAACCTAACCCAAATTCTTAACTAATAAACATTTTTACACCAGTTAAATTGTTTACAAAGATAAAAATATTGTCGTATGGTTACATCATCATTTAAATGTATTATTTCACTAACAGCTGATAGCTTTGAATCTTCAACAGCTAATTACATCAAATCTTTGAAGTCGTGTGGGGCGGAGCCCTGAAGGAATTTCGCAAAACCATTTCTTAGTGAGCACCTATGGGCAAAGAGGAACGGCCATTCCAAATTTCAACCCTGTAGGTCGTATAGCTTTGGAGATTTGTTGTTTCCTAGATTAGTATTTTAAGTGTTCCATAAGAATAACATTGTAACGAAATTTTGAAGTCGTGTGGGGTGGAGCCCTGCAGGAATTTCGTAAAACCGTTTCTTAGTGAGCATCAATAAGTAAAAAGTAACGTCTATACCAAATGTTAATCATGCATGCTCTCTACTTTTGGAGATTCGTTGTTGCTTTGGTTTGTATTAAAAATCCCCCCATAAGAATAACATTGTAACAAAATTTTTAAGTCTTGCGGGGTGGAGCCCTGACGGAATTTTGCAAAATCGTTTCTTAGTGAGCGTTTATGAGCAAAGATGAACGTCCATGCCAAGTTTTAAACCCTCTAGACCTTACAGTTTTGGAGATACTCTGATACGTGAGTGAGTGGTATTTGACAAATATATAGTACATATTACTTTTATTTAGAGATAATATTTAAGAGTAGAATTAACTATAGTATGGTATTGTGCATGTTGCTTGGCCAGCGTCTTTAAAAGAATCAATGTAGCGGAAACGGATAGTGTTACAAAAATACCTCGGATAAAAATATTTAAACACTCCCTCTTACAACTTCGTCGCGGACACTCTTTCCTTAATCAAAGATAAAAAAAACTTCTTTCCCTGCTACATTTTTTGTCAATAACCAACAAGAAATAAACATTATCTTAGTTTCACTAATAATATTAATTAATAAATGCAGAACATTTCTTTGGCATCATAGCAATAGAAAACAAAATTAAAGATATCTCCTATATGCTGTATGTGCTTCAGCATGAGTGATAGTTAAATTATTGCTATTAATTTAAAACAAATAAATCACCTACCGTGACAATGCCGAGGGGTTTTGGTAATTTTAATTTGAGTTATATTAGTATTATCATAAGATAAAAGGTTAGTGTACATAGTCAATGATAATTGTAAGTGTAAAAATGATTCTATCACCTTTACACATATATATGAAGTACTGTTGTAATTGAAGCAAACAATTCATGTTCTTCAAATGGCAAATAATATTCTATTTAGAGACTGGCACATTTTTTTCGTTTTCTTTCACTTCGGTCCGTGGTATAAGTGAACGTCGACGTAGAACAAACAACTCACAACTTAACTATCAATCTCAACCCTTGTTATAATTATATACAACTGCCTCGGCCGCTTAAAATCTGCCAACCAATCCCAAAACGGGTGTTCTCACGTCAAACAATAAAGATCTATCGCACTAGGGCCTTAAAGGGTCTGGAGGGGCTAAAGGAACTACCTAAGGAGGTTGTAAAATTGTGGGAGGAAGGCTAAATCATTCCACACAGACCATCAGTAAATTATTACTTTCTTAATACTCTAAAATATTTCATCTTCGGAAGTTACAGTAAGCACCAATAGTGCCATCAAATTTCAATTAACTTGAAACATAACAACGGTAACACAATGAAAAAATACATATTTAAAAAAAATTAATTCAAACTATAAATCTTTTTTAACTTAAACTTTTCCAGGAATATTGGGGTGGGGGGTTGATTTAAACTATAAACAAAAAAAATCAAATAAAATGTAAACTCGTAACAAACACGGTCAAGTAGCAGATTGGATGCAACTAGTAAATGTGTTGCTCGAAATCGAGCAATTTAATCTGCACTATCCCATGACATAATTAATTTGTTGTTTATTTTTAAATTATTTGTTATCTGTGGGGTGTTCCACACAAATCCAATATTGTGATTATCGCCAAAAACCACTTATATAGCCTACAGCTGTTAAATTAGCAGATGTTTAAAATGCTTTATTTAATCCCAAAGCTTTTAATTAGAAAATTTGAGATTTCAACGGTGAATAGCGCCTTTGTTTTCAGTCCGATTCTCATCAGCTTTTAGCGGAAACAACTAGAGAAGACCTATCCAACGACATCAAAAGCTTGAAATCGGTTAAAAATTGTAGGAAGAGTTCTCCACAAAAAAAAAAAAAATCTTAGAGCATTAATTAAGTATAGATAACGGTTTTAATAACTTACTAGTATACGTGTTGCTCGAAATTGAGCAATTTATTTAGATACAATACAAATGTTACTTGTAGTTTTAAATCAATTACATCCAACCAATCCAATATTGTGAATATCTGTAATCACAAAAACCTACATGTATTTACAGCTGAACAATAACAGATGTTTAAAATGGTTGATTCAATCAAAATGGTATTTTAATGGGAAATTTTGAGATTTAACTGGTGGATAGCGCCTTTATTTTCAGTCCGATTCTCAAAGGTTTTTGGCGGAAACAACTACAGACAAAGCCGTATCCAACGACACCAAAAACTTGAGAATCGGTTGAAAATTGTAAGGGTAGTTCTCAAGACAAAAAAACCCCTTAGCGTATTAAATAAGATATTAAGATAATAGCGTATTAAGTATAGATGTTATTTTTCAGAGAGTCCAAGTCAGCTGTTATGTTTCTAAGCCAAACCTATGCCTTGTTAAACTTAACAGTTTTCAAGTAAATTGATAAATAACAACTGTTACAAATAATATTACAAAAGTGGTACACAATGTGTTTACTACAATATATGTGCTACAATGTGTGTGGTACAGAGTGTAAAATTACCAGCTAATATGCAACAGTGAAATAATAAAATAAAATAATAAAAAAAAAAAAAAACAATGACAACAAACCAAAAGGCTTTAGTCAAAGCAATGTTTATTAGCAAGGATAAACAAACCATTCCTCCATTTGGTCTTCCTATATAATGGTCACTCCCACGAAGGATCTGGTTTAAAAGGGAAACGGACACTGTGCCAGGTTATCGGTTGGGGTCATAAAAAATGTCAATATCCATCTCGCGGCTACTGAGCCAGTTGCCAGGTAGACCCGCATTGGAATTGGGGGAGAGAGAGGACGACGCCGACGCTGGGAGAGGGGCCGGATGGCCCAGTGTAATACGTTTCTTAGAACCCGTGCCCGTGGCTAAACAATGAGGGAAGATGATTTCAATGATTTAAAACTGGATGTAACTTTTGTATTGTATCAAAATGAATTGCTCGATGTCGAGCAACACGTGCACTAGGGATTACTTAAAGGATCATTTATAAACAGCTGTTATTATTAAATTATTGAGGGAATAAAAAAAAGATTAGTAATAAAAAACTAGACGATACTATAGACTTGTGAACGAGCTAAACTTACAGGGATTGAACGCAGTGAACGAGCTCACCTGAAAAGCAAAATATTTCTCATGTTGGCATTGCGAAGCATGCCGGGTCAGCTAGTATTAATTAATTAAAGATTACGAAGAAATAAGACTTTTTCTCGTGTAGACTTGTATTTATATTATTTTTATACCAGAACTAAGTAATTTGCAAAGTGTAAAAACTTTCAAGCCGCTTTATTTTAATCTGGAAAACTTGCGTCTAGTCTCACTTCATTTACGCGTATTATATTTCATTACTTTATTTTATAATGATTTTATATTAGAGCTTGTATAAAATTTTGTATGACTCATACTTGTTTAAATAGTTTTTATAAATAAACAATTTTTACCTTTAAAATGTTATTTTTATTCTTTGGTATTTTTTTGTGATAGAAAAATTAACCAAGCAGACCACTTATCCTCAAGGATGGGAATTTGATACGGTAATTTTTCAATTGTATAGTACTGTATTAACTGAGTAAACAACAATTATATAAGTAAAATATTGTATTTATTTTTCATTCCAAAACAGAAAAAAATTTGAATATATATGAACTTAAACGTTTTTCTTTAAAAAGTTACATGATTTACATTACTCTCTATTTGAATCGTGTGTAAATTTATACTAAGGCTCGCTGGTTTTAGATGTGTCATCATTATGTCTGCATTAAATGGATCAACAGACTCAACAGAATCAACAGACTCATGTAGTCTTGTTTTTCATTATTACAGTATAATGACAGTTGCTTGTACATTTACAGTAATCTTATTTTTGTTCAAGATAATTTAAACGATTTCATTAATCAAAGCTTTGTTCATAATCATAATACAAGATATGGTGAAGACCTGCTTAAACCGAATATTAGAATTGATAAATATCTCAAGAGCTATAAGTAACAAGAAATTCTGCTTTTGAACAAGTTGCCACTTAATGATATTCTATTACCAATAGAAAGAAATTTTTTAATGTTATTGCCAAGTGGCTTAAGAGTAGAGTTTCTCATACAGTGGATGAATCTTAGCACTGTACATACAGACATTCAATATACTGATGTTATGAAGATTTGATAATGTCCTTTGTATATTAAAGGCAAATGAACTTCTTGATTCTCAATTAATCAGCTGCTAAAAAAAATAAGTAACTTTAAACAATTCAAGAATCAAAACGTATTTATGCTAATTGTTTAGTTTTTATTCCATCAATTGTAGAATTAATAGTATAACTCTGAATTATTTTTTCATTCCATTAAAACAAAATATTATTATAATTATATCCGTTTTTGGTACTGTCCATAATAAACCAAATTCTTTTGAGCTTTTGCTCTTCTACTGCATTTAGACAAATACCTCTTGTTTTTACAATCAGCTGTTTGAAGGGTTGTAAAATAAATTTGTAAGAGTTTTTAAATTTCGATCTTTGTAATATGAGGAAATAAGTTGACGTTAAGTAAATGAAATCAGCTAAAATAACAAAGTTTTTATTTTATTTTGTACATACTGCATGTAATTCGGCCCAGTAGAAGTCTCAGACAAACTGTCCATAGTAGTGAATAATTTTACTTTTCCCCACGTTTATAAGATAATTTTCTTTTTCATTTTTGACCAATTTAACGTAAATCCTTTTTAAATACATTAAAACCTGGCAATGAAGGACAGAAAAATAGTATAGGAACACTAATATAAGACAAACTATTAGGACACTAGTAGGAACAACTAGTAGGCAAACTACCTGTAATAAAGGACACAGCGGTTGTGAGGGTTGTTTTGGCACATCCCCCATATAAATTGGCCCCTCAGAAGAACTGTCCAAAGGTGTTTTTTACCCTACGGTTTTATATGGATAAAATTGAATATTAGACTGCACAGCGTAAATGCTGTGGAGGAGCACAAGTCCCCTAGTTAGATTAAATTCAATTTTTCCGACTTTTCGTTCATAGTGGCGAAACTATCGATTTTCGTATGTTTGGAAACCGTTTCATTGAATTCCTCAGGTGTGAAAACATACTATTAGACTCATTAATTGTATGATTCGAGCGAGCGTTTCCTGGGATATGAATTTAATTGAATTTTTCCGACTTTTCGTTCATAGCGGCGAAACTATCGATTTTCGTATGTTTGGAAACCGTTTCATTGAATTCCTCAGGTGTGAAAACATACTATTAGACTCATTAATTGCAAGAATCGAGCTAGCGGTTCTTGAGATATGAATTAAATTCAATTTTTCCGACTTTTCGTTCATAGCGGCGAAACTACCGATTTTCGTATGTTTGGAAACCGTTTCATTGAATTCCTCAGGTGTGAAAACATACTATTAGACTCATTAATTGTAAGAATCGAGCTAGCGGTTCCTGAGATATGAATTAAATTGAATTTTTCCGACTTTTCGTTCATAGCGGCGAAACTATCGATTTACGTATGTTTGGAACCAGTATCATTGAATTCCTGTTGCGCCATTTTACCCATGATAAACTCGCTTTTCTCCCTAGAGATAAAAATTACTATTTATACAGGGATTTTCAATTTACATAAAATAACCATATTAATCGTGAAACGCAAATGAGCACAGAAACCCCGCTTTTCGCCATAGTGATAAAAATTACTATTTACAGGGATTTTCCCACAATTTAAATAACAACATACAGTACCTAACATTTATTTTTAATTTTAAATGAATTAGTAACAACGTGGCAGCAAAAGATGGGGAACAGGACGACCATCGGCGCACCTCGACCCTGCCCCTCCAAGGGTCGACGGTAATCCGCAGTGGAATGTCCTGACCATCGGCGCAGCTCGACTTCTCCCGCAAACTATAATTCCTTTTGGAAATTGAATTTATTATTTTACATTTTCAACAATATAATTGATCAAATGTCGTAACGTCTATCTTCACTTCCATGATGTAAGTAAAAATTAGTTGTTTATAATAGAATACTGTACTACTATCTCCTATGATTGGATTGTTTTTTGAAGAATCACATTATAAACTAAATAATATTCACAGATAATTGAGTTTTTGTTTTTAATTTAGAATCTTGTATGAGATCAGGTACTGGTCCAAGACTGATTGACACTTTCTTCTTTTCATTTTTCATTTTTCTACCTAGCCTAGCACAATTTTGTCTCTCTACCAAGAACCATAGTTAAACCTATCGATCTGAATATAGAATTGCAGTCCGCCATCTTGATTCTAACCAGTCGGTCTGAAGATGGCGTCATGGAACGCCGAAATATATTACCTGTATGTTAATGTAATGAAATAAAGTGTTGTATGACGAAAATTGTGTTTTTAATTTAATAATATAATTGACAAAGATAGTTACAAAAAGCATAATTGAAACCTCTACAGTCTACACAATCGTAATTGATCATGAATCAGACAAATAACTGTAGCAGATATGTTACTAAACAAAAAAAAACTGCTAAATAAATAAGCAGTATAAGAAAAAGTAATGACAGCAGAATGACAAATGATTGTACAAGTCAAATAATCTTAAAGCACGTGTTTACTAAACTATGTTAAATTGAAACAAATATGTCCATAGTTTACTTTAACCCTCTAGCCCCTCAAATTGAGTAAAATTAACGTTGGTCGTGTGTGCGTAACTCGGCTTAAACTCGTCAAATTTAAACGATTTATATCTAAAACGTAAGACCGTATTTCACTGAGGTTCTTAGACCATAAAAACCATGCACCTCATTTGGAACTCTACAAAAAGCAATCTTAAAACATGACTTCAAAAAGAAACTCCCATATGAGGAATGCATGTTGAAGAATATCTTTTGCGTATAAGTTGAGTTATGCGAAAGGTGAAAGTATGCTGATGTTGTTTGCGTCATCTTCATGTGAATACCTTTAATTTTTAACATAAAACTTTCAGATCGGTCAAATATAACTGCTGGATGGACTCGGAAACGAGTTTATGAATTCTTTCAATCTAAAATATATTATTTGTTAATATTGGGGTTTAGTAACTTACTTTTGGTTTGTTTGTAAATACTCATCCTCATTATAATTTATTATTATACAAAAGCTGGTTCTATAAGATTCTCTTTGTCCAGATTCCATCTGCTACTACGGTCAGCAACAGAACGCCCTCTTTGTCAATACCTCCACGATCCCTTGCAAGACTTATTTCTTCTTCAGCAGCCTTTTCATTTCTGATAGCGCTGTTAACTGCCATCAGTTTGCTACTTTTTTATTGGTGGTTTGGTAATAAGCAAAGAAATTTTCTTGTTCTTAAGCTCATTTCATTTGTCTTACACGAAACTATATATAAAGCACGATTTTGTATTGTTTTCAAAAACTCAATTACAAGATTACTTTCCCTGCTAACTTTTGCAGAGGCAATATTTAGGTAAGCTATACAGAAGCAGAATTGTATGTTACGAGAGTAAAACACTTAAGGGAGCTTCATCCTTTGATAATATAGATTAATAGGTTACTAGTTGAGTCGAATTAGGCATAAAATAATGGGTGTTTGGATGTTGCGAGGGGGAATCTTAAAACCTCTTTTAATCACTTCAGAATAGGGTCCGAAATAACATATTTTCGTCCACCCGCGTGAAAGTGGGAGCTTCAAGAGTTAGGGGTTGAAAAAGGGATGAAACGGGAAAAAATCCGTGTTTTTTGGTGTTTTGAGTGAAATAACTCGGTAACCTTGCGATTTAGCATCTAGATTTACTGGACATTAATTGTTCCCAATTAAATTTTCTACAAAATAAAGATACTTGTATAAGGATAAATCTTATAACTACCGTACAGTAAACTAAAACATAATTTTAATGAGTGCAAATTCTTGACATTTTTCAGATGCTACATAGGGATAGTTACAGTAAAGATATTGTTATGATTTTTTGTATAAAAGTGTTCAAAGCCAAGATAATTATTTATAACAAGTTTTAGTTTAATTTGTTAAAACCGTTTAATGATAGCATTTTTTTGAAAAAGGTGCCTCGCAAAATGTAGTCAATTTTAAAAACTTTCCTACTCTCAAATCACCAGCTTCCTATAGGTGACAATTTTTTTCTAAATAGAAAATGAACTAAATTAATAGGTCTAATAATTTTATTTCCGTTAAAAAAACTTTTTGGGTTATTTTTAGTTTTCTCCTAAAATATGAAAATTGACTACATTTTTACAACGTAATTTTAAATTTATCTTAAAACATTTCAAAATCATGTAATGTGTATCTTAAATTTCTTTTAAATTAAGTTTTCAAATCGCTAAAGTTTACTAAAATCGGTTCAGGAAATTTTGAATAATAACATACTAAAGTTAATTGCGTATAACATAATACCAACCAAAAATACAGATTGATATGGATAAGTGTAAATTATAGTAACATTAGTTTTTTTTTTTTTTTTATAATTATAAACATTGGCTGAAACTGTTATATCCACAAAAAATAGAATAACCGCTTAAATCTACCCAAAAGTCGGATATATAACCTGGATATATACATTTCTTTACTCTTCCAATAATTCTTAAATAAATAAAAATAAACCATATATTGTCAATTAATATATATTGTGGATAATGCCTTTTTTTTAATTCTACCACGACAGCTAATTATAGCTGTGTTATAAACATAATACAGTCTGTTAGCCGTGAGTACAGCGTCGCGGTCGCGGCGTCAGCGCCGGCCAGTTAGAAGCTACAACACGTGACACACACTGCATCGCGCCAAACAAAAGAGGCCTACACTTTAAGCACAACTTCCGATTGTAAATAATTGTTTAAAATAATAATTTGACATACAACATATGTTAAACAATACGCATTATTGTAAAATACTTTAAAATTGATGTTAATTTAATATTTTTTGGTTGGTATTTTGTATATTTTAATGTTATACACGATTAACTTAGTCTGTTATTATTCCAAATTCCCTGAACCGATTTTAATAAACTTTAGTGATTTGAAAACTTCATTCAAAGGAAATTTAAGATACACATTACATGATTTTGAAATGTTTTAAAATAAATTTAAAATTACGTTGTAAAAATGTAGTCAATTTTCATATTTTAGGAGAAAACTAAAAATAACCCAAAAAGTTTTTTTAACGGAAATAAAATTATTAGACCTATTAATTTAGTTCATTTTCTATTTAGAAAAAAATTGTCACCGATAGGAGGCTGGTGATTTGAGAGTAGGAAAGTTTTTAAAAATTGACTACATTTTGCGAGGCACCTTTTTCAAAAAATTGCTATCATTAAACGGTTTTTACAAATTAAACTAAAACTTGTTATAAATAATTATCTTGACTTTGAACACTTTTATACAAAAAATCATAAAATTATCTTTACTGTAACTATCCCTATGTAGCATCTGAAAAATGTCAAGAATTTGCACTCATTAAAATTTTGTTTTAGTTTACTGTACGGTAGTTATAAGATTTATCCTTATACAAGTATCATTATTTTGTAGAAAATTTAATTTGGAACCATTAATGTCCAGTAAATCTAGTAGCTAAATCGCAAGGTTACCGAATTATTTCACTTAAAACGCCAAAAAACACGGATTTTTTCCCGTTTCACCCCTTCTTCAACCCCTAACTCTTGAAGCTCCCACTTTCACACGGGTGGACGAAAATATGTTATTTCGGACCCTATTCTGAAGTGATTAAAAGAGGTTTTAAGATTCCCCCTCTCAACATCCATGTCGACTCCTAATTCGACTCAACTATACAACTAACTGTGGTTGTGCCTAACGGGCTTCTGTTCGAATCCAGCTTTCCGCTGGTTTCCTTTCAAACCGACTAAATCTTTCGCCTTAAAAAATATTGGACATGATTCACGGGCTGAAAATGTACCTCTTTTCGGTCTGTTTCTCGGTATAAAAATTTTACCATGATTATTAATAAAATTGCTCACTAAGTCTTAATTTATCATAAAAATATTTACATCATCTTCTACTAATACCTCCCCTCTTTCTGTTAATTTAATGTTCTGTAAATTACCTCTAAACAGCTCAAAATCTGACACTGATTTATTGGGCTCACGCAATACATTATTTATCACCCTATTTGATTACCATTTAACGATTGATCCAATTTTTACAATATGCCCTATTACAAAACTATGAACAGAGACGAATATTTTAACTCCTCAAACGTTCAAATTGGTCCAGAAATAAGTGAAAAGTTGTGTTCAAAAAAACTGCTTCACGTATTACCGTATATAGATAGGTACATAGATATATAGATGCAGAGATACATATATTGATAGATGGATATTTATTTGTCGTAGAATAGGATGCAGAAAACCGGGTGACATTATCTCAGTTCGTTTGTGCACGAGAGCTGAAGGAAGCGAGTGGTGCGTACAGAGTAGATATAACGGACCCGTAGAGTAAGTGGACCTCTTTTCCAATATATAACGTATTTAATAAAAAACGGCTCATAGAGCCTCTGGCCCTATTTTATAATTTTATTTAATATTAATTGGAGAAGGTTCATAGACTCTATGGCCCTATTTTATAATTTTATTTAATATTATTTTGAAAAGGTTCATAGACTCTATGAGCCAGTAGATGCTTTGGACCCATATACTTAATTTAAATGGGTTCATAGGCTCTATGACCCTCTTAAAAATTATTAAATATTACTAGGGTTCATAGAGCCTATGATCGGTAGAGTAAGTGGCCCCATGTTATATTTTATTTAATATTAAGAAGGGCCATAGAGTCTATGAACCAGTAGAGCAAATGGACCTCCTTATATATTAAATATTATTAAAATGGGGCCATAGAGCCTATGATCAGTAGAGTAAACAGGCTGTCCCCGCCACCAGCTCACCCTGTCTAGTTTTTTTCCTTTTTTCTTTTTTTTTTTTTTTTTTTTTTTTTTGTTAATTTATGTAGCTGCTTTGAACTGAAAATTATTCTCTCTTTTATTGTTATTATTATTACACTTTGGTGGCTTACTAAGAAAGCCATACAGTATATTTACTATGTCCTTCTTTCCCTGACTTAAATTTTTAGTCTTACTTTGTAGGAACATCTGCACCAAGATGCACCTGTTTGATATTATAGACTTTGCAATATACAAAACTAATTATGAGCATATAAATTACTTAAAACTATATCCTTTGTTTGAGGTTGTAATACTTACGATGATGGCGAGCCTTGAGATATTAATGACTTTGACAGATTTATCAATCCATCAGAAGAAGCTGAAGGAAACGCACTACCAACTTGCAATGTGCCTTGGCTGTTTTCTTCTCGAATACCTAAATAAAACTTATACTGTAATTGATGATTGAGCTATCAAAACACTGGTGATCATAATCAGTCATACTATAACCTATAGTGTTGCATAGAGGTTAAATAAAGATTTTAATAGAATTTCAATCACAGACATTTAATTTTTTCCTGAAAACAATCACTTGACATCAAAAACTTTTTAGTTTTTAACAATGTGGGATATTTGATGACTGGTTTAAGAAAGGAATTTAAAAAAAAAACCTAAACACAAGAGAAAAAATTAATTCAGTCAAAAACTTTAGTAGCATTAGCAGAACTAAGACTAAAATAACCCCTGTCGCAGCAGACATGCGTACTCAGTGAATTTCCAATGGATCTTGGGATTTTGTATTTTCCCCATAAACACCATAGGAATGAGTATGTAGGTTTGCTGCCATTGGATGTTGTTAGAAAATGTTTGTTTTGTTAGAAAATGTAATAGTTTGGTAAGGTAAATTTAAAAATGTATCAATATTCGACACTTAAATTTTCCCCATAAGCCCCATGGGGATGAGTATGTAGGTTTGCCGCCATATGGGTGTTGTAAGCAAATATCAGTTAAACCCTACCTAGTGAATGTACATACCCAATTTTATCAAGTTATTCCAATAAAGAAGCGAGATACAGGGTTTTGTTGATTTCCCATAAGATTAACATTGGAAACCTATTTTTAGCTTTTCTCCGTAACCTGTTAAGCCAAATTAAAAATTCAAAATACTAAATTGTTTGTTTTTTTAAGCTCTTTTAAACGGCTTTAGTTAAAATTGTTGAATTTTAAAAATTAAGGTCCAAAAATGCCAAAAACCCATTTTTGACCTCTTTTAACCCCATAAAACCCCGTTCCCATAACCCGATCATGCTGGTTCGCGAACTCATGAAAATAGATCTGGTCTTACACCTTCATACCAAATTTCATCAAAATCAGAGGTCGATGTCAAAAGTTATCAGTACCACGGACACATAGATATATAGATAGATATATACATATATATGAAAATGAACGAATGGTGTTTTTGGCTTCTGGGGACCTTAAAACAAAAAAGTAACATGGTCCCGGGCTTAGGTCTTACCATGGCCACTATTGTAATAGCGTATTCCCTATAGGGAAATTCGCTAAAAGGTAATTACATACTTCTTATAATTTCCTTTAATATCAATAAACTTCCTTAAATAAATAATTTTTAAAAATATATTAAACATACCCATTGACTCTGTTTTGATTTTTTCTATCATCTGCTTCACTTTTTTCTTTCTTTCTTCACGTTTCTTCTCTAGATCCTCTGTAAATTAATAAAACATTACTTTAAATAAGATTACAAACATATGTGAGAGGAAGGGTTAGAATTCAAGGCAGCAAAAGACTACGGTAAAAATATATCTACAACTTCTGATTCTACCACAAAAAATGAACTGATCGATTTGATGGGAGATGTCGAGGTGCGCCGATGGTCAGGGCATTCCACAGCGGATTACCGTCGACCCTCGGAGGGGCAGGGTCGAGGTGCGCCGATAGCCAGTCGGGTGGCCTGTTCTCCATGTTTGGCTGCCACGCTGTTACTAATTCATTCCAAATTAAATATAAATGTTAGGTACGGTATGTTGTTATTTAAACTATGGGAAAAGCCCTGTAAATAAATAGAAAAGTTTGTCACTATGGTGAAAAGCGGGTTTATATTGGGTAAAATGGCGCAAATCAACAGGGGACAAAAATTAACATGTGTTGTTAGGTTAGGTTAGGTTAGATTAGGTTAGGTAATATTTTAACATGAACAAAAAACTGCATATGCATACGACGTATGAAATTGTTATTCTTCAGTTGACTTTAAATATTGATACAGTATTGGTAAACAGTAAATGTAGCCTAATAACAATAACACGAACAAATAATAATAACACGAACAAGCAACGAATTGAAGGCAAATCTCAAACTGACCATCGGCGCACCTCGACCCTGCCTCCCGAGAGACCCAAACCAACTATCGGCGCACCTCGACCCTGGTTTTTATGATCCTGACTGACCATCGGCGCACCTCGACCCTGCCCCGATTTGATATAATTTTATTTAATGATGATGGAGAGTTTCTTGTTTGAATTAACATTCAAAATTTATGCAACTTGTTTAGTTTACTAGAGGATGCATTTATCTGTCTTGCATTAACCCTTAAGTGCGCGCGTGCTGTTGTTAAGTGCGGGCCTAAACAACCCCACGCGAATTTAAATGCCTGTAAATTTTTTTTCAGGTTGACAACACCGCAGAGCGCCTAGGTACCTTCCGGCCCGTCTATGATTTACCGATCGCAACGATCAGTTTGGCACTGACTATTGACGATGTCGTGTACAGTCCGTTCAAATAAAACTCGTCACTCCCGGGTCGTTCTTACCCCCGCGCGCGCACTCCCGCTACCTACTGACTTTGCATGGTCGGGTCATCTATACCCCCACGCACGCACTCCCGTTACCTACCGACTTTGCATGGTCGGGTCATCTATACCCCCACGCGCCCACTTCTGTTTTATTTGTGCTTTATTGAGCTTTATTTTATTTTGAGTTTATTACAAAATTAAAGTAGACGGGTAAAATCATACTGAAATACGGCAGTTCAAGTATAGTGCGTGATGAGTTCAGAAGACCCACAAACTGCTCGAATTTTTTTTTTAAGTATACTAAAAAAAATATGCAAAAAAACACAAACTGCTCGAATTAGGCGGGTTTTACTTGAAGCCGAAGAAGACAATGATATATTTGACAATTTAAAATTGTCTCTACATTGTTTACTTATATTTTTTAGCAATACATTACCAGTTACTGTGTGAATAAAAAGAATACCTTTTATTTTGTGAGTGTTGTTTGCATTTATCAATCAAGGATGTAGGTAAGATTTAGTTTACGACTACGTAGAGTGTCTTATATAAATTACTTCGGTATATAAATGATATATATATGTAAAGTGACAAATTATGACACAATTGCATTTTAGTACTTAAAATAAAAATAAAGTTTTAGTTTCAATAAGATTTTATAAAACAAAAATTATTTAAATATTATTATAAAATATGAATAATGATACAAATGGCAGATTGTTGTTATTAAACATCTATTTAACAATAACAATACGAACCATAAACATTTTCAAAGTAATAGTGGGCTATTTACAATGTTTTTTATGTTGGGGGCCTAGATGACCCCGCGCGCCTACTTACGTTACAAATAGGGGCACGCCTACTTAAGGGTTAACAACAGTTGACTCTGGACAATCCAACACTCAATAGTCTGACGACATCAATCACTCACACTGTATGATTTATGGTCAGTGTACTGTACAGGTGTATGTGTTGTGACAGGTCTGGTCTTTTTTTCCACACTGTCCCTACTAGCAATCACATCTTAATAATAATAAACTTTTTCTATCACTTGAACAGGACAAATGAAATTCTTTTAGTGCATGGAAATTTAAAAAAATCATGAACCAACTTTTGTTTTTGTAGAACAATTGGTTTGATTTCAGAAATTTTTACTAGGGGTCTTATATCTGGAATAAATGAACGTCCAACCCATTACCTGAAGGCAAATAGTATATCATTACCATTCAATGAATTTATTGTTGTGTTTTACTCATTACTAAGGCAGATAAACTGTACATTACTGAATAAAATTATAGGAAAAAGATAGGACACAGCTAACTCACCTTGAAGAGTATTGATGAGCATGACAGAATCACACACAACATCACCAAAAAGTAACTGCCACTTTCTATCTGTGTTTGAAAAAGACTACAAAGATAGTAGAAATATAACACACTTTTTGGTGTTTTTGTGTGTTTCTGCCAAGCTCAGCAATACTTTTCAAGGTAGAGTTAGCTGTGTCCTATCTTTTTCCTACCATAATGTTGAAGCCAAGTGTGTTTTACTTTAAATCCTAAGTAAAATAAAACTAATTTTGGTAACCCAACATTTTTGGCAACCAGTCTGGCCGTAACTGTCTGATCGATAGTCAACTCTTTTTCTAAGTCCCTTCTTTCCAACTCAAGTAATAAGAAGTACTATACATTAAAGTTGAGAATTGCAGACACAAAATCATCAACTCACCTTCAGGATCAGGTGGGAAGCTGGGGAGAGGATCCTCTGGCAGTGGGGGGAGATCATCATTGTCTTTCCTAATCCTCATGAGAGACTCTATATAGCTATATTCATTCAAAGGCTTCATCTTTGCTCTATCTCGGTGCATGTATTTTTCAGGAGCTATAACAATTTATTATTTATATTAAATACACCGAGGTGATTTAGAGAACATATATTGAAAATCCAGTCTCAAAAAGTCAATCAACTCAGAAGTAGGGAATCCAATCCCGGGATCCCAATTAATTTAATTGACTTTTAATCCCAATTACCAAATTTATTGAAAAATAAATGTTAACTATGTTGACATCTCTTATTACAGAATTTATGAATTGAAATTATATTTGATTGAGGTTGTAAATAACATAGTTGTGATTTATTGACTTATTTATTGTTTATAAATTAACTATGATGCACTTTCCGTGTTCTCTCATAATATAATTTTTAATTTACAAAACTAGAAATTATGTAAAAAAGATTAAATTGTGGATATAAAAGCGAATTTTAAAATGAACAACATTATACGTAATTTATATTAAATGATCCTGGATGATGAGCATCAAATTAACAATTCTAATTAATGGGGTTTGAGTTAAAAAAATATTAGCAGATGTTTTACCTTTGTGTTTCCATAAACATCGAGCACATTTTATCAGACTTTTAAATGGGCCTATAAATCATATTTGAATCTTCTTATTTCAATTTGTAAGATCGAGGGGCCCCCGTTACGGGCGTTTCAGCCAATCCCGGGACTAGTCCTGGGATCCCGGAATTGAAATTTTAGGATCCTGAAATCCCGGGATTGGAAATATGCCCCAGGATTGGATTCCCTTCTCAGAAGTCATTGCATTTAAAAGTGTTAGCCTACTCTATAATTTTAATGGAAAGTTTGATTGCCTACTATTTCCATCTCAGTCATCCATTTGTGACTGCGTTATGGTTTTTCTTAAGGAAAAGTTTAATTTTATGCACATACCAACCTATGCTTACATTTTGAGATTTTTTCTGACTCCAGGTGGGTTGTCCTTCTGACATGACAGAAAACTGATAGTGAATTCAAAAAAAATATATTTTCAAGTTTAAAAATGATGTGACAATTTTTTATGTCCAAGTTATATCTCTAATAGAACAGAGGTAATAGGTCTGCGCAAGAATTTTTGTACTCTGGGTATGAAAAACTATGATTAAATACCCCACGTCGCAGCAGACCTGCGTACTCAGCGAATTTCAAAAGGATCTTGAGATTTTGAATTTTCCCCATAAACACCATAGGAATTAGTATGTAGGTTTGCTGCCATAAGATGTTGTTAGAAAATGTTAGTTTTGTTAGAAAATGTTAGTTTTGTTAGAAAATGTTAGTTTTGTTAGAAAATGTAATAGTTAAGTAAGGTAAATATCAAATTGTATCAATATTCAACACCTTTAATTTTTCCCCATAAACCCCATGGGGTTGAGTTTGAAGGATTGCCGCCATATGGGTGTTGTAAACAAATACCAGTTAAACCCTACCTAGTTAATGTACATACCAAATTTTATCAAGTTATTCCAATAAATAAGTCAGATACAGGGTTTTGTTAATTCCCCATAAGAATAACATTGAAAACCTATTTTTGGATTTTCTCCGTAACCTGTTAAGCCATGTTAAAAATTCACAATACTAAATTGTTTGTTTTTTTAAGCTCTTTTAAAAGGTTTTAGTTAAAATTTTTGAATTTTAAAAACTAAGGTCCAAAAATGCCAAAAACCCATTTTTGACCCCTTTGAAACCCCATAAAACCCCGTTCCCATAACCCGATCATGCTGGTTTGCGAACTCATGAAAATAGACCTGGTCTTACACCTTCATACCAAATTTCATCAAAATCGGAGGTCCCCTTCAAAAGTTATCAGTACCACGGACACATATATAGATATATATAAACACATATATATGAAAATGAACGAACGGTATTTTTGGACTCTGGGGACCTCAAAATGAAAAAGTAACATGGTCCCAGGCTTAGGTCTTACCATGGCTACTACCGTAATAGCGTATTCCCTATAGGGAAATTCTCTAAAAATAACCATTATAAAAACAATAACAGTATTTTATCAAAATTATTATCAGCAAAGCAGTTTTTGGGTACACCAACAAAACCTAGAGTAATATCTGTAATATTTTCTCAGCATTTTAATTGCCTCACATTTATACACTATTTTTCTTCCAAAAACCTCTTTGTATCTGATACGGTTTACTATAGGTATTCTTGAAAATTTTTGTGATTGGGTGAGAGAACTCATACCGTAATAGACAATAGACAATAGACAATATTTATTAGTCGTTCAATAATTACACTGTAATTACAATGGACTTCGTCATTAAAACTAAGTTGAATATAATCGGTGCTTCTTAGCATAAGTCACATTCACCAATTGTGTCAAATAAGTTATTTTAGCCTAATTGAATAAAAACAATCCAGGTTGAATGGTTAAAAAAATGCTTACTGTATAAATAAAATATCACAGATTTATCTAACTACTATTTTGTACTTATCATTCTTAAAAAAAATTAACAAATAAAATAAAGGTAACAACATTAGATAAAATATTTAAACAAAAACAATGGCTCAGCTCAATAAAAAAAACAGTAAAAATTTAAGATCACAACAACAATAAAATCTGTAAAATTTAACAAACTCAGTCATGTAAAATCACAGCCTTTTATCTCGATGTTTAAAAACTCATCAATATTATAAAAAGGTCTATGTTGAAGCCAAGAATACAATTTGTTACTAAACCTAGTGTACTTCAGTTGGCAATTTATTAAACATTTTAATACCCAATGATGTGTGATAGTTATTGGTTACACTTAATCTATTTCTATGCATTTCAAGTTTGCGGTTATTTCTAGTGTTGTATGTATGAATCTCATTTCTTTTCGACAATAGGCCTAAGTTAACATTCTTTTTCACTAAGATTAAAACTTCATAAATATATAAATTTACAACTGTCAAAATACCAGTTTCTATAAACAGAGGTTTACAATTGTATCCTTACCCAGGCTTTATCTCCCTTCAGTAGGGGACAACCACTGATTTTAATTTTAATAGCTTCCTCAAATAATTCGAGAGTATAAAACATCTTTTACTCAACACTTCCATAAAACTTATCACTTCCACTAGCTGAAAACTTCTCAGCTGTTTGAATAAAACAGTCAAACTTTATTTTGTTACACAACAGACTTAAACAAATGTTGTATACTTTTCTATTACAAAAACTTTATTGTTAACTTACATCATAACAAATAATTTGATTGCATTTGACATAGCCTTTTAATAAATTGTTATAAGATTTTATGTGGCTTATAGATATTTTTATGTAGCTTTTGGGATGGAAAAAATATTTTCAAATGCCTTAACCCATTTGTGCCCACTGTCGACATTTGTCTACGCTGTATTTTATTTCATGAAAGTCCATGGAATTTTAGGTTTTTCATGATTAAAATTGGCATTTTGGAGTGAAAATATAATTATCTTTCATATTTCAAGACCGTAGTGGCACACACACAGTAAACAGAAGAAACAAAATCAGTGTTGACCAAGGTGCAACTCCCAAAGAATCAACTGATCCCGTCAACTTCCACGCAAGCCTGCCACCGTTTATTTAACGTGGGCCCTCCCACCAACTTTGCCACAGATCGGCTAACCCTTTAAAAGTTGCACCACCAGGTCAGAGTTTGGTCATGAGCGGATTCGAACCCGCGCCGACGCAGACATCCTGGCCAAGGATGCCTACGCCTTAGCCGTCTGAGCTATCACAACCGGCAGCCGAGACATGATAATTTGGGTTTTGAATGGTGCGCGCCCCTAGCAGGAAAGACTGTAGGCCGTTGGTAAGCGAGTTAGCTACAAGACTAGAAAATCTATACTAGCTACAGCACTAAGCCACTGAAACTAGAACAATTTGGGCATAAATGGGTTAAGACATAAGTGGTTTGGCAGTGTATTTTATTGCATAAGAGAGTATTTTTCATTAACAATATTGCATCATTATGATAAAGTGTGGTTGTTATGGTTGTAATGAAGGGTATCTATGTTATTTCATTTGGCATCACGTGTACCGTATCAAGTGTCAAATAGCCATTAATTAGATACAAAAACATTCAATATTTCAACTTATCTCCGAGATAGATCTTTCTTTGACTCTCCTTTGGGCCAGAAGCCCATTGTTGCGCAGTCGGCAATGTTAACCAAACGGCTTTTAATGCAAAATATGGTATTTTATTCCCCTGTTTCAGACGCAGTTTTTCAACCGATTTTATTTAAACTTGGTAAGTGTTTAGTTGAATAGATATATTAGGCCCCTCAAACCTCAAAATTTTGAAAATTTAACAAATGTTACTCTCTGTGAAGTCGCAAAGTAAATCGATTTTTCTCAGTAATATTTGTTAAATTTTGAGGTATGAGGGGCCTAATATAACTATTCGACTAAACACTTACCAAGTTTAAGGAAAATGTGTTGAAAAACGGCGTCCTAAACAGAGGAATAAAATACCATGTTTTAGCATAAAAGCCTTATGGTTCATGTTACCGAAAGGTGAAGAATACTCTTAATACCTACACTAAAATATAAAAACTTAACTAGGTCATGTACTTACAAGAATGAGAATGAGAAGAATATTTATGTTTTCTATGAGATCTCTTTACTCTATCTCTCTCTCTACTCTTTCGGTCCTCAGATGTTGTGTTTTGCTTACTACTGCTCTCAATAGATGTTGTGCTTTTTTTACCGCTATCAGTAGATGTTATACTTTTTTTACCGCTGTCAGAAGAAGTGGTACTTTTTTTACTGCTGTCAGACGAAGTAGTACTTTTTTTACCGCTATCAGCCGATGTGATACTTTTCTTACTGCTGTCTGACGAAGTTGTGCTTTTCTTGCTATCTATTGAAATGATACTTTTTTTACTACTGTTCTCTGAGGATGATGTGGTTTTTTTACTAGTATCACTGGAGGAGGATTTCCGACTGCTTTCACTACCTAAATCATCAAATATATATGTTACTCCAAGAAATATCATGTCATTTTTTAAATTGCTGTAAATTTTGTGATTCATGGTCAGCACTGACCGCTGATATTACATGATTAGATCAGATTGGTAAATGAGCTGTTCATTTCACTTGGACGGTCAGCATCAAAAGTTAATTCCACACAGTGCAATTGGTGTTTATAGCAAATTTTATGACATATAATCAATATTACTACAGCACAGTAGGCATTCAATACCATTATTACAAGTTCCAACCAATTTATTCAACAAAGTTTAAACGGTTGTTAGAATTAAATTTTATCTGTATTATTACAATTTTTTTACTTTTTCACAAATTCAAGACTAATTTCCAGCCTTTCAAGGTATACAAGATTTATGAGACTGATGAACACCTGATGAAACTTAAACCAAAATACTTAAATTGATTAAAAATCATGATTAAATTAACTTTAACTTTATTATTTGAGTTGCGGAGGTCATTACATAAACAACAGATAGCTATGATCAGCAACAGTGAGTTTCTCTTCTTGTTAAAAATTTTCAATAAAGTACCTACATAAAGTAAATCATTGAGATTTTGCTTACTACTTACTCTGCGATGAGATAACTATGACTTCAGATGCATTCAAGGAGCCAGGTGATTTGTTATTGTTTTTCATAGAATGTTCCTTTGCTTTTGGCGATATTAGTAACTCCTCAGAATCTGTGTGATAAACCAAAGTAATTATTTCTAGAGTAGGGATATTTTTTGTAGGGATGTAGGGATCTCAAATTTCAGGAAATGTTGAGGACATTTCTAATCCCAACCATTTTGGTAAATTTATTAAGCTTAAATTGGCACCACACTGCAATTACACTCGATCATACATTCGGGACTGGATATATTTATCTGTTTTCTCTAGTTGATTAAAAGGCTTTCATAGTACTATAGTTTATCTATAGTAACTATAGATTACTGTTGCAAAACATTTTAAAAGATGTGTACAAATTACACTGCAGCAGAATGTGATGATTGAAACAAGAACCCTTGGGGCACTTTCATACATTGGAGTATGCTATTTGAGTGGTCAGAAACGTGATCGCCAGGGTTAAGTGGTGGTTTTTGTGGTAACACGTGGATGTTAAAAGTGGGTTAAGTGGTAAACAAAGATAGGGTCATTAAGAAGTTCAATTACTTTGCAACTTACAAATAAAGTTTGTGAAGTATATAATCCATATTTCTATGCATTTTCCCTATGTATGAAACTGCCCTAGCATAGGGGCAAACGAAATTCCATGCTTTCATTAAAAATGTAGGCCTATATACTAAAATATCAGGAGACATGTACAACATATGAACACATACTTGCGTTGCTTATCAGTTGGTTGCTATGTGACAGTCTTTTCGAATATTAAAAAAAGTAAAAAAATACTAAAAGTGTTCAAGTTTGCCATTGAACTTTTTTATGAAAGTGCCACACTCTGCCCTAAGGGTTTTTAAATCTAAGGAAAAATGTAAATTTCTCAAAAGATAAACGTCCATGTGTCTTTTATTTAAACAAAATATTATTACCACTAATGAACCTTCAAAAATCCTTTTATACCTTGCTTATAAACACTAACTCCAACAATGGCAATTTGAGTAGACTTCAGACTCGTACCAAGCAAGATGATCCCCCTTTATATTTCAGTAAGAAATACAAATTCCCTCAATCTTTATTTCTTAAAATGTTACTGTTCCAGACGATTTTTATACATCCAATCAATCAAGTTGAAGATAATTACAGTAGACGCCCTCAAATCCGACGGCCACCTACGGAACGGACCACCGGCCAGATTTCAAAATGCCCGGATTAACCGGTGGTTTATTAAACGGGTAAAACAGAGACATGTATGTATGTTCCAACAATTAACTACCTATTAGGATGTATTAACCAATTAAGGGTATCATACTTGCCCAATCAATCCTATGTATCAACTTTTTAACAATCATGATTCGCTACCTCTCAGACGTAGCACCGAACTGAAGTCCGGAAATGGACAAGCAGTCGCTAGCGATGAACCTGAGTTTAACAGACAATAATACTGGTATTCTGTCAACGAAGGCCCTAACTTATAAATGGGACCGTAAAAGCGACACAATCTGTCTAGTGACCTAACTTCCGTGTTACATCGACGATCGGGCCGCGAAACACCCAACAAAAAGATAACAATAAAAAATAGGACACTAACACCAAGTTTAAGAAGACATCTCAAACCGTATGGCCCGCAAATTGTCAATTGAACTGATTTATTTTAGTGATATAACATGGGCCATGGGACAAGTTGACTCTTGTCTATTTTTTCCGTGGGAAACGCCCGGGGCTGAACATTTCCTTTCCAGAATACAGCGGCCAGATTATACGGCGGCGGAACCATCTGAGGTCGGACTAGAGGGCTTCTACTGTACTGTAATTTAAAATACTACACAGAAGTCAGCTGATTTGTTTTAAACTTTCTATCTCTGAAAAACTTAATTTAAAAATATATTCCTCGCCCCGATTTTATTTGTAACCTTTCTTTGTTTCATGGTTACTATCTAAAATAAACCGAAAAACCGACATCTGGAGCCAGTAAAAAACTAACCGTTAAATTTTTTCAAGGGACCTTTCGATAGTTATTATTTTCAATTATGTTATTCTATTATCATTTTAAATGTTTATTCCTTTACATCAAGGCTAATACATTGCAAATTAATAAATAACATAGGATACTTACTTATTGTTGTTGTGGATGTTTGTGATTTAATCTCTTTTGAAGATTTCTCCTTATCCTCTTTGGTGGGTTGTACAGATTTATCATTCTCCTTTCCTTCCTCATCTGAGGATGTTTCCTCTAGGGGAAAAGCACTCACAACTTCAAGTCGCTCCGCCTCTTTCGGTTTTTTTATTGAAAAGCAGACTGGTGCCACTGTTAAGCAACATCAAAACATAGAATAATATGAATTAGGGCAAGCTAGAGCTAATTAGTTAGGAATTTAATCCGAGATAGGCTCGTTCCATATGTTAATTCATTTGCCAACAAAAACCAGAACTTTCGATTACCCTTGAATTGGAATTTGATTTTTTCCACATAAAAAACATGGGAATAAGTATGTAGGTATGCTGCGATGTGGGTGTTAGGAAAATGTAGATTAAAGTTCTTACCAAGTGATAGTACATCCCAAATTGTATTTACTTGTGTTTGTTTTTTGCCATAAAGCATATAAATTTCATTTTAACACAATTGATTTGTTCCTTTACTGTATTAAGCTAAGAAGTCATAATCATAGGCATGAAGTACAGTTAAAAGCTTTCATATATATTCTTTAATAAACCATACTTACTAAAGGAAAATTTACAAATTACATTTCTGGCTTCTTTTGATAGAAATGTTCAGAATAATTTAAGAAGCAGGCAGACTGATGTGTTTGCCAAACTGTTCACATAAGGATGTACAATTCACCTTGTTTCAGTTGAAACTTACACAAATATTAGTCAAATCTTGGCCATGTTTGCCCTTTAGAGCATGGTATAACCCAAACGAGTACAATGAAAATAGCATAGCACATAACTACACCCAAATGAACAAGAAATATTAGCCTCTAATATGAAATGTCAATATTCTTTAGGAAAATACTTAGCCCATTGAACTCCTTGAACACAATATTATACACCTAAAACGCTCAGTTTTCAGGACCCACCTGCAGCCTTCAAGGTATAAAGGTAGCAGGCAACAATGGATAAATGACTGATTTTACCAGTGTGCACGCTATTATTACTAGCTTCTTTATCACACGTAAAAGAAATAACTAGACTGAATTTTAAATACTTTTATACACGACCATTGCAATAAGCACCAATAATGTTAAAGGTAACAGAAAGAGGTACATTATTAAACCAAATTCCAAATCTTAATGAGGTCGCTTAATGAGGTTAATGAGGTTACGCTTAATGAGGTTGCTTAATGAAAACATTTACACTCAGTAACTTTCTAGTGTATTGAATTTTTTACATTTGGTTATTCATAGGGTGAATCGGTGGCGTAGTGGTTAGTGTGCCGTACTACGAGACCATGGCAGCGATGTCGTGAGTTTGAATTCACCTTCTGAAAGGAAGTTTTATCAGTAAAT
The DNA here is from genome assembly GCA_030545055.2 of Neoaliturus tenellus. Classification (NCBI taxonomy): domain Eukaryota; kingdom Metazoa; phylum Arthropoda; class Insecta; order Hemiptera; family Cicadellidae; genus Neoaliturus; species Neoaliturus tenellus. The sequence goes on along the minus strand of CM061535.1, from coordinate 70,330,638 downwards.
TATACCTTTACTGTACCGGCTCACCCCCTTACTTGGTCTATTACAACTACACACAGATCAATAGTATATGTGTACGGGGCAAAGTAAGGCAAAAAGAGGCCTGCCAAACTCTTAAAAAATAAAAAAGTTAAACATAGTTACTAAGCTATCGATACCGTTAGATTCAGCAACTGTTTTGCTTTAACAAAATATACACTTTGATGGACTTGTACCAGTAACAACCTGGAGGAGTACGTAAATGAGCTCTTTTGCAATGGCGTTTTTGTGTTCTTCAATGCTACTTAGAACAGTGGGAAGCAAGGTGCGACTTCTACCTTGAATGAGCATTCCGGGGAATATACAGAGTTCTGTGACATACTTACGCTTCTTCAAGACAGTAGCCTACTAACCTGGTTTGGAGGCAGACTGATAAGGCACATCATACTCAGTAGAAGTAACAGAATTGTCTTTTTCTACTGTTGATAATACAGCTTCAGATGAATCCTATGAAATAACAGAAATTGTATAAACTTGTGTAGTACCGTAGATATAAAATGTGATTAAAAAGTACCAGGAATGATTTATCAGTTTTATGTAGCCAATTAAAGATGGACTGACTAAACTTGGAGTATAGTTCCCAAACGAATCATACTATTCAAAAACACATTAGGAATATATAAGCACCAAAAGGAGCCCCTAAGGGCTCCGCAGTTCGATAGATGTTGAAATAAAATATGGAATGAAAAAGCAACTAGATTGATAATATCATATCACTTGATATGTAAACCCTCTTAGTACATTAGTCGTAAAATGTTGTCTGCTTCATACTTTCGTTCCTCCAGTTCCTCCTTTCCTAACCTGTTTTAATACTAACCTAACCTTTTTGAATGATTCCTTCGCTATTCAACTATTTTATTGCATTTTACTCTTTTTCGAAAGATATTAGAACTCTTTTACTTTAAAACCTCATCTATGTCAAACGTAAAACAGAACAGCTTTTAACCCTTTCCGCCCGAATGTCGCGGCTGCCGCGAGGTCTGACTCTGGAGGTTCGGCTCGTACGTCGCGGCTGCCGTGACATTATTTTCATTGGCTCGCTAATTCGTTAATTCAATTCAAAATGTCTTTATTCATTTGTAGTTTATATACATACATGAATAGTGTTAAATAGTTATAAAAATGACTTAGCCTAAACCTCAGAATTTAACAAAATAGTTCAAAATTATAACTCTTCAAAAGAATACATAGCTTTGTTGATGAGGTACTGCTTAAGTTTGATTTTGAATTACTTGAGACCTCATCCGTAATATCATTTGGTATTTTATTGTAGAATTTGGAACCAGCGTATGTAGGTTTTTTCTTAAAAAGTTGTAAATTGTGGGCGCTTATGGCTAGGCATCCCCGATTTCTGGTATTATGTTCATGATTGTTACCAACCAGTTCCATATCCTGAAATCTATTTTTTATAGATAAAACTGTATCAAAAACATACATTCCATAAACTGTCATTATTTGTTCTGATTTGAAATGATCCTTTACTGAAGTTCTGGGTTTTAAATTACAAATTATTCTTATTGCTTTTTTTTGCATTATCAAAATGGCATTTAAATTATTGGTTGTTGTTGCACCGTACAATGATATTCCAAAGGATATCACTGAATGATTTTAAGAAAAATAAATAACTTTCAGAGTTTCTTTATCACAATAATTTTTTAACCTAATTAATGCGTAGAGGCCAGAGGAAATTTTAGTTAGTAATTTTTCTACATGACGGTTCCATTTGAGTGTGTTTTCTATTTCTAATCCTAAAAATTTAATGCTGTCTTTGACTTCAATTTTTTGGTTGAGGATGGCAACATTAGGTAGAGTTTGAAAATTTACAATATTGGTTTTTTTAGATTCAATAGTAAATTATTTGAATTAAAGAAGCTATTTAAAATTTGTAGGTCAGAATTAATTTTAATTTCTAATTCATCGAGTGTTGAAGCTGTGATTTTCAAATTAGTATCGTCCGCATATAGGCACAGTTTACTCAAATCACTAAGCTGCGGGAAGTCTCTTAAATAGCAAATAAATAAAAGGGGTCCTAACATGGATCCCTGTGGTACCCCATATTTAACAGTTGTAGTTGAGGAACGATAAGGAATTTTGTAGTTTTTGCTATTGTAATAAACAATTTCTACAAATTGTTTTCTATCGGTGAGATAAGATTTAAACCAGCTCAGCGCATTTTTACTAATTCTTAATTTACTCAATTTCGAAAGTAATAAATCATGTGATATTGAATCAAACGCCTTGTTTAGGTCCATGAACAGACCCGCAACTTTACCTCTGTTGTCTAGATTATCTATAACGGATTCAATAAAGTCTGTAGCAGCAGTAATAACAGACCGTCCATAGCAAAAGCCATGCTGACAATCTTCAAATAAATTATTTTTTTCAAAAAAGTGGACCAGTTGATTGTAAACTACCTTTTCATAAATTTTAGATATAGATGGTAACAAAGCAATAGGTCGATAGTTTGATACCATTTGTTTGTCTCCTTTTTTAAAGAGTGGCTTTAATTTTGTAATCTTTAATTTTGTTGGGAAAATACCGGATATTAAAGAAGAATTTATTAGGTGAGTGATTGGCTTTAATAAAACTGTTTTAGCTTTTTTTAGGAGTACCACAGGGACATCATCAAACCCTACACTGAAAGAATTTTTTAAGCTGCGAATAATATTATCAATCTCCTTCTCATCAACAAAGCTAAAACTATATTTCCTTTCACATGAAAGAATTTCCCCTCTTGTACTACAAGGGTCATCTCTGACTTTTCCTAGATTTGATAGTACATTATCATCTACAATGTTTGTAAAATAATTAATGAACTGATTACATACTAATGATGGGTCAAAACATACATTATTATTTATTTTTAACTTTATGTTTTGAATTTTTCCTGAACCAGTTCCCACTTCAGAATTAATAATCATCCAGGAAGTTTTATTAACATTATTTGAATTGCTAATCTTTTTTTTGTAATATTCGTTTTTTGAAGACTTCAACTTTCCTTTATATTGTTTGTTCATTTCTTTAACTTTGTTTAGCAAATATTCACAACTTAACTCCCTAGCTGTTTGACTAAGATCAATAATTCGTTGTCTTTCTGACTTCAGTTCAATTGGAACCCATTTCTTTTTAGTATGCTGTCTTGAGAGAGTTTTAGGGAAGCATGCATTAAAATGATTCATGAAAATTGTGTAAAAGGCGTCGTACTTATTTTCAACCGGTGATAAGAAAAGGTCTAACCAAGTTTCATTCTGCAAAATATTAACAAACCGATCAATATTGGAGTCATTAAATTTTCTTTGATATTCAAAATAAAATTCAGAAAAATTTTCATGGTTTTTGCGAATTTTAATTTCTAGCAATTGACCATCGTGGTCTGAAAATTGTGAGTTAATGCCAATAATTTTATAAAATTTACTATCTAGATTTGTGAAAATGTTATCTATGGCTGTTTCAGTTGCTTCCGTAATTCTAGTTGGAAAGTCAACCAGTGACTTAAAACCATTTGCCGTTAGAATGTTTAATAATTTTTTCCTATTTCTATCATTTAAGTCCAAAACATCAATATTAATATCCCCCATTATGACCACATGTTTGTATTTAAAATTAACTACTTCAAGCATTGTATTTAGTCTGTGAATAAATTCAACTTCATTTTGTTTAATAGGATTCCTATAACAGCCTATTAAGAGTAATTTACTGCCTTTTATTACCTTTTCTACCTCTACCATACAAAATTCAAAAATCTTTTCACTGATAAGGTCCTGAAGTTCCGGCAAAAAAATTTCTTTGCAGTTGATAAATGGCTTTGATAGTATAACAACCCCACCCCCTCTAGATTTCTTTCTGCCAAAACTGGCAATAAGGTTATACCCATCAATATTTAGTCTTGTGAATGTTGAACTTAACATTTTATGCTCAGTCAAGACAGCTATACAAGGATTTAGCTCAGTTAAAGTTACATCTAATGGTTCTAAAGATGACATTATCCCTCTAATATTTTGATGGAAAATACTTAAATTAAATTTATTTACATAACGCTTGTGTCGGGATGAACTATTACTAAAAAAGAGTCTTTTGGATCTGTGGTAGTTCTCAATTCTTCTGACACTTCACTAATCACTGCACCATTCCCCAAATTGGCTTTAGACCCCCCCCCCCCACATCACTCACAGCTTGAGACCTTAGAGGTGTAGAACTTTGTTGCAATCTATTGAAGTTGTTGTTAGGAGTTCCGGGGCTGCTTCATAGGTATTCAGGTACAGGAGTGGCTAGAATACTGGACTGTTGAGATGGTTGACTGTTACAAGGAAGAAAATTGGTGTCAATAACTGATGCACTCTCCTGGTGTTGTAGATTTTGTGTCATCGAAGTGTCAGTTGTCGACTCAATTGAATGAATGCCATTTATCATGTATGACAGAGACATGTTGGTAGGTCTTGTCAGTATAATCAATTGTTTGATTCGATTCAGAAATTCCTCATGTGATAAACCGTTTCTTAACTGTCTGAAAGATTTTCGGACGGAAAGATTTTTGGAAAGATCGGACGGACGGATTTTCAAAAAGATTTTCTGAAATATTTTTTTTTTTTTTTTTTTAATACTCTTAATATAGTCTGTGTGTGCTTGTATTAAGTTACGTTTTCAATATAAATGTCCCCTTCGTTCATTTTAGCAGTCCTTGGTCTCAAGAACTATTATTGTAAGCTATTTAGTCAGCTGTGAAGTTAGCTTTGTTTTGTTGTATTGTTTAGCGAGTGCTCGTCTGCTGGCGTCGTTTAATACGTTGTTTGTGTTATTGTTATCACAGCAAATTAATCTATGTGAATATTTGAATTTTATGAGTTTAGTTTTCACTGTTTACTAACTTGGTTTGTTGTACTATTATTTATTATATGTCAGAGTACAGTGTTACGTTTATCACATAGAAATGGATGTGGATGAAGAACTAGACCTAGGACCATCGGACTCTGTACGCTTATAGGTTATGGTAGGCCTAATAATGAATAAGAACAGTAATTTTTCATAAAAAAATATTTCCCATTGTCATTCTAAAAGTTAACTGAAAATAAAATTTAGATAAAAAATAACAGGGTTGTAAGGTTAAATTTAATCGTCATGGAAATGAAAAATTGGTAAAAAACTAAATGTTGTAGTTTTTTGTAATAATAAATAAGGGTTTTATATAATATGATGTCTGATTTGATTTTGTTAGTAGCTAGGTATGTAGAATACCGTACATGTTTTGAAAATAAAAATAAAAAATTATTATATTTTTCTACAGGCCAAAAATACAAATTATCGGATTGCCATTTTTAATTTTAATATGTACACACAGTACCCCAAAAGAAATATAAATTATATTTTTTTCAACGATTTTTGTGTGAAATTTTATGTTGAATCACAATTGGTACAAAATTTTTTTTTATTATTTATTTCCCAAATTTAAAAAAAGGAAGAAAACTCAATTCGCCATTAAAATAAATGCAAGTATATGGGAAAAACGGGTCTAGATTAATTCCAGTGGAAAGGATTAACATAGCACTGACAACTTACTGAAACCCACTAACCTGGCTCCCGGTGTACCCTGAGTCGAGACTGATAAGAGTGGGAAACGGGGAGTGAACTGACTGGCACAAATTTAGTAAAAACAAACAAATTCTAAATTGCCAGTAAAAGTGGACTTATAAACGAACTAGCAATAGTCATGTTATGCAAGTGCTTGATTTTTCAGTTTGTGATTCATTGAACATTGTAGAATATAGTAGGGGACCCAAGCCCTCAAAATCCCATTGAGGTGATACCCGAAAGATATACTCTTGAAATCGATTATACCTTTTTCTGGGTACACTAAGGGTCACCAAAACCAATGTTGCCACGATGAACTCTCTTGCAAAAGTGGTTTTATCTTGTGTTAAAAATAAGAAAATTTAAGTGATTTTTTAATGTACTTGTTGCATAATATTAGTCATAGCTCCGTTGTTTTTCGGTCGATTTTGATAAATTAAAGATAGAAATGTTCACAAAAAGTAGGCAAACAAGACTAATGCATTTTCAACGCTTTTATTATACCGGAAAGTAGTTAAAAAGCCTCTGAAAGAAAAAATATTGTTCAAAAATATATTTATGTTTCTTTCCAATTATGTTTATGTCATACCAATGGCTCCGATGTCACTAAATATGATACCACTAGATAGATTAGGTAATTTACAACAATTTATGTCTCTTATAGTTTTTTACTACGAAGTGCCGTTTTCGAGTAAAATGTAATTTTACAAAGTTTGTCAGGTCGAGGGCCGCGCGCTGTTGGCGGGTCTCGTCGACGTAGACCGCCGCACAGAGCTAAGTTATCAATCATTCTATTGTCATTTTAAGACTTAATAATGTATACCAAGTTGATATTTAATCTGAACTCCTTTCGTTCTACATGCTTGAACATAAATTTCAATTACCCTGTGGCAGCAGACCTGCGTACTCAAAGTGTTTTTTAATTGTTTCTATAGTAAATTGACATCGCCAAATTGAATGTTTGTTTTGCAGGATAGTCAATTTTTATGCAGGGTTACAAATTTAAAGTAAATTAATAGATAAAAAATGTTTTGTCGATATATTTTTTGTCGATAAATTTTGTATATATATTTTTTAAATAATCTGTATCAGTACTTTCAGATCTTACAAATTAACAACTGTAATCGTAACAATATTTGTTTACTATCGATGCAAACACCATAATCCATTAAAATTTTAATATGAGTAGTTAATTAATTGTATGTAGATATGTTATAAACTATTTAAACTAATATTATTTCAATACAAAAATGAAAACCAGAGATTGATTTTGTAACATTTTGTTGATTACTCTTGCCAACTCTGCATAAAACTGTTTATATATATACAAAATTCAATAATACTCCTCCCATATCAGCAGGCAAGGATACTTAAAGCTTTAAATTAGAATCGGACAACAAGGATGTTATTCACAAATTAAATTTTCCGATTAGAATAACATTGAGATTGGTTTGAGCTTTTTAAACATCAGTTAACGTACAACTGTAGTTTTTGGTGATCACCGATATTCACAATATTGGATTGGTCGGATTTCATTGTTTAGAACTACATGTAACTTTTGTATTGTATCCCAATAAATTGCTCGATGTCGAGCAACACGTGCACTAGTTGTAAATTAATAACTTTGACAGAGAAAAATCAACACAATTGATCGCTTGAATGCCAAACTGAAAATTGTTTAGTTCTTCAGGTAAGCTCGTTCGCTACGCTCACTCGCTGCAAGTTTATTATAATATCCTCTGGTCTTTTATTTTCAATCTTCCCTCAATACTTTAATCTACAACAGATATTTATAAAATTTATATTCCTAAATTTAATTATTTTCCATTATCAAAATTGTTGCTTCCATAAGAATAACATGACAACTTAACTTTGAAGTCGTGTGGGGCGGGGCCCCATCTAAGAATCTGGATAAAAAGTATCCTAAATGTCCTCCCCCCGCCCCCCGCCAAATTTGCTGGGAAATTGGTTGAGCAGTTCTTGAGTTATAAATGGTGTAACTAACGCGATTTTTTTATATTATACCTTTATCGGTATTACAAAATTTTCAAAATTTTACTTTTTTTTGAGAATAATATTTCACATAACAATAGCTTAAAGTAATGATAGAAACAACAAAGTTGTGAGAACCCTTCTTTTAAGGCCCGATTAGGCCTAATGAAGCTTGTTACTGAAAGACCTCTTTTTTCTTAAGGAATACTTGTAATCCATAACCAATATTCGATTGGAATCTTTTAATAAAGGAAATTGAAATGTGAAAATAAAATCAATCTTGTAAAATATTTGGAGAAACATTCATGCACAAATTTATATTATCTATAACTCCGATAATCCTAAATTGTTTGATACTCAATAAAATTTTATGAATTATGTAGGCATAATATAAGTTACTAACGATAACAAAACAGAGTTATTAACCCAATACATTGAAGGTTCAAAATAGTCAATACACGATTTCATTGTTTAATCAATCAATATTAATATACACCATCTTAGACAAATATAGTGAAAGCTATTTTTTATGTGTGAAAGTATAATAAAAAGTATATTTGGTTAACACCTATAAGCTTAGGGGCGTTCCTAAGAAGGGAATGCTACTGTAAACTCGCTAAATGAGAGGGTACTGGAATCAAAGCCTAAATAAACTTTAACCAAATGTATTTAAGTAAGTTCAATAACAATTTCTAACAATCAAATATAAGTTGCAGCAATGACAGTTATATTAATCTATATTTACATGACCAAAAAATTGATATTTACACCAGCACGAGAGAATCTTTTTTGTGACTTGGTTACACACCATTAAAAATACCCCCGTCGCAGCAGACCTGCACACTCAGCGAATTTCCAACAGGATTCCTTTTTTTAATTCCCCCATAAACACTTTTGGGTATAGCAAGTAGATATAGGAAAATCCTTTCCCAGTGCATGTAACTAAATTGCATCAAATTCTGATATTTTTCATTTTCCCCATAAACCCCATAGGGGTCTTGGGGTTGAGTAGGTAGGTTTGCCGCCATATGAGTGGTGTAAGTAAATATAAGTTGAACCCTACCTAGTGAATGTACATACAAAATTTGATAAAATTATATCAATAAATAAGTGAGATACAGGGTTTTGTTAATTCCCCATAAAAATAACATGGAAAACCTATTTTTGTATTTTCTCCGTAACCTGTTAGGCCATGTTAACAATTCAAAATACTAAATTGTTTGTTTTTTGTAGCTCTTTTAAATGGTTTTAGTTAACATTGTTCAATTTTGAAAACTTATGTCAAAAATGCCATAAACCCGTTTTTTGCCTTTTTAAAACCCCATAAAACCTTGTTCCCATAACCTGATAATGCTGGTTCCCGAACTCATGAAAATATACCTGGTCCTACCTACAACTTCATACCAAAGTTCATCAAAATCGGAGGTCCCTGTCAACTTTAATTAACTTTAAATATTTTAAAATAAAGGTAATTTATTAACTTTAACTTTAAATTTGAGTTATTAGTGTTATTAGTACCACGGACATATATATATGAAAATGAACGAACAGTATTTTTGGCCTCTGGGGACATCAAAATGAAAAAGTAACCTGGTCCCATAATAGCGTATTCCCCATAGGGAAATTTGCTAAAACTAGGGGGCCAGTGCGCAAAATTCGCATTTTGTAATGTATTCCTTTCTGTTTGTGAAAACCTCAGCTACAGTACAATTCAAAGGAATTATGCCTTTTCAAACAATATTTGTGTTAATTATGCGAAAGTGAAAGACGAACTATATATATATATATATATATATATATATATATATATATATATATATATATATATATATAAGTAGATAGTATCATGTTACTTCTAGGACACTTTTGGAGACAATCAAAAATCAAACAAATTTCACAGTTTTTTAATACAATTATGCAATATTTTTGCCATTTTTTGGCCAATTTTCAGCTTTTGTCAAATTGTCTTAAAAAATATGCAATTTTAATGAAATTTTTAACAAATATGCCTAAATTTTCTACAAAATAAAATTTTTTTAAAAACAAGTAAAATTATCACATTTTATAAGTATTTTTTCAATAAAATTAATAGTCGACTTTTCATAAGGTAATTTAAAATTTTAATAGTATTTTTTCAATAAAATTTGAATTTTTTTAAAACAAGTAAAATTAAGGTTTAGTATCAATAATATTGTAATAATTATTCAAATTTAACTAAAGCAGTTTCTTTATCATCAAAAGTCTTAATATCAGTGACAATTAAATGTAAATCTTTTTTATTTAATTCTTTAATTGATTTATCATCAATTACATTAGTAAATCTTTTTGGTAAATGTACTTTACATTTTTCTAATTCAACAATAATTGTATATCCATATTTATCTTTAATTCTTTCAAATTTTTCAATTTTATATTTTTTATTTAAATTTAAACTTTTTAATGGTTTATATTCTTTAAATCTTAATTCTCCAACATTATTAATTTCTTCTAGCAGATCCATTTATATAGGAAAAAATATCACAAACTTGTTTGTGATAGATATGTTAAAAAGTCATTATCATAATTAGGTTTTATACAAAAATCCATATTTAAGTATTTAAAAATCATAGGTAATAATTTTTTGTATGATATATTACTTTTCTTAAAACATAAATATTTATTAAAAAATAGTGTAATTTTTTCTTTATCTTCATTATTCAATTCAAAATCAATATTGTATATTTTGTTTAAAAATTGATAGTAAAATATCCAATTTGTACAATTCCTTTGTTTTAAAAATAATTTTATATTCTTAGGTGTTATTTCAAAATTATTGGAAATACATAAAATATATAATTCATTAATTAATTGTTGTGTTTTATATGGTTGAAAATGGTTAAATTCTCTTAAAATATGTTTAAGATGTTTATTCTTATTACTTTTTCTCTTAATCTTTTTTTCATAAATAATTCTTTTACATATATTACATCCTACACAATTTCCAATAATAGTAAAATTAGTTTGATTATGACATCTATAACACATATCCATTTATTTAAAACAAAAAATTATACATAAATGAATGAACCAATTCATTGTCACAAATGTAAGAAAAAAACTAAAAATATTAATCCACAAATCGTTGAAATGAAAAATGGATTATATAGAATTGCTACTAAATGTTCAATTTGTAAAACAAATAAAAGTAAAATTTTGAAAAAAGAAGTTAAACCTATAATTAAAAAAGAATTAACTAAAAATGAACAAATAATTGAAGCAAATGAAATTCATGCTCCAATTAGAAAGAAATTTCTAGAAAGAAAAATAATTACATTAGGTATTGATGATTTATGGGCAGCAGATTTAATTATAATGAAAAATTATGAAAAAGAAAATGATGGTTATAAATATATGTTAAATGTGATAGATACTTTCTCAAAATATGTTTGGTCAAAACCATTAAGGAAAAAAGATGGAAAAACAGTTTCTAGAGCATTTGAAGAAATAATTAAGGATGCAATTAAAATTAATCATAAATCACCTAATCTTTTACATACAGATAAAGGATTAGAATTTATCAATAAAGAATTTAAAGAAATATTAAATAAATATAATATTAAATTGTATCATACAGAAAATGAAGAAAAATCAAGTATAATAGAAAGGTATAATAGAACACAAAATGAAAATATGAAAATACAGTTTGAAATTAATAAAAATTATAGATGGATAAATATTTTACCAAAAATTGTTAAAGAATATAATAACTCATATCATTCAACAATTAAAATGAAACCAATTGAAGTAAATAAAAATAATGAAAAGGATTTATTAGATACTGTTTTTAAATATAAACCACCAAAAATAATAACCAAATCAAAATTTAAAATAAATGATAGAGTTAGAATTGGAAATAAAAAATCAACATTTTCTAATAAATATAAAAATAATTGGTCTAGAGAAATATTTATAATTTCTAAAATTAATAATACAAATCCAGTTACTTATAGTATAAAAGATCAAAATAATGAAGATATTATTGGAAATTTTTATGAATATGAATTGAAAAAAACCAATTTGTAAATTTTATTTTATATAAATGGAAAAGATATGTTTAAGGTGTAAATTATATAAAGATATATCTAAATTTTATAAAGACAAAAATACTAAAGATGGGTTATATTATTATTGTAAAGAATGTAAGGATGTGTATTATAAAAAATTATATGATAGTATTAAAGTTATTGAATTAAATGAAAAACAATGTCATAAATGTAAAGAAATTAAAGATATTTCAAATTTTAATAATTATCATTATAGTAAAGATAGAAAAAATACAATTTGTATACAATGTATTAGAGAAATGTTTTTAAAACCACAATTTTGTGAATGTGGAAGAAATATTAAATGGACTAATAATTATTTAAGACATTTAGAAACTAAAATTCATGACAAAAATATAACAAAACTAGAAAATTTAAAAATATGATAAAAAAATGAAGACAAAATTTTACTTGTTTTAAAAAAATTCAAATTTTATTTAAAAAATATGATTTAAACTATAAATTACCTAGTAAAAAGTGGAAATACTTCTTATATTTTTAAGAGTTTTATTTCTAAGTAAAAATTATTTTTAATAAATAAAGAATTTCACCCCTAATAAATGGAACGAACAAATAAAAATATTAATTGTCCTTATTGTAATAAAAATATATTATATAAAAATTATGATAGACATTATAATTCAACTAAACATTTACTAAATAAACAAAAATATGATAATAAAATATTTGAATTAAAACATTGGTGTAAAAATAATAATATATATAATTATAAAAATAAAACTTTAGATGAATTAACAAATATTAAAGAAACATTTGATCTTACAAATTATTCATTATTTAATATAGTAAAATTAAATGAAATTGCAAAAAAATTATCTGTCAGAAATTATGAAAAATTATCTAGAGATGAACTAATTAAAAGATTAAACAAAATTAAAGAAAATCCAAATAATTTAGAATATAGATCATTTAAATATATTCAAAATTTAGCAATTAAAAATAGTATTAAAATTGTTAATAAAACTAGAAAAGAATTGATTGGATTATTAAATGATTATTTTAAAAATAGACCAATTCCAAAAGAAAATATAATAAATATTCAAGAAGCTTCGTCATTAAAAGGATATTTTCAAGATTATATTTTAACAAATTCAAATGATGATTTAGATATTAATGATTATTTAGAAACTCAAAGAAATGAAATAAAAAAATTGATAGAAAAACAAAAATTTAAAAATATTAAAGGACAGATGGCTTTAGAATGTGAATATGAAAGAAAATTAATAAATGGTGAAATTCAAAATAGTAATATGTATTTTTGCATAAAAAGTTCAGATATTTTAAATATAGATGATTTTATTGATGATCAATTTAAGAAATTAATAGTTAGAGAACAACTAAATCAACCATCAAAAGGCTCTGGTTGGTCATTAAAAAGATGTGTTGAACTAAATCTAAAATTATCTAAAAATAATTCATTAAATGCTGGATCATATATAGAATTACCAAATGAAATTAAGAATAAAAAATGTTGTGTAAATTTTAAAAATAAAGATGAATATTGTTTTATTTATGCAATTAGATGTGCTATTGATAAACCAAACGAACATGCTGAAAGAGTTAAACAATATCAAAAATGTATAAATGATGATATTTTTAAAGGTTTTGATTATCCAATATCATTGAAAGATATTAAATTATTTGAAAAAAGATCATTTGATTCTAAATATAACTATCCATCAATGTCAATAAATATTTATAGAATTGATGAAGATGAAAAAATAGTGCCATTACAAATATCTGAACATTATAATTCAAAACTAGAAATTGATTTATTATATTATAAAATTGGTAATAATTCTCATTATATATTGATTACTGATTTAAGTAAGTTAGTATCTAAGCAATTAACACAAAAAAATAAAAATAAAAAATATATTTGTAGAAGATGTTTGACTCATTTCTACAAAAATAAAGACTTGAATAATCATTTAGAGATATGTAAATCATTAGAACCTTGTAGACCTATAATGCCATTTAAAGGTCAAACTGTAAGTTTTAAAAATTATTATAAAAAGTTTGAACATCCATATGTAATTTATATGGATTTTGAAAGTATATTAGAAAAGATTGATAATTGTAAAAATAATCCAAATTGCTCATATACAAATAAAATTCAAAAACATAAACCATATGGATTTACAATCTATTTAGTATCTAGAGTAACTAATAAAATGTATAAACCTATTTGTTATAGAGCAAAAAATGAAGAGGAATTAATAAATGTACCAAATAAATTATTTGAATATTTAGATGAAATTTCAAAATATATAGCTAAAAAATATAATTCAAAAAATAAAAAGCCTATGAATTTAACTAATGAAGAAGAAATTAATTATCAGAAAACAAATATTTGTCATATTTGTGAAAATAGTGGTTTTGATAATGATAAAAGAATAAAAGTAAGAGATCATTGTCATTTAACAGGAAAATTTAGAGGTGCTGCACATTTAAATTGTAATTTAAATCTAAAATTTCCTCAAAATATTCCTATATTCTGTCATAATAGTTCAAATTATGATACACATTTGTTTATAAAAGAATTAGCTAAAAAATATGGTAAAATTGATTTGTTAGCTAATACAGATGAAAAATATATAAACTATTCAGTAAATTCTGGTTATGGTTATGAATTTGAAGGTGAACTATATTTTAAACCTAGAAAATTTATAAAATTCTCATTTGTAGATACATTTAGATTTATGGCTACATCAATTGAAAAATTAGCTAAAAATCTTAAAGAATTTAAGCATATAAATAAATTTATAAAAGAAAATGATATAATTGAATATGATAATGAAACTTTAAAAATATTAACTTCTAAAGGTGTATTTCCATATGAATTTATTGATAATGTTGAAAAATTAAACTATGATAAAATATTAGAAAAAGATCAATTTTATAGTTGTTTAACTAATGAAAATATAAGTGATGATGATTATAAACATTGTATAAAAGTTTGGAATAAATTAAAAGTAAAAACATTAGGTAATTATTCATATTTATATAATATTCAGGATGTATTATTATTAGCTGATATATTTGAAAATTTTAGATCTGTTTGTTTGAAAAATTATCAATTAGATCCAGCACATTATCTAACATCACCATCATTAGCTTGGGATTCTATGTTAAAATTAACAAAAATTGAACTAGAATTAATAAGTGATTATAATATGTATTTAATGATTGAAAAAGGTATTAGAGGTGGTATTTCACAATGTATAACTAGATATTGTAAAGCAAACAATAAATATACAAAAAATTATGATAAAACAAAACCTGAAAATTATATGTTATATATAGATGCAAATAATCTATATGGATGGGCTTTAAGTCAAAAATTACCTTATAAAGATATAACATGGATGAATCCTAATACATATACATTAAATGAATGGGATGAAACAATATTAGAATTAGATGAAAATGCTGAATATGGATATATATTAGATGTTGATTTAGAATATCCTATTGAATTACATGATGACCATAAAGATTTACCATTAGCACCTGAACATTATAATAATAAGCTTTGCACAACATTATTTGATAAAAAAGATTATGTTATTCATTCAAGAAACTTAAAATATTATCTACAAAAAGGATTAAAATTAAAGAAAGTTAATAGAGTTATAGCATTTGATCAAGATGATTATATGAAAAAATATATTGAATTAAATACCAAATTAAGATCCAAATCAACATCAGATTTTGAAAAAGACTTTTTTAAATTGATGAATAATAGTGTTTTTGGAAAAACTATGGAAAATGTTAGAAATAGATGTGATATTAAATTAGGTGATGAAAAGTTTTCATTAAAACAAGCAAAAAAACCTAATTTTAAAACATTTAGTATATTTGATAAAGACTGTATTGCTTCATATATGATAAAAGAAAAGGTTAAGTTTGATAAACCAATCTATATAGGATTTTCAGTACTTGATTTATCAAAATTACATATGTATCAATTTTATTAGGAAAAATTAAAGAAGTTTGATCCAAATATAAGGTTATTATATATGGATACAGACAGTTATTTTATAGAATTTAAAAAGGATCCATATAAAATTATTAAAGAAAATATTAATGAATTTGATACAAGTGATTATAAGAAAGAACATGAATGCTATAGTGAAAAGAATAAAAAAATAATTGGTAAATTTAAAGATGAGTTAAATGGTGAAATATTAGAAGAATATTGTGGTTTAAGATCAAAATTATATAGTTATGAATTTAATAATAAAAATCCTGTAAAATGTAAAGGTATTAAGAAAAGTGTTGTTGATAAAACATTACATATGGATGATTTTAAGAAATGTTTATTTGATGATCAAGAACAATATAGAGAAATGACTTGTATTAGAAGTTTTAAACTACAATAAATAAATTAGCTTTAAGTAATAGAGATGACAAAAGATTTATTTGTGAAAATAAAATTGATACATTACCTTGGGGGTATAAAAATAATTATAAATAAATGGAAATTTTAATTGTTCCAAAAGAATTAATAAATAATGATTTTGATATAAAATTATATTTATTTAAAACTAAAATATCAAATAAATTTTTAATATATCTTTTTAAATATAAAAATTATTTTGTATATCATTATAAGTTTAATTTTATAATAGAACCATTTATAAATATAATAAAAAATTATGTTAAAGAAAGTTTTAAAGAAAATGATCAAAATTATATTAATAATTTATAACCATATGATATTGAATTTATACTATAATTTTATGTATATTTTTAAATATTTTCTTTAATAAATTTAAATATATTCAATAATTTATTGAATATCTAACATAAAAATATCTATAAATTTTACTTTATTATCATTATAAGTAAGACCCGTCTTTAAGACGGGTCTCAAATTTGTATATAATTTATTATATTTATGAATATTTTTGAATGTTTAAGAAGGGTAACATTTTGTTACCCTTAAGTTTTTATTGTATTAGAAGGTTACCTCCTTTAAAAAATTTTAAAATAAATATTCTAATTTATATGGGACCCATTTTGGGTCCTACCTAATTTTAATAAGTTTTGTATGTTTTTCATTATTTAGGGGGGACAAATTGTCCCCTCTAAAAATATCTATAAATTTTAATCTATCCTTATTGTTTTCTACTTTTTTTATTTTAAAATTAATAAATATAAACCAGATTCATTAATAAACATTGTTTTATTATCTATTTTATTGACGCCCTGTTTTAGGGCATCTGAAAAACATGTTTGTACATCAATTTCTAGGGTGTCATAATTTGTGACACCTATAATTTTTATGTAAATTAATTTATCATTATTATGTAAATGTAACTGTTGGTTACACTTGATATATTTTAAGTTTTATATATTTTTCTTTTACATTATCAATTAAAACTTTTCTAGAATTTTTATATTTTAAAATATAACAAATATCTTTTCTTTTAAACCAAGGTTTATTTTGTTTATTAAATACAATTAATTTATTATTAAATATAAAATTATTGTTAATTAAATAAATTATTGTTTTTATTATTTATGTAGATAAATTTTATATTACAAATTTTGTTTTAATCTTAAATATACAATACTTTTAATATTTTCATTATTTATTTGATTTCCATCACTATCTTGAATAGATATTACAATATTTTGAATTTTATTTATATTTTTTAAAGGAATATAATCAATTTCATTTGGTTTTTCACTAAATTTTGATCCATATTCAACATTTGGATAAAATGAATATAGAATTTCTGATTCTTTATGTAAATGTGAATGATCTTTATGATTTTCAAAACTAGGATCAACTAAATTACAATGTATTTCAATAACATCAAAAGGTCTAATTTTTGGTAGTTTTATTCCTTTTGTTAATACATTTGGTTCAATCATTTTATCATCTAATCCTAATAAATCAATTATAATTGTTGTTACTATAATTTTAACAGGAGATTTTATTATAATATATGGTCCATCATTTTTCAGTATAAAATCATTTTCATCAAATTTATTAATTTTCTTTTTAAATTCTTTTAAACTATTAATAAAAATATTTTTTATTTCTTCAATTGTATAATTTCCTTTATTTATATCAAAATATTGATCTATAATTTTATCATCTTCATCTTTAATAGAATATCCATAACAGTTTTTATAATCATTTGGTATATTTGATATAAAATTATCTGAATAAAATCCACTTAAACCAATACTATATTTTCCATCTAAATGTATTGGATGTTCTAATCTTAATTCTAGTTTGGATGAATGACCAATTATTTTAAATAATTTCATCTTATTTAAATGGAGAAATTTTTAGAAAACAAAGATAATATAAAATTAGAATCATATGATAAAAATAATAAAAATGATCAACCTATTAGATTATTAATTATAGGAACAAGTGGATCTGGTAAAACTACATTATTATTAAATTTTATTTACAAAAGATTAATTCCATATTCAAATTTATATATTTTTAGTAAATCATTAGAACAACCATCTTATAAATTATTACAAAAAAGATTTAAAAATATAGAATCAAATATTAATAAACAAATTTCTTATTTTTCATGTGATGATATGATTCCACTAAATAAATGTAAACCAAATTCATTAGTAGTTTTTGATGATTGTATTTTAGAAAAACAAGATAAAATTAAAGAATATTTTATAATGGGTAGACATAAAAATATATCATGTATTTATTTATCACAATGTTATTCAAAAGTTGATATGCAATTAATTAGAAATAATTTAAATATGTTATGCATCTTTAAACAAAATGAACATTATATGAAAAAAATATATAATAATTTTGTTGGATCAGATATGAAATTTGATAAATTTAAAACTATTTGTAATGATTGTTGGAAAGAAGACTATGGATTTTTAACTATTAATTTATTGAAAAAATCAAATGATGGAAAATATATGAAAAATTTTTCTGATATTAAATAATGATAATGGCTTGTTGTATGTTTGATTCAATAATTGATAGAATATTTATTTTATTAGTATCATTTATTTCATTAGTATTTATATATTTAATGAAAATTACAGAAATAAAGTAAAATGAATTGTGTTTAACATGCTTTATATTTGTGTTAACATGATTTATGTTTATGTTAACATGATTTGTTTTTATGTTGACATGATTTGTGTTTGTGTTAACATGATTTGTGTTTTGTGTTAATATGATTTGTGTTTGTGTTAACATGATTTGTTTTTGTGTTTACATGATTTGTGTTTTGTGTTAATATGATTTGTGTTTATGTTAACATGATTTGTGTTGAACCTAAATTTTTCTTTGTAATAAATGGATAAAATATCTGTTAATGAAGCTAAAAAATTAGATGATATTGAGAAAAAATTAATAAAAGAATTTAAAAATCAAATTAAAATTGAAGATAATTATGAAAAAATTAAACAAAAAGCATATGAACCTATTACATCAGCAATTGGTAAAGTTGAAAATAAAATTGGTGAAGTCTTAAATGAAAATAAAAACCTTATGGAATTGGTACCTATTGTTAATAATTTTGCCAATATATCAATACCAGAAACTGAAGAACTAAATTTACCTTCAAGTACTCCATTTAGACCAATCAGACAACCAATAATTCAAGAAGAATCGACATTTATTGACCCAAATTTAATTTCACCTCAAACATTAGATAAAATTATTGGTCCATTAGCACAAAAATATTTACCAAGAACAAAAGATGATAAATTTGGTTTATATTGGAATAAACATAAAAAATCATTTATGATTGGTGATTAAATAACTGTAATTGATAATGATGATTTAATAATTGATGATAAAAAATATAATGGAACACATGGATTATGGAGATTGTTAACTTATGAAAAGAAACCAGATAATAATTTATATACACAAGATGATTTAAATAATTATTCAAAAATTTTATGGGAAACTAATTCAATTTATAAAAATAATGATCCAAATAGTAAGAAACCAAAATCTAGTAAAGGTGATAAATATATTAATTTAATTAAACATATTTGGGAATTAAAAGGTGAAATTGAAGGTTCAGGAATCAGACAATATACAGAAAATAAAATTGAATATAGATTTATAGATGATTTAAATAAATTAGATAATATTATTAATTATATATATGCACAAGAAAAAGCTGGCAATAATAATTTTTTAAATGAAAAGAAAGCAATTAAAGACTTTATATCAAATAAATTAGATGAATTAATTGAAAAACCTGAAGGAATTAAGTATTTAAAAAGAATTTTGGCAAATATTTCATCACCATTATTAAAAGATGGATCAGGTATTTTAAATAATGTTATAAATAATTTACCTTTTGAATTACATGTACCTGGTTATCAATATCTAGGGCCTGGAACTAAATTAAATAAAAGAGTAAAAAGAGGTGATCCTGGAATAAATGATTTAGATAAAGCTGCTAAAGAACATGATTTATTTTATAGAGATCATAAAGATACAAAATCTAGAAATGAAATAGCTGATAAAATTTTACAAGATAAAGCATGGGATATAGTAACATCAAATGATCATAGAATTGGTGAAAGATTAATTGCATTACCAACATCAGGTGCTATGTGGATGAAAAGAAAATTTGGTATAGGTTTAGAAGTAGGATTAAAATTTTAATAAAATTAATTATATTAATCTATATTATAAAAAACTATAAATTTTTTTCTTAATAAATGGAAAAAACAAATATAAACTTGACAGATAATCAAAAATCAAAAATAAAATTAGCATTTAAAAATAAAAAATCAGTTATAATTCAATTTAATATTGATCAATTTAATGAAAATGGAAAAGATATTATATTATTATCTAAAAGACAAATTAATAAACTAAATAAACATAAAAAATTAAATAAAGGATTAAGATTTGAATTTTCATATAATCAATTAAAAGAAATAAAAAATGGTGGATTACTAAAAGAAATTTTAGATTTTGCTGATAATATACCTATAGTTAAAAATTATACACCAAATGTTAGAAAGGGAGCAAAAGTAGTAAAAGAATCTATAATTCCTAAATTTAGAAATTTTGTTGATTGGTTAGATCATGAATTAAAAAATGTAGAAGGATCTGGTTTAGATAAAAAAACATTAAAATATATGAAACAAAATTATAAAAAAATTTTGAACCACTAACATTAGGTGAATTAGAAAAATTGTGTAAAAATATAAAATATTTTAGAGGTGTATTTATGAGAGATATATTACCTAATAAAGTTAATAAATTTGAATGTGGAATTATAAATTTAGATTCATTTGATGGAAATGGAACTCATTGGGTTTGTTATTATAAAAAAGATAAAATTAAATATTATTTTGATTCATATGGAAATATAGTTAATAAACCACCAATAGAATTAGTTAAATATTTAGGAAAAGATAATATATTTTATAATGATAATCAAATTCAAAATTATAATGATCCACCAATTTGTGGTCATTTATGTATTTTTATATTAAATGAATTAAATAATAATAAAAAATTTGATAATATAATAAATTAATTAATCCTTAATAAATATGGATTCACAAAATATATTTGATCTGTTTGGAAGACAGAAAAAACATCCAATTAATATTAAAGAAGATTATATAAATTCTAAATTAAATATATTTTTTAATAATTTTAGTAAAAGTTTTAAAAGTCATGTAAAAAAGACTGAAAATCTAGTAAATGCTATTGGTTTATAAAAAAATTATATAAGTATTAATGGTAAAAGAATTGTTAATGTTAAACCAAGTATAAATAAATATGATGTTGTAATAAAATCAGAATTAGATGAAGTTTTAGATTCAATTATTAAAATTGGTAATGATCATTCAAAAACTAAAAAGGATTTAAATAAAATTACAGACTTTTTAATTAATATTGGAAAATATGTTGAAAATTTAGAAGAAAAATTAGAAAAAGAACTAAAATTTCTATTTGATGGAGTCAATGAATTCATAAAAGAATTAAATGCTGAAATAATACTAATTAAAGATGATATAGATAAATTACAATAATTATTTTATATAAATGGAGTTGATTTATTGTCTTAAATGTAAACAAAAAACTAATTCTAAAGATATTCAGATAATAAAATTGAAAAATATAAATGTAATTAAATCAAAATGTTGTATTTGTAATTCAAAGAAAAGTTGTTTTACAAAATTTTCTCCCTAATAAATGGCTCTATACAGTTCATTTGATTTATTCATTATCAGAAACCAAAATCAATTAAACAAAGATGATTGGGATGATATTTCTGAAAAATATGAGTTGAGTATTAATATGATGAGATTGTTTCAAAATAAATTAAATTGGCAAAAAATTGCTCAACATCAAAATTTAACTATAGATTTTATTACTGAATTCATAAATTATCAATTAAAAGATTATATTGATTTGATTTGTAAATATCAAGATTTAACTGAATATTTCATTCATGATTATGCATTTACATTAAATTGGGAATTAATTTTAGAACATCAAAAAATATCAGCAAAATTTATACTTGATCATGCTACTGAAATTGAATATTTTAAAAGTAAAAATGAAATTGATACATAAAAATTATAAAATTTGACATCATAAAATTACAAAAATTTTACTTGTTTTAAAAAAGCTTTTGATTTAAAAAATTTATCCTTAATAAATGGCTGATTACAAAAAGTATGTAAATGATATTGAAAGAGCTGAATACAAAAATTTCTATCCATTATCTAAATTACATTTAAATGAACCTAATAAAAAAACTGAATTTAATATAGATTTTGGAGATGGATTTTGTACTTCTAAATTTCATGTTTATATATCTGGTAAAGTGACTAAATCTGATGGAAATGCATATGATAATGGTGCTAATATAAAATTAATTGATAATTTTGTTCCATTTTTATTTTCAAAAGTTGAAGTTAGAAAACATAATAAATTGATTGATGAAATTGAATATCCTGGTCTATTAAGTACAATTAAAGGTACTATAACTTATTCAAAATCAGAAATAAATCAGATAAATAATGGTTTTGAATCAAATTTTAAAAATAAATTTGAAGCAATTGGTAATTTATCTCATTTTGGATTAGGATTTTTTGAAAATGTAAATATTCCAATATACAAAGGAGGTTTTAATATAACATTTATTAGATCAGAAGATAATGATGCAATTTTTAGATGGAAAACTAAAAAGGCTGATGGATCTTATGATAATGCTACATTACCAACTGAAGGTAAAATAACAATTGATGAATTTTTTATTAGAGTTCCTATAATTGAATACAAAACAACAAGTAAAATTCAATTAATTAATGAACTAAGCAAATTTGAAAAAGTAAATTTTCATTTTAATCATTGGCAATGCATTGAACAAAAAAATATTACAGGAAAGAATTTAAGTTTTGATATAACAAATATCTATAGAAATATTTATAATCCAAAATTTATTATAATTGGATTTCAAAAATCAAGAACAAATGATCAGTTTTTTGATACTTCTAAATTTGATAGTATGTATGTAAAAAATATAAGAGTAAAACTAAATGGTCATTATTACCCTGATGAATTGGAAAATTTTGATATAAACAATGAAAAATTTAGAATTATGTATGAAATGTATCAAGATTACAAAAAAGTTTATTATATTAGTAGTAAAATGTATTATAGTCCAACAGAATTTCTAGATAATAGACCAATTTATGTAATTGATACTACAAAAAATCCAACAAATATTTCAAGTTCAAAAAATGATATTATTATTAATGCAGATTTTGATTATGATATAGTAGCTACTAGTAAAACAAATTGTTATATTATTATTGTATCTGAAAAATTACTTGAATATAATATAATCAAAAATGATATTACTGAAATTAATTAGAATGAATTATTACTATTTTAGTCAAATTTATTGAAAAAATACTACTAAAATTTTAAATTACCTTATGAAAAGTCGACTATTAATTTTATTTAAAAAATACTTATAAAATGTGATAATTTTACTTGTTTTTAAAAAAAATTTTATTTTGTAGAAAATTTTAGGCATATTTGTTAAAAATTTCATTAAAATTGCATATTTTTTATGACAATTTGACAAAAGCTGAAAATTGGCCAAAAAATGGCAAAAATATTGCATAATTGTATTAAAAAACTGTGAAATTTGTTTGATTTTTGATTGTCTCCAAAAGTGTCCTAGAAGTAACATGATACTATCTACTTATATATATATATATATATATATATATATATATATATATATATATATATATATATATATATATATGTCTATAGTATATATTCCAAATGTATCTGTGGGTAATCTGTTGTTAAGTTAAACATTTTAAAATCCTTTATGAAATTTGGTCAACATTTTAAAGCGCCCTAGAACTAAATCAAAGGCTAGGGGGATGAAGCTTAAAACGAAATGACCCCACGTGTCACGTGCTAGATCATAAGATTTAAAATGCAACATAAATCTTAAAAATCTGAATTAAGAATAATTATGATACATTATGGAAAGAATATTGCAATCTTATGTACTATAATTTTATAAAACATTTTAATCATATGGAGAACTGTGTTACCTAAATAAATCGAAAACTAAACCGGTTTGCAGGGATTTAATATTAATAATATGATCCTTATTTTTAAAGCTACAAGTATTCATGTCTGATTAAATTAAAGAATTTTTTATTTAAGGCTGTATGAAGGTTGTAACATGGATTTTGTTCAGTGTTATCAATAGTTATCAACGCTCAGCAACGTAATTTCACAAAATAGTAATTTGTATAGTCTGAAAGTAATACATAATAAAGAACTTTTTCAAATATATATCGACAAACCATTTTAAGTATAATTTCATTTATGTATAAATTTTTAACCCTGCAGAAAAAAATAATAATCCTGCAAACCCAAACACTTAATTTGGCAATGACAATTTATCATAGAAACAATTAAAAACACTTCGAGTACGCAGGACTGCTGCAGCAGGGTAATTGAAATTTATGTTCAAGCATGTAGAACGAAAGGAGTTCAGATTAAATATCAACTTCATTTTTCATTTTTGTATTGAAATAATATTAGTTTAAATAGTTTATAACATATCTACATACAATTAATCAACTACTCATATTAAAATTTTAATGGATTATGGTGTTTGCATCGATAGTAAACAAATATTGTTACGATTACAGTTGTTAATTTGTAAGATCTGAAAGTACTGATACAGATTATTTAAAAAATATATATACAAAATTTATCGACAAAAAATATATCGACAAACCATTTTTTATCTATTAATTTACTTTAAATTTGTAACCCTGCATAAAAATTGACTATCCTGCAAAACAAACATTCAATTTGGCGATGTCAATTTACTATAGAAACAATTAAAAAACACTTTGAGTACGCAGGTCTGCTGCCACAGGGTAATTGAAATTTATGTTCAAGCATGTAGAACGAAAGGAGTTCAGATTAAATATCAACTTGGTATACATTATTAAGTCTTAAAATGACAATAGAATGATTGATAACTTAGCTCTGTGCGGCGGTCTACGTCGACGAGACCCGCCAACAGCGCGCGGCCCTCGACCTGACAAACTTTGTAAAATTACATTTTACTCGAAAACAGCACTTCGTAGTAAAAAACTATAAGAGACATAAATTGTTGTAAATTACCTTATCTATCTAGTGGTATCATATTTAGTGACATCGGAGCCATTGGTATGACATAAACATAATTGGAAAGAAACATAAATATATTTTTGAACAATATTTTTTCTTTCAGAGGCTTTTTAACTACTTTCCGGTATAATAAAAGCGTTGAAAATGCATTAGTCTTGTTTGCCTACTTTTTGTGAACATTTCTATCTTTAATTTATCAAAATCGACCGAAAAACAACGGAGCTATGACTAATATTATGCAACAAGTACATTAAAAAATCACTTAAATTTTCTTATTTTTAACACAAGATAAAACCACTTTTGCAAGAGAGTTCATCGTGGCAACATTGGTTTTGGTGACCCTTAGTGTACCCAGAAAAAGGTATAATCGATTTCAAGAGTATATCTTTCGGGTATCACTATATCGCTTATTATGCACGTTAGAGGCGGCTGGGTCCCCTACTAATATTGTGGATAGTTAGAACAATTAGATAATTAGAATAACTGAAAATTATTAATGATAGGTTTAGTCACCAGAGGCGATGAAGGGTTGCTGTTTTCTGATGCTGAGTGATCAAGACCCTCCTCTGTGGGCCTGGCTGGGTCGTATGTGCTATGTGCGTCCAATCTGTTCAATTCATCATTATCTGTTGTTTCCATCAAAGGATTTGACAAATTATATATGTTTTCTTTATATGTTTCTCGTAATTGTTTTACGTAATATTCATGATATTTATGACCAGGTTCCACAAACCCCAAGTTCTTTGAATCTGTAAAAAACATGGTTGATTTTAGACAGAATTGAGATACAATCAAGATTATAAAATCTACAAACAGTGTAGCTCGTTCAACAGTCTGTGACATATCTAAAGGGGAGGTTAAAACGTTCCAGGGGGGAGGACTAGATAAACACTGCACGAGACAGACACTACAGAGTTAATTAAAACAGCTCTAAAGTATTTATAAGATAAAATATGTTATACAATGCAAAAGGATATGCCTGTTGAAGCCTTAACTTTCAGGTACACAATCAGGATATTGGCGAAGAGACAATCATATGCCATTTACTAGAAAAGGTAGGATGCTGCAACAAATGTTTAAAGTGAGGGTAGTTATGAGAATGACTATCCCCGAAGGAAGTTACAACAATTTTACATAAAAAGCGTAAGGGTCTAAACTTTTTCAGGATTTTTTTTTTTTGCAGCAAAATGGCTTCAACGAGAGGGTGACAGAAATTTATGAAAATAAAAAAAAATCCTAAAATCACAAACTGATCAATCATTGATTCTTTAAATGATCAGTACAAAGTCTTAGCAAAAAGTATTCAAAATATAAATAATTTCTCTCATAAGAGTATGCAGTACCGACCGCCTTGGACTTTCATTCCTATGTTAAATTTCAAACATCCACTATTTCTTTATTATTGGTTGAAAAATATTCATCTTTATGGCAGAAAAAAATTCAATGTCTAAGACACTGTGATATAAAAATAACGATTATAGAGCAATTTATAAGGTTAAACTACTGAAAAAACGTTTCCATTTTCAAACAAAAAATTTTGAGAATATTTTGTTTATTAATCCAACAATGAATAATATATAATGCATGCTCTTAATATACACTTTTTATGAATAAAATGCATAAGAGCTTCAACACAGTACAAAATTAACTTAACAGTAGGGGTGTGTGAATGGTGATTTTTGGTTTTGAATAGAATCAAACCAAAGAGTTATTTCCTAATAGGAATATCAAATAATTTCTAACTGAATAATGACGTTGAAATTTGTTTTTCACAAGTAAATTTTTTCAACTGGGATTGACTAGAAAATTCAGGCACAGTATTTAAAATCTAAATATTTCTTCAAACAAACTATATTTCATATTATTTGGTCAAAATAAAGTGTTTTTCTATTGTGTTCACTTAGCTTTTCCTAGTCCAGAGGAATAATGGTCATTTTCAGCACAAATTTAGCTTAAAATGAAAGTATAAGACCTTAGAAGTGTAATATTGCAATTAATAACACTTAATTGTTGAGAAAAAATATGCAAATCATTCATCGGTAAATTTAACCATGTTCCAAGAATCCAAGCAATGTGGATAAAATTCCAAGTTTTACTTGCGGTTTAATAGCAAACTTATTTTTCTAAAATCACAACACAAATACGACAATTTCATTATGACAACAAAAAACTAAAAATATTACCGCCGAGAAGTTAAAAAAGTCAACAACAGCTGATAAAGTAAGTGCGTTATTTAAATTTTTAGTGCCTCCTCTCATTGCTAACACAGAATACGATCAATTACGAATTCGGTATACCCACTGTCATATTATAATATACGTATCGATTTTTTTATTCAACCTTAAGATGTAAATGAACTGAACATCTTTGTAGATAACACAAGGCAGCTAGACTAAAATTTGTTTTTAAATTTCCCTATTCATGAGAAAAAAGTGCAACAATTGTTAATTTGAAGTGCAGTATTGCATAACTGGTCGACGTGGCAGTGGCAACAGTGCAAACTCAGAACTACTGCTATTCGTTCGTCTTTTCTAATACAGCTGTTTTAGTATTTGCGAATCTATTCATTGTATTTGATTTTCTATAAATTGTTCTACTTTACACTGTCACAGGTTGATCTACTATGGGGGTCACAAGAATAGAGTATTTTCTATCAAACTTGTTTTTAAAATTTCTTTTTTTCATTTTTAACACAAGTATAAAGTTTTTGCACAGAAAGGATACAAAAATTTCTTTTAAAAGCTAGAACTTGAAAAAGTAAATATTCTACACAAAAACAACTGTGAAATACAAACTTAGAAAATCTTAAATGAAATTTCATAAAGGGGCTAGCTAAATCACTGACTAATTTGGATTTTTTTAAAAGGAAAATGCACACATTCTTTGATAACATAAACCGTAATTTACATGCAGATGAAGTTGTTTTCTAGAAACACCCCAAAATAAAACTTGCAATAAAATCTTTAAGCTGTAGTTACCTTGTTTGAGTAAATTTGATGCAATTTCAGATGGATGAAGGTCTCTGGAATGAGCAAAATTAATCAGCCGAGAAATAATCTCCTTAACATGCTCTGGGGGGACTGCTACTTGCCTCTAAAACATTACATTTGTGTCAGAAGTGATTGTAAAAGTTATTATTGGGAATTGTAGTAATAATTCAAAGAATTAAATCTTAGCAGTCCAAAACATGGCTAATGTACAGTAGACTCTCTCTTAAGAGTCATCTTCACCTTTGGGTTGGTAGCCCATTGTTGCGCACTCGGCAATGTTAACCATACAGCTTTTAATGCAAAACATGGTATTTTATTCCTCTGTTTTGGACGCCGTTTTTCAGCCGATTTTCTTTAATCTTGGTAAGTGTTTAGTAGAATAATTATATTAAGCCCCTCATACCTCGAAATTTTGAGAATTTAGCCTAACAAATATTAATCTGACGTCGCCAAGTAACTTGATTTTCCTTAGTAATTTTAAAAATTAAATATGACGTTTTCAGTAGGTTATGGAAAAAGGCCCGTTAAAGTGTTTACATTATGAAAAAAATGTCCGTTAAAGTGTATAAATTATTAAACAGCCAGTCAAAAGGGAGTTTTTGTCTTTTCAACAAGGTAGACCGCTTAATGCGGAGGCTGGTTAAAAGGTAAATCAGTTAAGAGGTGGTCTACTGTAATACTTTAAAAAAAATTATCACATTCTAAATTTTCTAACTCACATATGGTCTAGTATAAAGTAAAATTTTTAATCCTTATGGCTTATTTAACTATACATGTTAATTTTTAATGTATGAGGTTACTGGTTTTATTATTTATTATTTATTCTTTTTTTATGAGTATAGCAGAATATTCTAGATTAGTCCATATTTTGGTTGAAAATGCTATTTCAGTTACTAAAACCACTGTGGATTTACGAATTATTATGTTAAAGGTTTTCGTAGAGGTGAAACATCTCTTACTATTTACGTTATCTATAAAGACATCAGTCCTAAAATTTTGGATATCTGAGGTTATAATGTATAATTGAGAAACATGTCTCGATTTTAACTATAGGTCAGAAATTATTATGTATTAAACTGAAATTAGTATGAAATGCACAATAGAAAAAAACTTAAAACGATATTTTATTGAACTTCCACATTGGTACTAATGTCCACATTATTATTACTAAAGAAAAAATCTATCATGTACGCCAATATTTTCACAAGGATACAATCAAGAAATTTAAGTTTAATACAAAGTACTAAAGATGTGTTAATTTTATAACATAAACTGACTAAAAAAATTGACCATGTATAAAGAGTTAAATATTTTAATGTGTTTATACAATTGAACACTTGAGATATATTTATTTCCATCAAAACATAAAATGAAACCAGGGATGATTTTGCAGTTCTACCACAGTTAAATAAATAAATTAAATAAATAGGGTCTTTATTACAAGCTAATTTCAAAACAGGACAGTTTTCCAAATTGAAATTGACTCACAGTTGAGATAAAAAACTGAACATGTATATGATACAAATTTTGCAAGGGAAGAATAGTTTACCACTGCTGATACTGCTGGCTGTGACTGAACGGAATGGATTTTACGCCGTTTACGATGAGACGGTTGGCTGTCTTCGGAGGTGCTTGGCTCTTCTCTGTGACCTTCATCTTCCAACCGACTTTGTTGCATGTTGCGAATCTTGTTCACCAACAAGTTGTAGGAACAATCTGACGACGGCTTGTAAGCAATGCTCGGTATACTAGGAGCCTGGAATGGAAACAGTAGGCCTATCTAAGTACATAAATATTGGGGTTGTCAAAACAACTTTATGGTAGATTGTCTAAAAATAATTAAACAAATTTCAAAATACCTATGTAATTATGAATATTGTTTCAGATCGCGGGTCTGTGTTTTAGTTAATCCGGATAAAATGGCGCCTCGGTAGCAAGTAAATATTCCATCGGTATATAATTGTGATAATATTAGCTTACCTTTACAAAGTAAGATCTTTTACTGCTTGGCCTATAAATTACAGTGAATAGTAGTGGGAAACTTAAGGCAATATATTTTGATGTTTTCTGGTGTCAAAATATGTTTTATTACACAGCGCTTATCCTCTAATAGCACTCATTTTACTTAACTAAATTATGTTCTATAAACTGCAGATGCATTGAGCTGAGAAGAGGTGTGCAGTCAGAGCTCAAGCTATTTGAACAGCTCCGCTCCGTGCTCGAAGCAGAGCGGTAGCGACTATGACCACTCTTAATGAGATACAATATTGGACTTTATTGGATAAACATTTTTAAGGGTTTACATTCCAGGATCTCACAAATCTCTGGGGGAAATTTTCATATAACACACAAACCCCAGAGTATCTACAATAGTCTGCTTGGTGAATAAAGCTGTCCAATATTCAATCCAAGAGTTGCTGACCATCAACTGATGTCTACACTTGAACGGATGCAGAGACACGATGTCCAATCCCTTCTTACATAAAAAATGACCCCCTTTGACCGAGATAGAGAGGCATGTAAAGTAGTTGAATTGTGGATAGTTATGAGCGATGGCTTGTGGATGCGATATTCCCTGGTGGGGATTAACGTCCGCACTAGTGAATACTAGTTCATCCATAAGTACCATCCTCATAATTATACCAATTCGTATATGGGAGGTTGAAATTGTGGTTCGGATCCCACGTTAAAATGTAGGTCCCTAGATACCATTGGCTGTTGGGCTATGAATTAACAGTCCTGTCTAAGGAGAATGTCGGCCTTAGTCAGTAACAAGACTACAAGATCGCGCCACAATCATCCTACACTCATCCCTCATTCATACTTGGCTTTAAACTACCTATTGAGTTAGGTCGCCATTTCAATAAAGGTATTAAAGGTATAGATAAAGCTTCATCTACCTTTGAGAATAGTTTTCTGCCGGAGAATAATACAACTGTCGGAAACAGTAATCTATTTCCAGCAGTTGTATTATTTTACACCATTATTTATAAGTTGTAATAGGATTATATGACTTTAATGATTATTAATTGATTCAACTTGCTAAGTCATTTGTGACGGCAAAACTAAACCCATTTTCTATTATATAAGCTTGATAATTTATGTAAATTGTGAAAGACTTACTGATTCAACAGCAGACGGAGCAGGAGCCAAACTAGGGTGTAGGTAGTGCTCATTCTCTTGCTTGCTTTCAGCTTCTAAAACAGTTTTTAAATATTAAAACTGTGCATGGAAATTCAGTACACATTGATGATGTTGAGGATCAAATCTTGTGAGGATACACTCTTATTTACTACAGCACTAGTGCAAACAGAGAACTGCTTACAAGGACACACTCTTATTTGATTAATGATTCCCCCTAAATGGCTACCCTAATCAGTCATGATGCTGTTAAGCATTATCAATGGCAGCATGATCAATGATACAGTTTTTAAATTGAAAACAAGAAATCAGGAAATGTGGCTAGTATGATTTTAACTTTGTACATTAAAAATTCATTATTACGTGTAGCCTACATTTTTTTCGCATCTATTACACTTTCACCTTCAGCGAATTTTCGGAATAGCAAGGTTTGAAATAGCGGGACTCTACTATATTTAAAAACGCATTTAAAATTAAAATCATCATTCTCAAACAGATGTTGTTCACAAAAAACATTGTCCCTTTATTAATTATCCATGTTAAGTGAGCATTAGATGGCTACCTTCATATTACAAAGTAACTTAAATACAAAATTTGTCTGTGTTACTTCGTACAACTTTTAAAAGGGCTTCTATTCGGCTTGGGTAAAAAATACACTGAAATAGTAAAATTTGAAGTCATTTAAAATTAACATTAAACATTAAGAAATAATAATATTTAAAACTATTAATTCTGTTCATGAATAAATTAATCAGCTTTAAAATGGCAACACAACTAAATCTAACTTCTTACAAAAAACACTACTAAATTGTATTGAAATTAATAAAACCCAGCGAAAAACCAAAAAATTAAATGATTGTTTTGGCGTTGCCTTTAAAGACTACGTCACACGTATATAAATTCAGAGCCCTCTGGCATGTTTAGCAGTCAATGTTGCTCTGGCATATATTTATCAGGTCAAGATCAAACAAATACTGTACACTGGATGAAAACTATACTCTTAAAGTCTTATAGTCTATGTTTTACAACTAGTTTGTCATACCTTGCTGAATCATAAACTGTGGTTTGTAGCGGCCTGTCTTTATCTGTGAAAGAATGAAATTGTAATATGGGTTCAGAGGACTTCCGACATGTAGAAAGTTGAGCTTCTGGTTGTTGGCTTGTCTTGTTTTTATTAGAATTTCTACTTGAGGTCCATGGGAAGCTATATGAGCTGCTGTTTTTTCTATAATTTGGTTTTCTTTGACTGATAATGGCTGTGAAAAAATTAAAAAACCCATTGAATGTAAATTATGAATCAAACTTATGATATATGAGAATTACTAAAATAACGAAGAACCCTACCACTACCTATGTACATTGAAAACCTGTACTTAATGGGGATGATGTCAAAAAGATGTAAAGATGTGACCAAGATTATTGATGGGTCGGTTGCCCAAATTTATCAGTTCAGTTTTTATAGGCATCAATTATCAGTTTTCGGTTTATTTTAGATAGTAAACATGAAACAAACTCAAGGTTACAATCTAAAATCGGGTTGAGCCCGCTTTTCTGCCTTTTACACCTTTATTCGTTTTAAATAAACCTATTATTACACATTGAAAAAAACACATAAATATGAAATGTTCATCCCACTACAGAAGACGCCCTCAAATACGGCCAACTCCGGACCTGACACCCGGCCGGTTTTCTAAATGGCCGCATTAACCAGCGGGTTACTAAATAAATTGAACAGAAACCTAAACTAATGCATGTTACAAAGGTAACCTGTTAGGATGTTGTGTGTAGCTGATGAATAGAGCTCTCACATAATGAATCAATGTTTTGTTATCGACTCTAACAGTAATAATTTACTTGTTTACACTTAATATTAGAGAGGAAATGACGATTGAACAATAGAAAAGCGATCGCTAGCGATGAAATTGTGTTTTAATTGACGATACTAATACCAATACCAATTGAATATTTTAGCATACTACCGGCTGACTACAAAGGTCCTAACGTAGATATGGGACCACAATAATGACGGAATCTGTCTGATGACCGTAATAGGTATGACCGGTGACCGCAATATCTTTGGTGTAAAACCGATGATCGGGCCCCGAAAAACACCGCTAATAAATGCACAACTAAATTCGCTATAAAAGCACAATATTTCAGATTACATGTCTGAGTCTGAAATTTAATTGACAGGAGGTCAACAGTTGAACTGAGACATTTTAGTAATTGAACATGGAACCAGTGTCTCGTGTCTATTTAACCCGTGGGAAATATCCGCACCCAAATGTTTGATTTCCGGTAAACCCCAGCCGGATTATCTAGCGGACAAACGATCCGAGGCAGGATTAAAGGGCTTCTAATGTATAATACTGGCCTTATATTTTATCTGAAAGTGATCAAAAATATTCAAA
Source organism: Neoaliturus tenellus (assembly GCA_030545055.2). Taxonomy (NCBI): domain Eukaryota; kingdom Metazoa; phylum Arthropoda; class Insecta; order Hemiptera; family Cicadellidae; genus Neoaliturus; species Neoaliturus tenellus. The sequence continues at coordinate 70,296,713 of CM061535.1, read as the reverse complement.
CCATTTCATTGGGCGAATATGCAATTGAATTTTTATAAAAAATATTTCATTTTTGTAGGAATTTATGAAATATTTGGGAAAATAATGAAATGTTAGTCATAAAGTCCAACCAATTTTTTTTTTCTTTTTTTTAGAAACACTTTCAAACTTTAGTTGAAACGTGTTATGTTATTCCCTGTCTCATTTTATTTTTTATTGTTTTTAATTAGGCTACCTTATAATTCTTTTGGAGAGTTAGGTTTCATTGGTGAAACCTACCACTACCAGCATCATCAACCCTTTAAATATACTAGGCCTGAGCATCATATGCTGCCCATATGCATATGCTTGAGTGGACTTTGTCGATTTAATCAAATAATTACATTACCGTTTAAAACATATGTGTTCTTTTACTGTGTTATATTAGTGAAAAGTTACTGTGTTAAGTGTAAATGTTTTAAATTGTAAATATTTTATTAAATTGACAAATTCTACACAAGTAAGGGCAAATGTAGTTAAGGCCAAGTAAATAAACGATTGATGATAGTGTTTAAACACTGAAACCTAGGTGTCCATAAAAAGAATTCATATGTATGGGATCAAAAGGAAAGCCTAGAATAATGCAATGTTTATTTTTAAGTACAAGATTACATCAAGTGGTCCGACCTGAGCCTTGTCCCTTAGGAACCAATTAAGAGGGTATTTTTTATTGTATTAAAAAACTTTCTGGTTTTTGCTTCATTAATTAATTGTGTTTACTGATATTGTAGGGTACATTATGTATTCGATTTTTCTCCAAAGACAACAAAAATTAACTGACTAACTGGCAAGTTTTATTATCAAGCAAGAGTTAATAATCAAATAGTTGAATCAAACAGTTAATAATATCAACCGACCAGTTTCATGTTAGCAGGTATGTACAGAGCAGGACTGGGTACGAAAGGCTCTTCATCCTCCATATTGACTTCAGGCTCTGCTTTGGGGGGTGGGGCTCCATCATTGTCGTACTGATAAGCGACTTGTCCGTACTCCTTGTCTGAACTGAGAGCCTGCTTCAGTCGTTTCAGCTCCTCTTCTGCAACCAACCATTATTTTTTCAAAATAAGTTCTGAGATTTTGGAATAACAAAGCTTGGGGGCCACCAACTGACCAACTGTCAAACAGAAAAATTGTCCAATGATTTAAAATAAATGAAATAAGAAAAGTTCCAACTGCACCATGCTGCATGTATCACAACTATATCGATTTCAGCTGATTTGAAATCACATATAAATGTTCACATTTATTTATTTACAATTGCAGTGTTACAATTTGATTATTGTGTTGCAAGTGTCAAAACATATTCAGTCCATTTAATAAAATAAAATCACTTATAAAAAAAACAAGTTTTCTGGTCACTCACACACATCAAGATCACATTCATACAAAACAGAGTAAGCCAGGCCAGAGCAGACACGTTACCCCACCCCTTCAGACCACAGAAGAGCACGCAGTGACATACTCATCAATGCTGTAGCATGCGCTTTCAATCAAAAATGATTTCAAGCGGCGCTTGAACACAATGGGGTTGTCAGCAACCAGTTTGAGATGCCTTGGTAAGCAGTTTAGCAGCCGTACTCCCATTTGTGCAGGAAGTCTACCACCAGCCACAAGCCTGTGTTGGTCCACTCTATATAGTTCTCTGGACCTGGTATTATATGAGTGGATTTCTCTACCTTGTGTGATGTTGGTTTTTGAAACACAGTACGAGAGAACTGCTAGAATGTACACACAGGGTAGTGTTAAAACTTTTAGTTCCTTAAAGGATTCTCTGCATGAGGCATTGTACTGGAGATTACTAACCACTCTAATAGCTTTCTTTTGTAGAACGAAGAGCCTTTGAAAATGAGCTTGAGCACAGCCGCCCCAAAGCAAGATGCCATATGACAGGTGCGGTGATATGACACCGTGATAGGTCGTGGTCAAAATTTTTTTGTCGCAGTATTTGGCAAGGTTTCTTAACAAAAACAGGCCAGAAGAAACCAAGGAACACAACCTGTCTACATGGTGTGCCCAGCTCAATCTACTGTCAAGCCACAGGCCAAGAAATTTAACATTGTCTTCATAGGCTATAATGTCTTCATCAATCATTATAGTAGGAGGATGAGGATCAGCCACAGTTCGGAGCGAGAACTGTATACAGTTAGATTTTGAGCTATTGGCCAGCAGATTCATGTCATTCAGGTGTTGAATACAGGCATTTAGATCAGAATAGGCCTGGACTTCCAGTGTACTTTTTGATTTTGATTTTAAGCAGATAGAGGTGTCATCTGCATACTGAACTAGATTCCCATCTTTCACACATGAGCTCAAACTGTTGACGTAGCAGAGAAAAAGCACCGGACCAAGTATGGAGCCCTGCGGGACTCCATAATCTAGCCCAATGCTATTGGAGTATTTGTGTGAGACACAGACTTGTTGAGTTCTTTCAGAGAGATAAGAACGCAACCAAGCAAGGGGCAAACCACGCACACCGCAATGGTAGAGCCTGTCTATGAGAATTTTGTGATCAACACAGTCGAAGGCCTTGGACAAGTCCAAGAACACTCCGACTGTTGTAGATCGTTCTTCCAGCCCTTCAGTGATAGTCCTGACCAACTGTGTGACTGCGTCAACAGTTGACATTGATTTTCTAAAACCAAACTGGCAAGGGGATAATATTCGATTTTTTTCCAAAAAATTTACCAATCTTATACAAAAGAGCCTCTCAAAAACCTTACCAAAAACTGGAAGGATTGATATGGGCCTGTAATTGCTAGGCGAGTGTGGATCATTTTTTTTAAATATTGGTGTGACCAAGGCTCTTTTTAAAGCCAGAGGAAAGATTCCCTTGACAAATGATTCATTTATCAAGGAGGTGAGAGGTTTCAAGATTGCAGAATAGCAACGCCTTAGTATAATGGTGCTCAACCCATTAATATCACGGGTGTGCTTGTTTGCCAAGCTCAAGATGGCGGTCTCCACCTCTTGCACCGTAACAATCGTCAGCACCATGGAGCCCACAGGACCCCCTCCCAGACTCCCATTATTCTTTGATTTATTAGAGTTGTCACAAGCCACATTCGCAAAGAAATGATTCAAACATGAGGCAACCTCTTGTGGATCTTTTAGACGGGAGCCCTCATGATCAATCTCAATTGGTTTGTTGGAGCCTTCACAATTTTTTCGGATTTTATTGATTACTCCCCAGGTGGCTCTAGTTTTATTTGTTGCTTTCTGAAGAGTGTACTGGACATGAAGGGCTTTGGCGCCTCTGATGACTTTCCTGTAGATTCGTCTGTAATTTCTCACATAATTATTAAAAGCAACAGATGTAGAAGATTTTGCTATCTCTGAGAGAAATTTTAGTTTTTCCCTTGAGGTGAGGATGCCTTTGGTAATCCAGGGGGATGATCTAATTCTGTGAGTTATCTTTGAAGTTTTCAATGGACAGGCTTCATTGAGATGGTAATGAAACAAACTGTCAAAGTTATTGAATTTATTATCGACCGTCTCAGAAGAAGAAATGAAGGACCAGTCCTCATTTTCCAAGAACCGGTTGAGAGTGAGTAAATTGAGTTCACTCGTGTCTCTTGTTATGCGGAAAGTGGGAGGAGGGCTGGTGGGAACCGTTTGTCTGATTGATATGAGTTGGCCATAGTGATCTGAAACAGCAGTCACCATAATGCACACATCCACATGAGGTATGTTGGAGATAACATTGTCGATGGCTGTGGCTGAGCCTGCAGTTACACGGGTGGGAGAGTTAATTAACCAAGTAAGGTTGAATGATGCCAGGAGGTCAAACAGTCTCTTACGAGGGCTGTTGACATCCAAAACATCAATGTTCAGGTCACCGGCTATGACAAACTTCTGCTGCTTGGAGAAAATTCTCTGCAGTAGCAGCTCGAGTGAGACTAAGAAGTCGTCAAGATCTCCACTGGGAGACCTATAGAGCCCAATCACCACTATGTTGCCGCCACCGTGCAGAGATACTCTCACACAGCTGACCTCAAAGGTTTTGTCAATGGAAGAAATAAGATTGAGCTTGTCAAATGTTATACCATTCTTTACGAATACGGCGACACCACCACCTTTACAGCCCTGCCTTGAGACAAAGTTACCCAAAGTGTAACCATTTATCAGAAGATAATTTGTGTTATCATGACGAAATGCATGTTCGGAGACTATGAACACGTCTGGTTGAAGTTCACCACACAAAAGATCTAGATCATCAAGTTTGTTTGTGGCGTATTGAGCATTTTGATGGAGTATGCTCAGGCTCTTAGAATGGTGGGTCGCTGTTTGCGGTCTGTTGGGGTGGGACCCCGCGCCAACAAAGGTTCCTGGCCTATCCCTAAAAAAGACATATCAACAGAGTTAAAACTTAAGGATTGAGAATTTACACTATCACACCTCTTAGAATCTTTTTTTGGAGGCACATCATGAAGATCTGGGTGGTCAGAGGTAGTTGGAACCAAGGACTTCTCCTCGGACGTAGACACAGGAACAGGGTTCTCAGTCGTAGGTTGGGGACTCTCAGCAACAGGTGTGGGCCTCTCAGCAACAGGTAAGGGCCTCTCAGCAACAGGTAAGGGCCTCTCAGCAACAGGTAGGGGCCTCTCAGCAACAGGTGCGGGCCTCTCAGCGACAGTTGCGTTCCTCTCAGCAACAGGTGCGGGCCTCTCAGCAACAGGTAGGGGCCTCTCAGCAACAGCGGGGGTTGGCAGGGGGGCTGGGACATACACGGTATTCTTGACCATGAAAACTTGATTGACATGGTGTGATATTTTGTTACATATCTTCTTCTTCCCTTCAGAATTCAGGTGAAGCCCATGAAATGTATAGTCTTTTCTGTGGAGTCTTCTCAGGTCAATAATTCCACAGTGGTCGCTTTGTGTCTTAATTAATGGTGAAAGTTCTTTATTGACTTGGTTTATTTTTTTGTTTAACCAAGGCTTGTCATAGCGATGAGGTATTTTCATTAAAATAGTGTTTGTGTGAGCTGTATTTTTCAGGAGATTGCTTACTTCTTCTTTAACTCTATGTTCTGGGCTTTCAATATCATTTGTGCCACCGAAGATGATGACCACATCTGACTTATTCAAACCTTTGGTCAGTTGAGGAACGCTGCTCACAACTGCACTTAATTTAGCTCCTGGATATATGTGAGCACTAACGTGATGTTGTGGAAGTTGGTTTTGGAGCAAAGGTCCCAGATTACGACCATGGCTGTCGGAAAAAAGCATCACTTTCCTTTTTTTAGGGACATTTTTGCTTGTAGTCCTATTTATTTCCATGGATTTCCCTATCCCTGTTTTCTTGAGATTTTGTTTTTGTTTACGTCCTTTGTTAGGTTTATTGTCTTTGTTATTGTTATTATGTATTTGTTTATCAGAAACCTTTCCATTATCCTTATTTAAAAGTTCAAATGAGTTTGACGTCTTCAATGCTGTTCCGTTTGAGTTTCCGCCCTTTATCTCTCCAGGTCTATAAAAAGTTTTCAGATCTATATTTTCCTTAGCAAGCAGGTGTTTCTCATTTCTAAGAAGAACAATTTCCGCTTCCAAAACCTCTATTGAGACTTTCATTTTATTAAGTATATTATTTTTTTCTTGTAGTAGTTGTTTTACATCTATCAACTCTTGTGCAATATCTCCATTGTCATTGTCAGTCTGGCTACTCACAGTTTTTTTAATAGTCTCTTCATTTTCTTGGTTTTGTGAGCTCGATGACTCACTTTTTGGTGTGCTGACTGTAAAAATCTGGTTAGTAAATTCCATGAGTCTAGTATCATTCGTTATTGCATGATCTGTAACAGCCTCTAGCTGAGAGGACATTTCAGCGAGTTTCTCCTTTAGGACAGCATTCTCTTGAGTGAGTATAGTTACAATTTCGTCATTTTTCGTTGTGTCTACTGCAGGAGATAAAATTACTGCAGATTTACCCACATATAAATCATATATAAAAATGTTCACATATAAGTAGAGGTGTGTGAGTACTCGAGTATCAAGTATTTTTCAAGCTGCGTTTAGTACTTCTCGAGTGAAAATTATAGACAGATTGGTAGATAAGGAATAAATGTATAACCTTCGGGCAGATTAGAACTCTTTTCTATCTCATTTGTTGAAGAGAAACTGTGAAATTTTGTTATTACTTTATAACCAACTTATAACCTGCAACTACTAACAAAATGAAAGAGGTTTTGTATCACTGTTTACATTCGATCCAAGATAGAAAATAACTTCAGGTGGCGTTCAAACATAATCCCCTTCACAAGGTCATCACTGCCACCTTTGTGTAAAACATGTACAGTATGTTAAATAAAATCAGTAATATAAAACATTTTCTTAATTATTTAATGTGTCAAAATATTCATTTATTTGTGTAGTGATCAGTTTTACAACATATTAACTTTCCAAATTTATTACATTGCAAGTGTTTGATGTTTGTTTTTCAAACAATTGTTTTGTCACTGATTAGAAATCCTGCACTCATGATCAGTAGATATTTTAATGAGTCTTGTATCCATGTAAACTAAAAGGATACGACAGTGTAACTGATATTTCCTTAACTGGTCCATCACATTTAAAACTATAGCCCTTATTTAAGAACCTAGGTATAAATACAGGTATAAACTCAAATACAAAATACTGTATAGGTACTTATTATCTTTCATTAGGGAAACTACTTATAAGTATTATCATAATCAGTACCTATTAGTATACTTATTATCTTTCATTAGGGATACTACTTATAAGTATTATCATAATCAGTACCTATTAGTATACTTATTATCTTTCATTAGGGATACCACTTATAAGTATTATCATAATCAGTACCTATTAGTATACTTATTATCTTTCATTAGGGATACTACTTATAAGTATTATCATAATCAGTACCTAGGCCTATTAGTTTACTGTATTCATAAAAATAATTTTTTGGCACACTGAAATTTTTAAAAATTATTTGTAACAATAGGTTGGTAGCGAACGCAAGGTTTTCTTTGGTTAAGTAAAAAAAATAGTTGTTGTATACTTACACTTAATGTTAAGTATATTAGATGAAGATCCAAATAAACATAATTTGGTGTATGTTAACTCGCAAACTTTTACAAAAACCATCTCGACTCTACTTGACCTCAAAAAGAAGTACTCGCATACACCTACATAAAAGCTTTGATACGCTTATGCCCAAAAGTGTGAGTTAAGTTATTTGTAATAATAATTTTCATAATAAGAGTAAAAAAAATAAATTTGACGAAATAATCATTTTTAGATTTACCGTACATATAGAAAAACTCTAGCAGATATGAAGATAAAAATATACTGCACCTTGATACATTTCCTGCTCCTCCTCATTGTGATGGAGAGCACGATATCGTTCTTCATCACAAAGCTGTTCTATCCGCCTTTCTTCTGATGTCAAAACGTAATCTTGGTTAGTTCCCTCAAATTGAGAAAGTTCACTTAAATGTCCTCTTGCATCATACCTAAAAATATAATAGTTGTTTTTCAAGCCCATCATTCTAGAAAATTATAATTAGCTAATTAGTTTTAAAACCAATATATGTAGGCCTACCGAAATACAATTGACAGAAGAGATGTGGCTCCTTAAATTACTTTATTTTTACTCAATGTAGTATTCAACTGCAACTCTTTCACATAAAGTTCCATAAATCACTAAGTATATAATTTATTGTAAATAGGTAGGATGAAGTTGGGTAAGTGGGACCACGTTTTTGCATAGTTAGACTATGAGATCAATTTACAAAGTTATTATTTAATATTATTCAAAGAAAATTGACATGCATTATATCTACTATATTGGCTATCAGGTGATATTATCAATGCCTCTAACCGCTTGTCCAATAAATTTTTTTTAGACCATGTTCAGTGGCTGCACTTCCCCGGCTGTTTGGGGTATGTACAGCCCCAGACTGGATTCCACTTTTAAACCACACATAGAGGGACATACGGCTAATGGCTTAAAGCCCATTTTTCACAGATTTTGGTAAATTTTGAATCATTGTGAAATCTTTTTTCAGGAGTTACAAACTTTTTCATGATCAAAACCACTGAAACGAGGAAATCTTCAAAATTTCAAAGTTATTACTTTTTTATTAGGGAATTTCCCTATAGGGAATACGCTATTACGGTAGTAGTCACGGTAAGACCTAAGCCCGGGACCATGATACTTTTTCATTTTGAGGTCCCTAGAAGCCAAAAACACCATTCGTTCAAATTGATATACAGGGTGATTAACGAGGAAGTGCAGAAATTTCGGGAGGTGATTCTACACATGAAAATAAACTGGAAAAGTCATGTAAACATATGTCCTAAAATCCTTCGTTTAGCCGCTAGCCGCCATTTTGTTTTTTATACGTAATAATTTTTATCTCCGTAAAAATTTGATGGATTTACTTCATATTTGGCATGAACCTTTATCACAATAATGTTAACTTTCAGAAAAAATATTATTATTTTCCAATGTGTATTTTCAAGATGGCGGCCATTTTAAAATTTCAAACTCAAATTTCTCAAAAACGGCAATTTTTGTCAAAATTTTTTTCGAGACAAAAAAGTTGACAAATTTAATTATCTAAACAATGATACCATGTTTGTAAAAATCTAACAACAAATAACGGAGTTATTGAGATTTTTCTGCAAAAAAACATAGATTTGCATTATAAATAATATAAATTTAGGTTATTTAAATAGAAAAATCTCAATAACTCCGTTATTTGTTGTCAGATCTCTACAAACTTGGTATTATTGTTTAGGTAATTAAAGTTGTCAACTTTTTTGTCTCAAATAAAATTTTGACAAAAATTGCCGTTTTTGAGAAATTTGAGTTTAAAATTTTAAAATGGCCGCCATTTTGAAATTACACATCGGAAAATAATAATATTTTTTCTGAAAATTAATATTGTTGTGATAAAAGGCCATGCCAAATATGAAGTAAATCCATCAATCCGTTACGGAAATAAAAATTATTACATGTAAAAAACAAAATGGCGGCTATCGGCTAAACGAAGGATTTTAGAACATATGTTTATAAGGCCTTTTTTGTTTATTTTCGTGGGTAGAATCGCCTCCTGAAATTTCTGCACTTCGTTATGAATCACCCTTACGTATATTAATCTATGTGTCCGTGAACACGATAACTTTTGAACGGAACCTCCGATTTTGATGAAATTTGGTACAGGGGTGTAAGCCAGCGTATACTAAGTTGAAATGCGAACCAGAATGATCGGACCATGGGAACGGGGTTTTATGGGGTTTCAAAAGGGTTAAAAATGGGTTTTTGGCTTGTTTTACTTTTATTTACAAAATTCAACAATTTTAACTTAAAACATTTAAAAGAGCTTAAAAAACAAACAATCTAGTATGTTGAATTTTTTACCTAGCTTAAATGGTTATGGAGAAAATCCAAAAAGGATGTTTTCCATATTATTCTTATGGGAAATCAACAAAACCTCCTATCTTGCTTATTTATTGACATATCTTGAAAAAATTTGCTTAGAAAAACCATATGGCGGCAAACCTACATACTCACCCCTATAGGGTTTATGGGAAAAATAAAAATAACACCATAGCCTTATAAAATTTGGTATGTACAATCACTAGGTAGGGTTTAACTTATATTTACCATCAAAATCCATATGGCGGCAAACCTTCATACTCTTATCTCTACGGATTTTATTGGGAAATAGGAAGTATACCAAAATTCCATTGGAAATTCGCTGAGTACGCAGGTCTGCTTCGACGGGGGTATATAACTAATAAAATAACCCCTAATTCTTGTACTTACATAATAACTGATAACAATCGTATGTCTTTTGGTATTACTGTATTGCCTGAACTCTTGTGCTGTGCATGTTTTGAATCATGAATTTTAGGTACAGTACAAAAATGATTTTTTTACATATTATTAATTCTTTACATTTACAAAATATTTCACTCGGAACGCCAGTCTCATGGTTGTGGCCCTAATAAATTCAGTGGCGGATTTACGAAGGTTGGGGCCCTAGGCCAACTTTTCTGTGGGGCCCTCCTCCCCCTCTCCTCTTCACCCGTGGCCCTGATTACCCCCTGTCACACTAACTATTAGGCCCCCACCCCAAAGCAACAGCCCATAACTCAGGTGACAATGAAGAGACGATGAAACTCCAGTCCAGAACTCAATTACCTGTGTTACGAGTCAGAACTTGCTAACCGGACTACATTATCTAAACGCCAGATAGCGAATTTCAATGTGCTTGAGGTGGAATTGGCTAACTATTGTCTTGCGGAATTCAGTAAATCTGGAACACCCTAACCAGGTGCGGTGGAGCCCGTCTTCCGCTGTTAGGAGCACCACACTATGTTGCCAATTGACCACAATAAAACATGGTGTAGTCAGGCACGGATTATCCACTAGACTAACCTAGGCCATGGTCTAGGGCGTCAGCCAGGGGGAGGGGGTGTTAAAAGGGCCTTTTTGTACTACATTTCAGTCTAAAAATTATTTAACTGCAAATATAATTTTATTTTGGGATTTTCACATTTTTTTATTTTTTTATTCTTTAATAACAAGAGTAAATAGAATATTCGACAAAATAGAAAGAAGAAAGATCTATTTAGGCAAACTATAAACGACCCCCTAAGTTGCCAGGACCCGAGGGGCTCCTTTGTGGCATGGACGAGCGTCCCTGATATGCCGTAAAGAGTGTCCCTGATTAGCGGTCAAGAGCATCACTACCACCATCGCTCTCTAATCGCTGGTAAATAGTACCCTTGATGAGAGTGAAATCACGCCCCCGACCGGTGGTAAACATAGCCTCCAACCGCCGGTACAGAGTGCCCCAGATCGACTTTAAGAGCGTACCCAATACGCATAAATAGCGCCTGTGATCAGCGGTAAAGAGCGCCCCCGACCAGCGGTAAATATTTCCCTAATTGACGGTAAATAGCGCCCCTTTGCCTTGACCGTTGCCTTGCAAGGTTTCCACCAATACCAGAACCCAGTAAAAAATTAGTAGGTGTGTTACTGGGCTTACACACCAGGGACCACTAGCATCTTCATCCCCAGACTTTTCACGTTAGAGTGTCGCATTTGTTTGATGATGTTAGGCTATATCAACATACGCTATCACAAGAAACCTTTCAAACTTCTCTTGTTTTTTTTTAACTGTCAGTCAGTGATGGGCTGCTCTAGGATGAAAATATTGAGTAGTAAACTATCTGGGGTGTTAATTTATATTGAATCAAGTTTAATTTTAAGACATATAGGTCGTTATGCTGGAGTTGCATATGCTTTAGCTTTTTTCTATTTCCAATGCAGTATATGCTTTTGCCATTTCTATAGCTCTAACTTTGTCAAATGGTGAATCGTACTTGCTATGATTATGGTCCTATTGTTTATTTTCTAAAAGTTTTTACGTTTACTTACATATACCTAAAAGTGTAGGTCTATGAAAATTTACTAACTGTTCAAATATATTAACACTATTTGTTTCAATTCTCTGGCCTGGCGAGGTGGCGAACGCATGGCCCAGCCTCTGTTTGGCAGAGGTTGCAATAGCCCAAACCCCGACACCCATATGGAGACGGGGCTGTATTTCATCCTGCCTCCTGAAGAATGCGCCTGCCTGCCGCTTCAGGAGCCGAAAAAAAAAAAAAAAAAAAAAAAAAAAAAAAAACGGCAATCTAGCGGTGGCTTGTCAAAAAGAGGTAGCAGCATGATTGTCTTTGAAAAACACGAAGGCGGTTCAGGGATCCGGGAACGTCCTGGCTTGCCAAGGCAAATGGCCCTGTTCCGAGCTCTCTCAATGTCAGGAGATGAGCCCTCCCCCTGTACTCTGGTCGGGGTGCTTGCGGGACGCTTAGTGGGGACTTTTCATGTCTGTGAACTCCGAGCAAAAGCTAGAGGCAGCTGTCTAGTTCAAATTGCACTCGGCAGGTGGCCACTGCTAGTAAGCAGCCCCGCCACGCTGAAAGCAGTGAATCAAAATTGTCTGAAGCGGTCTCAAGAACCATAGGCATATTCCCAAACCTGCGACTGACCTAGGCAGGGGAGGGGTGCCTGAGGAGGTTTGGCCGGCTCGCCGGCCTCGGACCGTGAAAGACACAGGAGCAATTGGCAAAGCTGCAAATGAACCGGGGAAACAAAAACAAACCATGATCAGAATTTCATGCACGGGATGGCTGACACAAAAAAAGGAATTCCAAAAGTTTTGACTCCGGGGTCAACAACCCGAGCTGAGACTGGCGGACCGGAGGTCGCTTCGTCGCCCTTCGGTCGAAGCGCAAAAACATGGAAGTCACCACCACCTGCGGCTTCAGGAAGGCCTGCAGGTGATGAAGGACCAGGAGTCGGTGCAGATGGTGAGGGTCTGGGGACTATCGGTGGTGGGGGGAGCATCATCAAAAACGCCCCTCCACCAGCTCCTTTCAAGTCCCCTGAGTCTACGGTGGGTCCGGCGGCTGGGATCGAAGCCCCTGAGTAACAGCCATTGCAGGACACTGCCGTGGACTTAGCGACCCCGCCAAACACAAAAGTGTCAGGGGGAAAACGCAAAGGCCAAAGCCCCTGCGATTTGTCACCACCATTGTGCGAGGCTGACACCGAAGCGGACGTGATCCGCAGACAGGTGGATGACTGCGATCTTGCTGAGGAGGAGCAGATCGCGGCCATTGAAGCAGCCCTTGCGCAAATCAGGGAAGCGATGTCTATCCAAAAGAACATTAGCAATAATGTTCGGATCGGCATCGCCAATGTGGAAGAGGCGGTGAGCATCATTAAGATGTCAAGAGCTACCCGGATGGCTGCTATTAAAGAGGAGCGCCGGGTGGTGAATCGGGAGATGAACAAGTCGCCCAACCAGGCACCTTTGAAGAAGCGTCAACGGACCACTTCGCTGAGCCCGCTAAAAGCGGCTCAAAAGGTTGGCCCAGGGGAGAAGTTCACCCGAGGCACAATGACCTCACCTCCCTCAGAGAAAAAGGGGATGTCATCTGGGAGCTCTCAGGCAGAAGTTGAGATGACATCTCCTCTGTGGTATAGTTGTGTGGTGGTACCATTATGTGCAATGGGAAGGAGGTCGAAATAATTAACACGGCTTAAACTTTATAACTACCGGCAACCGAGACGCGGCCATCATGGAGGTGAGCTGGAGACTGAGGAAGAGTTTGGCGTGGTTATAGGGACCGTTTGGAAGGGATGTGGCGTGATCTCGGCGACCAATAGGATTTATTTAAAATCGTATGATCGCTGCGCTATGTATCGGACGATGTCCGTCCGTCTGTCTGTCTGTCGCAGCAGACTCACATTTCCAACTGAGATATAATAATACATTGAATTAACAGATGTTTCACTAAATATATTACAATTCCTCCCCTCTAATTTTGATGTTAAATATATATTCAAATTAGTACATCTGACATGGTAATGTCATAAGTTAACACAATTATTTAATAACAATAATTTATATGAGTTGGGTAATAATTTTCTGTTGATGATAATAATAATACGCTATCAATAATAAAAGGTAATACAGATTCCAAAGGACACTCAAAACAAAACACAACAAAAAACAAACAAATTACAAATTCAAACGCTCAACAGGTTTCTTAATTCTAACAGGATATCTCCGAGTGGAGACAGGTGATTCAGTTTGTATATTTTGCCCATTACTACGGTTAGGTGGACTATTGTGGACATCAGCTGTGTCGCTGAATGGACTTCCGGGGGACAAAGAGCTGCGCGCAGAAATAGATCTGCGTACTACAGGAGTCCGAGTGACGTCAGGGCTTTTAATGTCACTGTTAGAGTGTGAGTGAGAGGGGTGATCAGCTGATGGGACTGACTGAGTGTGTGTCGGTACCGTTACATGCTCTGTGCTCTCTGGTTGTATGATTAAAGGAGTATTAATACCTATCAGCTGATCGATATGCCGTTTCCACAATATACCTGAATTTAACTTAACTAAGTACATTGTTGGACTTAATTGTTTAACTACAGTTCCTTCGATCCACTTATCTCTAGATCGGTAATCTCTGATTACAACTGGTTGGGTTGGTAGTAAGGTACGTGTTTTACTACCACGATAATGCCCACTTTGTTTCATTTGTTTACTCTCAACTTGTTTACTTACATCTGGTCTTAGTAAATCTAGTCTAGTACGAAGTGGTCTGTTAAACATTAACATTGCAGGAGTTTCATTGGTTGTACTATGCACTGAATTCCGGTAATCAAAAAGTATTCTGCTCAGCGCAACTGACACATTTACATTGTCTCTTAAAACACATTTAAGCTTATGTTTAGCATATTTGACCGAGTTTTCGGCCTGACCGTTTGACTGTGGATGACCAACAGGCGAGAGCGTTTGCTTGATACCATTTTGCCTTAGAAATTCCTTGAATTCCTCAGACACAAACGGACTTCCGTTGTCTGAGTGAATTGATACCGGTAAACCAAACCGAGCAAACAACTGTCTTAAATGATCTATAGCTTGTTTTGCAGAGGTCGAATTTACTTCTAATACCTCTAACCACTTTGAATGAGCGTCAACTACAATGAGATACATTTTACCACGGAAAGGCCCCATGTAATCTAAATGTAACCTCTCCCAGGGTTTATTTGGATAATGCCAGTGATGTAGTTCGCTTTTAGATGGATTGTCTCGTTCTAAAAGGCAGGAAGAACAACTGTTGGCCAAGGTTTCTATATCCCGGTCGATATTAGGCCACCAAACATAAGATCTCGCAACAGATTTCATTTTACTTATTCCCAAATGACTAGCATGTAATTCATTCAAAATCAAATTACGCAATTTAGCTGGTACAATAACCTTGTAACCCCACATTAATATACCTTGTTCAACAGTTATTTCGTCCTTCCTTAAGAAAAAAGGATACAGTTCAAAGTTTTCTTTTGCTACGTAGCTAGGCCAACCATATAGTACATAACCATAAACTTGTTTTAGCAAGGGGTCGTTTTGAGTACAATTCTTTACTTGTTCACATGACAGAGGGATGGAACTTTCTTTGATACATTGTAAATATGTGCCTATCCAAGGAGCATCATTATCATCAGTCTGTTTATATTTCAAAGACAATCGTGAAAGTGCATCTGCGCTGTTGTTACTGGAATTTACATACTGTATGTCAAAATCGTACCCAGACAAAAATAAGGCATATCTCTGCAGCCTACTTGCTGCAAATACCGGCAAACCCTTTTTGGACCCAAATATGCTAAGTAAGGGTTTGTGGTCACACCTTAAGGTAAAGTGACGTCCATACAGATATTTATGAAATTTTCTAACACCATACACTACTGCTAATGCCTCTTTATCAATTTGGGAGTAATTTCTCTCAGCGAGAGATAAGGTTCTGGAGCTAAAACTTACAGGTCTCTCAACACCTTGATTGTCAACAATACTAAGTACACAACCGAGCCCTGTACTGCTAGCGTCAACCGTGACAATTACAGGCGCCTGCGGGTCATAATGTGCTAGAACGGGAGCAGTAGATAACATCTGTTTGACCTTGTTGAATGCATCTATGCATTCTTTATTAAATACAAAAGGCACATCCTTTTTCAAGAGATTGTACAATGGACTTAGAATGCTACTTAGATCTTTACAGAATTTTCCATAGTACGTTATTAATCCAATAAAAGATTTAACCTCAGTTACATTATTTGGGATTGGCGCGTCAACAATAGCTTTTACCTTGGCTTGCGAGGTGTGAAGGCCGTTCTTGTCAATAGTGAACCCCAAAAAGTCAAGTTGCTTAGCAAAGAATTTACATTTTTCTTTCTTTACTGTAAACCCCGCGTTACTTAACCTGTGACAGACTTCCTTTAATCGTTTTATATGTGTTTCGTTATCAGGAGCAGAAATTAAAATATCATCAAAGAACACAATTACACCTTGCAAACCTTGTAAAGTTTGTTCGATCTTTCTCTGGAATATTCCAGGAGCAGAGGAAATACCGTACGGCATTCTTTTGTATGCAAACAATCCCTTGTGGGTACTTATGGTACATAGCTTTTGTGAGCTTTCATCTAACCTTAACTGCATATAGGCCTGACTTAGATCAATTTTACTAAACAATTCACCCTTTTGCATTTCATTAAATAAATCTTCTACCCTAGGAATAGGGTGACGGTCGATCTCTAAATAAGGATTTAAGGTAACCTTAAAGTCGCCACAAATTCTGACTGTACCATCATTTTTCAACACCGGGACAATAGGCGTGCCCCATTCACAACGTGATACTGGACACAATACATCTGCATTGACTAACCTTTCTAATTCTCTTTCTACTTTGGATTTGAGCGTAAAAGGAAGAGGTCTTGGCCTAAAATACTTAGGAATAGAATTTTCCTTGATGTATAGTTTTACTGGGTCACCCTTATATTCCCCTAACTTATCAGTGAAAACTTCAGGAAACTCGCTAACTAGGTCATTAGTCAACTTTTCAAAAATAACCTCATTTTGGCACACTTCTTTTGTTACAAGTAATGTGTTATCATTAAATGATATTTCCACATTCAATGCTTTTAACCAATCACGGCCCATTAAAGGATGAGCTCCGTTTTTAATTACATACAGATCTAGATTCTTACAGTTTTCACGATAGTTAACATTAACTTTGATTTTACCAATAGGCTCAATAGGGACGTTTGTGTAAGAACTTAATGACAAATCACTAGGTAACAAAGAATTTCCTAAAAGGTTTTCTTTATAAAACTTATCGCTTACTACGCTCACTGAAGCGCCAGTGTCGATTTCAAAACTTATTGGCAAATTATTGACATCAACTGTAACCTTAAGTGGTTCAACTTTATTGCTATTGACAGTTTTAGCATTTTCATCATGTAATTGGAACAGATTAGACAAGTTGCATACATCATCATCTGTTTCTGTGGATTCATTAGAAACGTTTTCATTAACATAATGATGTGTTTTCTTTTGATTTCTATGAAATTTAGTGTATGAGTCTTTACCATAAAAATTAGGTTTAGGCCTACTAAAATTTCCACTTGACTTACCAAGTAATCTTGTTCTGCACACTGTAGCTATATGATTTTTCTTACCACAAAAATGGCAAACACAACCTCTTAATTTGCACATTTTACTGAAATGGCCAAATTCGCCACAACAATTGCACTGCACTTTATCACACTTGCCGTCACTGGTGTGCTGATTCTGTACCGGGACGCTCCGTGTTGCCGCCGCTGCTGCCGGTGTCGTCGTGGGTGCTGACGCCGCCGCTGCCGTGGTGGACCGCCGTTGTTGACCAGATGACATCCGGTGAACTGCGCCTCTACCATTTCCGCCGACGAATGTTAGTTGCGCTGCATTTTTCTGGGCTGCTTCAATAGATGATGTCATGGATACCGCCTTTTCGAACGTTAGATCAGTCTCTGCCAGGAGTTTCTGCTTTGTTGTTTCACTTCTAATGCCGCTGACCAGGCGATCGCGCAAATAATCGTTTAAATTTGCACCAAAATTACAATGAGTCGAGAGTTTCTTTAAGTTTGCAATATATTGAGCAACACTTTCATTTTCTAATTGGTTTCGCAAACTAAATTTATAACGTTCAGCTATAAATGAAGGTTTTGGATATAAATGGTCTTTGATTAATTTCACTAGTTCATCGTACGATTTTGTAGATGGTTTGTCTGGAGTGCACAAGTCTCTCAAAAGTGTAAAAGTTTTCACACCGACTACAGTTAATAGCGTACTCACTTTTTTGTCGTCATCAATATTGTTGCAGGATAAAAATAACTCGAAACGTTCGATGTAAGAATCCCATTGTTCCTCGTTTGAGTCAAACTCGCACATCTTCCCGATGATTCCCGACATTGTCCTTCGATTTCCGTCTTCCAAGTCACTAAATAATAGTTCCAAAATAAAATCTTCGTCTTCACTTCGTTCTTCCCCCGACATAAAACTTCACGTAACTGTAACCGAGTTACTTGATCGCGTCGCGGCGCTAACTTGCCGGCGCAAAACACAACTGTTTTAAAAAGTTAAACGCGTTTTCCGATTTTTCTCGTCGCCACTGTGGTATAGTTGTGTGGTGGTACCATTATGTGCAATGGGAAGGAGGTCGAAATAATTAACACGGCTTAAACTTTATAACTACCGGCAACCGAGACGCGGCCATCATGGAGGTGAGCTGGAGACTGAGGAAGAGTTTGGCGTGGTTATAGGGACCGTTTGGAAGGGATGTGGCGTGATCTCGGCGACCAATAGGATTTATTTAAAATCGTATGATCGCTGCGCTATGTATCGGACGATGTCCGTCCGTCTGTCTGTCTGTCGCAGCAGACTCACATTTCCAACTGAGATATAATAATACATTGAATTAACAGATGTTTCACTAAATATATTACATCCTCCCTCAAAGAAGAAGAAAGGAAAAGGGGAAAGGGGAAAGGGGACACCGAAAGAGCCAGCGAAAGCGGGTGGGTGTCCTCCCACTCAACAGACCCTGGTTTCCCCCAAAGGGATGGATGTGGATGGCTTCACGCAAGTGAAATCGAAGTCCGCCTTGAGGAGGGAAAAAAAGAAGCTGAAGGCCGTAACAAAAAAATCTGCGGCCATGCCTCAACGTGGCGCCCCCGCTGGAAAGGGGGGGACACAAGAAAAAAAAACAGCTGCGGATAGGCCTAAAAGGACTGGTGCTGGTGCGAGAATGAGGAACGTCCTTATCATCAAACCGGCACCAGGAAAGTCCTACGCCGACATTGTTGGCAAATTGCGGAGGGACGTCCACCCTGAGGACTCGGGTGTGGAGGTCCGGCGTCTCCGCAGAACCAACGATGGTGGTGTGCTCATTGAGCTGGGCTCCGCTGGCGGCCAACAAGAATTTGCTCAGGTGGTGAAAACTGCTCTGGGTGAAGGCGGGAAGCTGTGGAGCGTTACTCCTCGAGTCCGGGTGGAGATCATGGATCTCGATTCTTGTACCACCCAAGACGAGGTGAGAGACGCTCTAAAGCGAGAGTTTGGGGATGGTTTGGGAGATTGCAGAGTCTTCCTAACCAGACCAAACGCCCGTGAGCAGCGGTTGGCAGTGGCTGACCTAGATGCTGCAACTGGCCAAAAGCTTTTGCAGAAGGCCAGGATCAAGGTCGGCTGGGTGATCTGCCGGGTAAGAACTCGGGTGGAGATCCCACGCTGCTACCGCTGCTTGGAGTACGGCCACACCCGGGGAGGGTGCAAAGGGCCCGACCAGAGCGCGGCGTGCTGGAGATGCGGAGGCGTTGGTCACAAGTCCTCCTCTTGTGACAAGACGCCCTCTTGCGCATCTTGCAAAAAAGCAACCGACGGGAGACCGTCTGACCATGTTCAGGGCTCTGGCGCTTGCCAAACTTTTAGAGACCTCCTGGTCTCGAAGAAGAACAACAGGCGCCGGAACTGAAGGTCATTCAGGGAAACCTAAATGGGAGTGTCGCGGCAGACTCCCTGGTGGACCAAATCGTACGCGAGACGGGAACATCCCTCGTCTTCGTGAGCGAGCCTTACAGGGCTAAAAGTCCATTATGGTTCCCTGACCGCACAGGATGGGCCGCTTTGTGGGTACCAGACCCGCGAGTGGTTCCCATCGAGGCTAGTGGGAATGGCGAAAATTTTGCCTGGATCACTAGCAAAGGAATCACTTTCGTGAGCTGTTATTTTTCTCCAAATGACAGGATTCCAAAATTTCGCGAAAAGTTGGAGTCGCATGGAGGATGCGATTCGGGAAATCCCCAGTCCATGCCTCCTTGCTGGAGACTTCAATGCCAGAGCGAGAGAGTGGGGAATGCCTCACACAGACACCCGCGGAAGGTGTTTGTTGGAGATGGCATCCAGACTAGGGCTGCTGACAATGAACGAAGGGAATACGCCTACTTACCGTAGACCTGGGTTCGGGGAGTCAATTCCCGACATAACCCTTGCCTCAGAAGGTTTGGCGTCCCGTGTTGTCGGCTGGAGGGTGATGGGCGATTACTCAGGTAGTGATCACGAATACATCACTTTCGAGCTGGCTGAAAGGAGGCAAGTGCCACTCAGCAACAGCCTGCGCCCACTCGGATGGAACCGCTCTAGGCTCGACGAAGAGAGACTGATACGGTTCCTGCAAAACGAGGTGGGAAACGTCCCCCTGATGCCTGCCGATCAGCCAAGCAGGGCAGACGCAGAGGCAGTCGTGGAACACACATCTCACCTCATACACCGTGCGTGTGACGCGTCGATGCCCCGCAAGAAAGCACGTACAGGGAAGCGCCCAGTGTATTGGTGGACAGAAGAGATCGCCGCACTGAGGCGGTCCTGCCTGAGACTCAGGCGGCGGGCCCAGCGAGCTCGGTGCAGACCCGAGGCAGCATTGAGATCAGAAGAGTACAAAGCGGCCAAAAGAGCTCTGGTCAAAGAGATCAGACAAAGCAAGGCGCGATGCTGGAGCGCACTGTGTGAGGACGTTAACCGGGAACCCTGGGGACAGGGGTACAAACTGGTCACGAGAAAACTCGCACAGGGACCCGGGTACGTGCCGATCGAGGCCGAAAAGATGCGGAACATCGTGGATGGACTCTTTCCTGATCACCCGGTCAGAGCCGATGCACCCTTGCCGGTTGACGTTGATGAAGTCCTGTTGTTCACGCTGCAGGAACTGCAGAGAGCCGTCAGCTCCTTGAAAAACAACAAGGCCCCTGGCCCGGACGGAGTACCTTCAGAGGTGTTGAAGCTGGTGGTGAAAAACTGCCCTCAACTCTTCTTGAACATGTACAATGTCTGCTTGAAAGCGGGGGTGTTCGCATCCAGCTGGAAACAGGCCAAGCTCGTTCTCCTGAGCAAAAAACGGGGTCCGCCGGATGCTCCATCATCGTATCGCCCTCTGTGCATGCTGGACACGGCAGGAAAACTGATGGAGAAACTGTTGAAACCGAGAATTGGAGAAGCTGTTCGAGCGGCAGGGGACCTCTCAGTCCGGCAACACGGATTCCGAGAGGGCCACTCTACAATCAGCGCCATTTCTGAGGTGGTTGATTCAGTGAAACGTGCGAATCAGGCGTGCCACGCGGCTCGACCCATCGTGCTGCTCGTCACACTTGACGTGAAAAACGCCTTCAACTCAGCACGGTGGTGCGACATTCTGTTTGCACTTGAGCGGAAGTTCAGGTTACCTGGGTACCTCCTCGCCATGATGAGGGACTACCTAAGGGACCGGCGCCTGCTGTATGAGACAGACCGGGGAGTCGTGACCAAAACCGTAACTTCTGGGGCAGCTCAGGGTTCGGTGCTGGGACCGGATCTCTGGAATGTTTCGTACGACAGCCTGCTCCGCACGGAGATGCCACACGGAACATACCTCGTGGGATATGCCGACGACGTGGCGGCAGTCATCACCGAACGGGACATCCAACTGGCTCAGCTCAGACTGAACCAAGTCATGCGCCTGGTGGAGAGCTGGATGCGTGATCATGGCCTGCAGCTGGCGGTCTCCAAAACGGAGATCGTAATGCTGACTAGGAGGCGGATACCCACGATCATCCCGATGCGGGTGGGTACCGAGGTGATTGAAACGCAGAGAACGGCTAAGTATCTGGGGGTGGTGCTGGACAACAAGCTCACCTACTGGGACCACATCAGGATTGCATGTGACAGGGCAGCTGAAGTGACCTCTAGACTCGGAAGACTGATGGCAAACGTTGGTGGACCGAGACAGGAGAAACGGAAGCTGCTGCTGTCAACAGCACAGGCGATCATGCTCTACGGGGCGGAGATCTGGGCAGACGCGACGAAGGTAAAGAAATACCGAACTCGCATGCTCGCGGTGCAGCGGCGTGGTGCTCTGAGGGTTGCGTCCGCGTACCGAACGGTCTCTGAAGCGGCCGTACTAGTCGTAGCAGGGGTTATCCCTATCGACCTGCTCGCCCAAGAAAGGAAGTTCATCTCGCCACAAGTGCCGGAGATGGAAAGGGCGGAGGCCGCTGAGCTGGCCCGCGGCCGTACAATGGCCACTTGGCAGCGACGATGGGACGAAGGGACAACCGGCAGGTGGTCATGGCGTCTCATAAGGAATCTGGAATCGTGGGTCTGCCGCGACCACGGAGAGGTGAACTTTTACCTCACCCAGTTCCTGACAGGTCATGGATACTTCCGTCTGTACCTCCACCGAATGGGTAAGGTCAACTCGCCCAGGTGCAAGTACTGTGGACACAATGAAGACGACGTGCATCACACATTCTTCGTGTGCCGTCATTTCGAAGAAGAACGGTTCGTCCTTGCGGAAACCCTCGGTGGTGACTTGTCCCCGGACAACATCATAGGGTGGATGCTGCAGAGCGACGACAGCTGGAGAGCAGTGGCTGACTTTGTCCTGTCTGTACTGCGCCAGAAGCGGAGGGACGGATGTTTGGAGTGACCCACCAGAGGAGTGACAGCAAGAGGTTTGCTGGAAAGTAGCTGAGTCATCCCAAAAAAGGGACAGAGGCCACCATTGTGATGTTGCAATGAGCAGACAGCTCGGGTCTATTGCAGTGGTGGTGAGAGAGGGGGTTTAGTGGGTATTCCCTGTCTTGGCAGGGTGAGTCCCACACTGTTCCAGTTGGTGGTTGGCCAACTTGGTTCGTGCATAAAAGCATTCCCCCTCTATAAAAAAAAAAAATTTGTTTCAATTCAAATTAATTTTTAGTCGTTTGAAGTATGTTTTGTAGGTTGTGACAAAATCAACATTATTATTTCGCTGGCAGTTGCCTCTATACTGCCTTGCCTGTTTGCTGTCGAAGCTGCTCTGTGAAGTAACTTTGATTGTTTGATTCATGGCTTAAAGTATTCACTTGAATAATATACATTTCATAAAAACAACTGTACTTTTTGATATTTTGATATTGAGACATCCAATTAATCTAGTGCTTATTTTAAGGTTAATACGCCCCTATATGACAATAAAAACTATGTATGAGCCTGTTATTATTAGTGTGGGGGGGGGGGGGGGGCAGAAAAGGGATAGCCTATAGACGGCATAATCCTAAATCCGGCCCTGGTATGATGTTCTCAGAACTTAATGAAATTTTGTACACTTAAGTTTATCAAGGATGATGAAATATCAAAATGTCTTTGTGTACTTTATCATTACCTGTTTTTCCCTATTTATTGTTATAACCTACTTGAACTATGTTTTCAACTATATCTTGTTACTATGGCCTTGATCAAATTGTCTGTTATCGTTATAATCATTCGGTTTTAATGTAGCCTATATTCAATTTTGTATTGCTCATTTTCTATTTTCTCATAATCCATGAGCATCAATCTACAGTATTTAATTGGAGATGATCCATTGAAATAAATAAATGTCATTGTAGGAAAGGTTAGCCTATGCTGAATAACATTGACAGCAGGACTTATCTTGTCATTAAAGAATTTGAAGCAGAATATATTGCCAAAAATATAAAATTAATATAAAACAAAGCATGTAAATTAAGCCTTGAAGTTAAAATCTATAATCGAAATAATCTCTTTTAGGCCTTGTAATAAAAACCAAGACACAATACCTTTTGATTAGGCGATATGGTATATGATAAGTTGACCTATCAGCTAAATAAATTCAATGAAGAACATAACCACGATAGAAAGGCCCTAAACCTCATAACGACACGATCCCCCCACCCATACCGAGGGCAGTTAAGAAAAAAATCAATAGGATCATTCAAGATCATCCACCGCAGTATTATTGTTTTTTTGGTCTATCACGTGACAAATTCCAGACACATTAAGTTTATTTGTGGGATTCATGTGATAGACAAAAACATTTTGTGGATGATCATGGACGAGTCAATTATAGACAAATCCCTGAAGGATGCAATTTCTCAACTCGGCTACCGTACCATACTATCGAAAAATCGATCGAAATAAGTTTATCAATCGATCCAATATATATTTATACAGTAGCCTAAATCATATCACCTCATCTGATCCATTACAATCATCACACTCACCCCTTCAGTCATACTCACCTTGAAATACGCACCACAGAGTGCGTCAGTGTTTCAAATAAAATATCTAACTTAAATATCAACTATAGATTTGATCTATAGTTACCGTACCTAAATAACAAAATCAATCACTGTAACTAGGCCCTAATTAAGCTTACCACTATTTTATTTTTTAGCTTTTACGCCTAATTCCCACTTTTAGCCTACATTCACAAACAAGAAGAGTAACCAAGAACATTATTTAATTTATATAGGCCTAGGCCTAAAAATAAATCAAAACACTAATAATCACAATGACAACTTAAATTTTAACAAAATAGCAAGAAAAACAATAATGATTTACCTAACTTATGTAGGCCTGGGTCAATCCATTTCAAATCACCCAGGCATTGTTGCTCAACAATTTTTATTTGCCTGATTTTTTTGTCATGAGTTCCCTATGAGTAGACAATCACTAAACACCTTTTAAAAAATTTTTACCAGACTTGGTTTTTTTCTGGCAGCCATTTTTAAAATGGCGGTTGGGCCAATTTGTATAAAAAACGAGGTCAGCGGAAATATTAATTGCCAAGCTATTTTTAAAGATATCAGAAAAATTCAAAAACCATTTTGTTCAGCATAAAATAAACTTCAAGTTAACATTATATTAATGTTTATTTTGTGCAAGAAAGTCAGTAAAACTCCTTCTGCAAAAACTCAAAAGAAAATCATTAATCGTTACTTTTTAAGACCATAAAAATCTAAGAAGGGAATGAGACTCACAAATAATATTTTATTTCTGTGTTGAATACTTGTATAACTACATGCAGAAGAAGTTTTAGGCCTGAGAATGCTCTCCTTTTTTTCTAGAGCTCTTAATAAATGGCAGAAAGCCTTTTAATACCGATTTTCTCGGGTTAATATCTAAAATGGGACTGAATGAAAATAAGTGAAAAATATAAGTTACAGAATGTTCTTTATACTAATAGGGACATCTCGCAAAAAAATTATGACTCAGACTCAACTACATTTAGAGATATACATTATTGAATTTCAGTTTAAAACGCTACCCTTTTTCATTTTAGTGCAGTGCTAAGTTAATAAATATGAGCCAGAAATACTCTTGGCAGGGCTTAAATTATGTTTAAATCATTAAATTCAATAAAAAAAGAAATGTTTTTTTTATTTTTAATAATAACAGACAGTGATAACAATAGTTAGAGTTATAATTCTTAAACTGAACTTACCGATACGATTGTTGCACTACACTTGCATACACAATAATGTTTTTGTAGACATTTATATTTAAAACTTTGGTTGCAATTACTTGTTAGCTTCAATTTTCATCAGAGAGTTAAATAAACATGATATTTCATTACATAGTTTATCATTTATGTTATGTGTCCTAACGGACACGGTTGTTAGTTCCAATGGAGTCACCTTTTGCACTATTTTCTTAGCGGGCACCCAGGCAGTGTCATTTTTTGAGATTTGAAACACAGTTTTATGGTCCAGAGGCAGGGTTGCCACCCGTCCCGATTCTGTCGGGACAGTCCCGACTTCGGATCTTTTTGTCCCGCGTCCCGACTGAGCATTCGTCGGGACCCATTTTGTCCCGATTTATTGTTTTACACAACGAATTAATACTGTTCATAGGCATTTTTTATTAATTGTTTTAATTAATTAATATTACACTGCTTAATGATTATAATGGATTTGATCCTGGCAACGCCAGAGCGACCTCTCTTGTAGTTGTAGTAAATACCAGTACAACTAGTGGCGCTCAAGTGAGCGAGGGGCTGCCACGACGGGCGTGCATCAACTGCGCGAATTGACCTGAGCCAGGTTGCCAGGGATGCATCAACTGCGCGAAACGCTCCAAGGGACGACCAGAGATGTGCAAAATGGTGGGTCTATATCAGTGTCATATCATGAGATAACATAGGGTTTTAATATTTGCAAATTAGATAATTTTACATTATATTAAAATTGAACTAAAGACTAAAATATATGTATTACTTTTTATGTTGTTGACATAGTTCCTGTTAAAAAGCTTATTAGGCCGCTCGCCAATACCAACTGCCTTCTTTTTGAGGCTATGGATACATTTGTTGATGGGAAATCTCTGACGATTTTAAAACTCTTTTAACCTGTTTCCAGCCTTAACTATTAAATTTTAAACTTTTTCACTGATGAATTTCTCCGTAAAAAAATGTATGTCCAAAATCTTTCCACTATTTTTAACAACAAATATAAGTGAGCCTACTTTTACAAAACAAACCACTAAATATTTACAGTTAGCACACTTTAAAAAACATATGCGAAAAATCCAAGGCAAAATGGTTGATGTTGTTCCTTTGAAAACTATACCGAAACGGACTGGAATAAACTAATAAAATAACATGGGAAGTGGAGTTTAGAAAATAACTTAAATATTTACGAATACTAGTACCAAAGCCCAGAGTTTGACCACACTTTGTGATACGGGAGGTTGTGATCCTGTAAACTAGGAGATTTCTTCCGCCCCCCACTATCGTAAACCTTCGGGCTTCGCGCAGTTCATGCACATTTTTAGGAACCCTTTTCGGTTTTCGCGCAGTTGATGCAAATTGAAGGAATTTTTCATGCAGTTGATGTGCAGCCACCACGACGATGTTCTGTCGACCTAATTAGAGCAGAACTACTAACACTTGTGTCTAGACATTTTTAGACATGTGCTTTCTTCATTTAAACTTACAAGAGCAACAAAAAAATTTATTAACGCTACTAGAGGAGCGACGAGAAGTATGTTTTTAAAGAAGAAAATTCTTCAACAATAGATTATGAACTCAATACTTCATGTATACTACGCAGTTCTGTGTATTTTATTTTTCTCTCTAACTTTGCTTGTAATATTGAATAAATTTAAATTGTTTTGGGTTAAATTTGTTGTATGATTTCATTATGCATTTCAAATGGTATTAAACTGTTCCACACATTGGTCGAAACAGCAGTATTTAAATGGCACGTTTATTTACATTAGTGTTATCAAGTTGATCATTTACATTATTTAAATGAATTGTTGGATCCAAGATTTGGCCATGTGGATTTTTCGGGGGGGGGGGGGGGGGAGCGGGGGTCCCGTCCCGATTTTTCCTCAACCAAAGGTGGCAACCCTGTCCAGAGGGGTGAAAGAAAAGCACCAAAACATCATTGTTGTCTTGACTTATGTCTTCGATTGACATAAGTTGCCAAGCCACCACTTATCATCCATCATAGATACAAGCAACATAGTCATTATTCGTAAGAGATGATACATTGGAAAATTATTGAAGTTTGATGGTCATCAAAGTTTGTGCCTGTAGAAGTAACAAAACATCTGATTTGATTGTCACTTATGGGGACGTATCTGTGATAGTTTCTTGTTCCTTTGACTGGTAAACAACATTCAAATCTAGTGACATCAGGCGACAATCAAATCAGATGTTTTGTTACTTCTACAAGCACAAACATTGATGACCATCAAACTTCAATACTTTTCCAATGTATCATCTCACGAATAATGACTATGTTGCTTGTATCTATGATGGATGATAAGTGGTGGCTTGGCAACTTATGTCAATCGAAGACATAAGTCAAGACAACAATGATGTTTTGGTGCTTTTCTTTCACCCCTCTAGACCATAAAACTGTGTTTCAAATCTCAAAAAATGACACTGCCTGGGTGCCCGCTAAGAAAATAGTGCAAAAGGTGACTCCATTGGAACTAACAACCGTGTCCGTTAGGACACATAACATAAATGATAAACTATGTAATGAAATATCATGTTTATTTAACTCTCTGATGAAAATTGAAGCTAACAAGTAATTGCAACCAAAGTTTTAAATATAAATGTCTACAAAAACATTATTGTGTATGCAAGTGTAGTGCAACAATCGTATCGGTAAGTTCAGTTTAAGAATTATAACTCTAACTATTGTTATCACTGTCTGTTATTATTAAAAATAAAAAAACATTTCTTTTTTTTATTGAATTTAATGATTTAAACATAATTTAAGCCCTGCCAAGAGTATTTCTGGCTCATATTTATTAACTTAGCACTGCACTAAAATGAAAAAGGGTAGCGTTTTAAACTGAAATTCAATAATGTATAGGCCTATCTCTAAATGTAGTTGAGTCCGAGTCATAATTTTTTTGCGAGATGTCCCTATTAGTATAAAGAACATTCTGTAACTTATATTTTTCACTTATTTTCATTCAGTCCCATTTTAGATATTAACCCGAGAAAATCGGTATTAAAAGGCTTTCGGCCATTTATTAAGAGCTCTAGAAAAAAAAGGAGAGCATTCTCAGGCCCAAAACTTCTTCTGCATGTAGTTATACAAGTATTCAACACAGAAATAAAATATTATTTGTGAGTCTCATTCCCTTCTTAGATTTCTATGGTCTTAAAAAGTAACGATTGATGATTTTCTTTTGATTTTTTGCAGGAGTTTTACTGACTTTCTTGCACAAAATAAACATTAATATAATGTTAACTTGAAGTTTATTTTATGCTGAACAAAATGGTTTTTGAATTTTTCTAATATCTTTAAAAATAGCTTGGCAATTAAAATTTCCGCTGACCTCGTTTTTTAAACAAATTGGCCCAACCGCCATTTTAAAAATGGTTGCCAGAAAAAAACCAAGTCTGGTAAAAATTTTTTAAATGGTGTTTGGTGATTGTCTACCCATAGGGAACTCATGATAAAAAATCAGGCAAATAAAAAATGTTGAGCAACAATTTTTATTCTGTTTGGGTGATTTCAAATGGATTGACCCGCCTATTCTTCTTAAATGTGGTCTACTCTCTCATTCAAACTTTCCTGGGCATAGGTTGGTCTTTCATAATAATGGAGGTTAGTTTAGGTTATCTTGGTTAATTAGGATAAATTTTGTATTTTAATTATTTTCCATCCAATACGATAGGCCTACCGATCAAATCAATCGATATTTTAATTTGATAGTAAGTTAAGATGGTCTAGTTAAGAAATTGCACCCCACCTTGGGATTGATGACTGTGGAGAAGAGAACATTGTAAATAGTACAGCAGGCTATATACGCATGCATAGACTATATACGCATGCCTATGGTCAAAGATCGACCCTTTAAATTTGAAGTTACAGTAGTTTCACAGTTTGAGAGGTGATGCTGAAATATGGACTGACCATATTGAGGAATGTGAGGAATATTTTCCGACAGCCTTCTAAATAGCCTCATAGGTCTAAATAGCCTCACTCAACCTAGCCTAGCAGCCAAGGCCTATTGGCTGAAAATCCTCAATAGATTAGGCCCACTTTTAGTTATAAATTGCTTAATGCGGAGGTATAAACTTAGAACACTTTGTAGCAAAATATAATTTGGTGAATTTATTACCTGTCGATTTTTAATGATTCATCACCCATCCACGGAATAAGTTGTTTCCCTTGATCCATCTCCAAAGCCTTTTGGTCATCTCTGAAGATTTTGCATGCATATCCAAAAACAAAAAGGTCAGTTTCTGCATCTGCTTTTTTACGAAGAATACCGGGATCGTTTTGAATCATCCAACGCTTATCCTTAATCATGACTAAATCTGTAATTACCCTAGATAAATTCAGAACTAACACTTAACCTAAAACGCTCGAACTCTATCAGATAGATTATGTTTTCACGGTTTCTGTTCCTCGTTCAGTGTTTCCACTCGTCAAAAATAAATATCCCACAAACAAGGGCCAAATATCCCACTTTATCCCACACTTTTCAATCCAATATCCCTCACAATATCCCACACTTTCCTTTTTGCAAACAAACAACGATATTAGATGTATTTAATCGCATAGAAGATTGTTGATAAGGAAAATAACTCTCTCAAATTATCAATTACAAACTAATAATGATAAAAATATTTAAAATTATTTACTTTAAGAAATCCAAAGAATAGATTAATATTTCAGCCGTTGTTGACAGCCAGGTTTATCAAAAGCAAGGGCAGCCAGTTTTTGTGTGTTTGGACGAAAGTATAATTGAAACATGCTACAGGTACTTAAAATTAAAATAAATGTTAAGGCAAAAAGAATTAGTGTAACATAACTTTTGAAAGAAACAAGTAAAGTAACTGATAGGGCGGATTTAGGTAGGCCTACGGTAGATATCTGAGGTTTTTGAACTGTATAGCTATAAGTTATAGGCTACTGTCAGGGGGAGCGAACATTACACCATGTTCTATCAAATATATACATGTGAAATAAATTAATTATGACGATAAAAATATTTTTGATTAAATAGGAAAAAATACACATGAGATAAAAAAGATTGTAAAATTTAATAAGTAACAGTAATAAATAAAAAATAACAATTCAACAAACTCAACAAACAACAACAACAAACTCAACAAACAAACAATAAATTCACTATCGAAACACAATTTGAATGGTAGATTTTATACCTAAAAGGTAGCCTATTTCTCTTATACAACAACAAACCTTACACAAATTTGATTTTACAACTCATTTCAATTGTTAAAAAAATATTATCAACCCCCTGTAAATCCGCCCAAGGTAACTGAGAGAGCATTTGATTTATTTGTACCTAGTTTCATATCATACAAATTGAGTTGGTTGTATAGGTCAGTTTAAAGTGGCCAATTTAACCACTGCTCAATTTTAATATAATCTATTTATGTTCTCAGGCGAGGTTTTCCTTTAAGTTACATAAGAGATATGGTGTATCTCAGTTGTTAACAATAACATCTCGTTCTTGGTTTTTCAGTTGTTTTTAGTGATGATGTGATTTGTTATTTGTTTCATAAATAGGGCCTAATGATTTATCAGGGCAGACCTACATGAAATATGAAACTTTCTATACTTTAAAATGCAATTTGAATTTTCGTGCACAATTTCAAAGTTTGAGCATATTATTATTTTACGTTTTATACCACGATTGCTTGACTGCTTACATTCTTGCATAGAAACTACAGTGCTTAAAACCTTATTTAACAAATAACAATTATTTTATTCCGTTTAGTTTGATATTTTGCTATTGACCGATAGAGTTCTCTGCTCGCTTGCAGTTTTTAATCCCCAAAGGGGTGCTCTGACGCCTGTGTGGTTTCTATAAAAAATCCCAAATTTTCCCACGTTTTCACCACTAAAAATCCCACATTATCCCACAATCCCACTTTATCCCACAGGCAGGCTGATTATCCCTAATATGGGATAAAAATCCCTCAAGTGTAAACACTGTCCTCGTTTCGTCTCGTCTCCGCTCAGTCGTTTTTTTTGGACAGTCGCTCTGTCCGTCCACATCCGTCTCGATCGAGGAATAATCCTTGCCTATTGCATGCTATTGCGCATGCGCGAGTAACTTGTTGTGTGGAACTGTTACAAACGCAGCAGGAGCAGTTGCAACGAGTGCATTCCTCCGTCCCTGATAATACGATGGATAATACTGGTCTTGTCTTGTGTGCCAGTGCCACTCACTGTTGTTAATGATTGAAACAGGTATTCCTGGCTTCCTGTTCCCCGACATCGCTATCCAGGGGCGTAACAGAGGGGCCCGCAGACCCCGCGGTGCGGGGGGGTCCCGCAGCTAAGGGGGCCCGCGGACGGGCCCCGTGTATTGGGTAATATGTTATGTTTAATATTTTTTCACTCATGTTAAAGCAATGTTAAATTTGATATGGTGCCATTATATTTTCAAAATGCCTGGAATATAACTTTTATGAAATATCAAAATATTTTTTCAATTACAGTAGTTTTTTGGCAGTCTGCTGGTCTGCCGCCAATCGCTAGCCCTTGTCGGCTCAACCTGCCCGGCGCCGTGCAATTCGCGCTGCGTTGCAGCAACTTAATTTTTTGATCCTTTTCAAAATGAAAGTTATTGAAAAACTATCTATGAAGCACAATGTACAAAAAAAATCTTAGTTGCTTAAGTATACTAAGTAATATAGAGAACAAGACAGTTATACGTTTCAGAGGTGGTACGGTTATGAAATCATTTGCTTTCCAAAACTCCTTAAGTGCTAAGAAATTCCAATGAAGACAAAACAAATACTTTTGAGGAATAGCGATAAAAACATTTTTCACTGAATTCAAATTAACAAAACTATATAAATTTATTTTAATCTTGGGGATTTTGATTTTTTATAAGAAAACGATTTAAATGCCTATTATAAATTATATCATTATCTACTTTAAAAGTTGCATTTTTTTCCTTCTAAAAACACGTGTTATTCTTTGTGCTTAGAGTTAAGAATCCTTTAGCTAAACAATACTAGACACTACATTGCGAGGAATGTCTGTGGTGATGTATTTTCCATCCATCTCTAAATCTAGTAGGTAGATTATGCTTAAACTTTTTATTTTGAAGTTTTTTTTGGTCCGGTCCAAGCGCAATTATAAGTTTAGAAACAGCCTCAACTCCAGAATTAATGTTATAAATGTTACCACCAAGTCAAAAAAATGTATGAAAGTTAAATAAAAATAAAATAATGTTACTTTTTAGCATGGGTTTCGAAACAGCTGTCACCTGTGAAAGGTATAGTTGACGAAAACCGCAAAGCCTGATTACCACTTGTTACAAAAGTGAATTAAAACCATCAAGCAAGGCTAGGTTAACCCGTCACTGAATGGATAAATAAAACACAAATAAGATATATTGAGTTTTGTTACTTTCATTTTTGATAACATGCCCAAGAGAGGGTAAAATAATTATAGAACAAACAATCAGATAGGCTGAATTTCTTTAAAACGAATAGACTGTAGGCCTAGTTGCAATCTGAATAAAAGTAGGCTATACAGATTTTAAAATATAATAGATTACTTGCGGCTGCAACGTTACAATTACTGTAATGCATTAATAGGTACTTTAACTTTGTCTAAATAAGTCTTTTTTAAGATAATTAATAAAAAAGAGCTCTAACCACCACCTGTAACCATTGGTTGACACTGATTAACTGGCGGGAAACAGTGATAACCGGTGACTGGACGGTATCGGAGGGGGCCCGAAAATAAGTTTGCAGGGGGCCCGAAAAAACAGTTACGCCACTGTCGCTATCTCTGTGGACGCCCTTTTTCCTGTGTGCTACATGTGTTTGCAATTAATTTCTCATTTCAGCTCATCTATTCAGTACTATTGTAAAAGTAATCATGGTGACCACTTCATAAATTGCAAGGTTAAATTAGAATAGAATGTGTAAAACTGCGTCACAACAAATTTATTATTTCTCTCACAGAGCTATTTTATAATCTTGAAGCCCTTACTCGGCCTAGGCCTATGCAAATTTTTCACGGCTTATGTAAGTTACAGCATCAAGCACAGTTGTTTTTTTTGTATTTGTATTTTGTGTCTTTCTACGCCAGTGGCATTTTTTTAACGTTTTGACGGCGGGGAACGGTCCAAACCCCAGTCTTGTTACTATCTAACATCGACCAGTTGTTAGAAAGCATCATTAATTAATAGCCCAATGACAAATGGCAACTGGGTCCGGAATCGATCCTTTAAAAAGCTACTAACTTTCCTCAGGATCGAACCGGCAACCTTTGGATTCAAAGGCGAGCACTATAACCACTCAGCTACCCAGCCAGTTAGCTTACTAAATTATATTGTGACTCCGCTAACTTTAAAAAAAAGTACTTGTTAAACATAGGTAGGCCCTAAATTTATTACCTATTTTTCCAGATAAAATTAAATGTAAATAGCCTAATATTACAGTGGAGCAATTTTTAGGAGAAACCTGATTACATTGAACTCAAACAATTAAAAAAATTACCCAGTTATTCAAGAAATCTTTTTGTAAAAATACTGACAAGTTAAAAATTTATCTAAAAAATTTCTAATTGAAAAGAGTTTTTACCCTCTACCAGATTATAAGTTACTGTTTAATGCCACCACTCTTCACATTTTCACAACCAATATACAAGACAAAGATATGACTGGTCCTATGGCCCAGAGAGGGGTCCCAAAGGACGACGGGTGGTAAAAGGCATGTAGTAAAACACAAGACCTCAAGTCATGGGTCAGTATGGTAGTAGAATAGTCCGTGTAAAAGAATCGTAAGTTAGAAGCAAGAAACGGAGAAACGGTAACAGAGGAATGCTCTCTAATAATAGCATTGACTTTGTACACTAGTGTACATAGTCAATGATAATAGTCTAATAGTTGCATCTCTAGAGGAATGCTCCTCGTCCGTCGCAACTGTTCCTGATGCGTTTGTAACAGTTCCATGCAACATGTTACTCGCGCATGCGCAATAGGCGAGGATCATTCCTCGATCGAGACGGATGTGTCCGTCCGTGAGTCGTGAGTGTATTGAAATTTTTTCGTCCAAATTACTGCAAAGTTGGCTTTAGTCTTTAAAAATGCAGCTGCAAGGTTCGATATTATTTATTTTCTTCTGATTGCTTGTCGTTAATAATTTACTGTTGGTAAGTAGGATAAAATACACTTATTGATAGTTAATTTTGGTGAGAACTGTTGTAAGTATTGGCTGATTGTATCTGTAGTGTTTATTTAGAATGTTAGTCATATTAGATAAGAAAAGCTAAGATGGGGTTATAGAATATGAGGGAGGTCCAGGCATAGGTTTTCTTCAATGTTATTGCTAACGGCATATCTAGCAGACTTGCAGACTTCCTAACCCGTAAAATCGACTCGACCTGGGCTAAAAGAAATCAGATACCGCGATCACATAAATGTTTGGTGTTAAATTCCCAGGACCATTCAGATTTCTGCCTTTCCTCTGCCATTGACTTTATGTAAAGTCAATGCCTCTACCCACATAACCATTGACGACGTCAGCAAAGTTCTTCTCAACCCGGGTGAAAAATAAAGGGATGTGGACCTGTCTCCATTCTCTCACGTGTACTTCGTCACTGCCATCCCAAATTATCCAATAATCTTCAGCGTCTATTTAATATGTCAATATTTGGCGTCGACTTTGAAGAGGCGCAGCCGCAGAGCCGGCATACAAACCACAAACCACCAAAGGGCCCCTAAGCCAGACGTTCGCTGTTATGACGAGGACGAGCGCCCCCGATTCGTGCGGTTACATTATGCGTATGCCGCCGATCGGCAGTGATTTTTTAACCTGATGTCTTTGAAGAGATTAATCGCTCTAGTGTTAAATATTCTCTTTTTTCTCTCTCAGTCCTCCTGGGGCAGACTTGGCTATATTAAGTGTGAAACCCAAAAACAATACCAGTTTGGATTTGATGAGGCAAGTTATTTGGTGAAACTGCATGTGCACGTCATCTGTTCTAAGGCTTATAGGATCCTCGGACTGATTCGCCGCTCCCACTCTGGGCTTCATTGTCATTGTCCGTGTACACATTGAAACTGCTCTACTGCTCTCTTGTGTGTCCGATACTTGAGTACTGCTCTGTTGTGTGGTCCCC
Organism: Neoaliturus tenellus; assembly: GCA_030545055.2. Taxonomy (NCBI): domain Eukaryota; kingdom Metazoa; phylum Arthropoda; class Insecta; order Hemiptera; family Cicadellidae; genus Neoaliturus; species Neoaliturus tenellus. The sequence continues at coordinate 70,261,367 of CM061535.1, read as the reverse complement.
TCATCAGATCACTATGAAGAAGGAACTTGAGAGAGTCCAAACCCGCTTTCTTCGTATGATTGGAGTGCGTCATGGCTTCAGGTTCAGGGAGGTTCCTGTGGATCAATTGGCTGATGCTCTTGACCTCCTCTCATTATCTACCAGGAGAGATCACCATGATATTATATTTCTTTACAAGTTAATCAACAACTTCATTGACTCTCCTGAACTCCTTGAGGCAATATCCTTCCGATGCTCACTCCGAACAAGGTCCGGAGATATCTTCTGGCGCAGATACCTGAGGAATAACTATGAATTCAATTCTACACTCGACCGTATACAGCGTCTTGGAAATGGGGTGTCGTCCATGGTGGATTTCTTCGCTCCTTCAGTCAGCGTCTTCAAAAGCAGTGTGAAGCGGCTCTCTCATCGTCTGTGATTAATTTCGTTGAACTAGTCATCCTTTTGCTAGTCACTTGCACATTCTTGTGTTTTGCTTGCCAGATCATTATATTTTTTGCTTGTTATTTATTTAGTTGTTATTTAGTTTATAATGTTTCATTACAATGATTCTCATAATTCAATTTTCATACATGTTACTTGTTCGTAAACTAGCACGATCACAACTAACTGTTCTTTTCTATTTATTCTCAATCTTGCATGTTTATCTTGGCTAGCTCTCACATTAGGTATTACGTTTTGTTGATTATGATATTACTGCATGTATTATTATTGTATGATTATTATAGTATATTGTGATTTCGTTCCATTGTTATGATATTGTTAGCAATAAGGCCATCACTTTATTTCTCTTGATTTCTTTAAAATGGTTTGTCCGTTGATGCAAATAAATAAAAGATTAAAACCATAATTACATATGCACACTTTCCCACAGACAATGTATGGATCAATACCAACATCCTGGTGTCAGACGACACATATAGCTCCTAATGATCTAATTCTTTATAACAGCATAAAAATGACCTCAACAAATATAACACACACCTGCTGATATCAAGTCTACTCTGTCCGTTTCAAAAAGCAATATACTCGAGTTTGGACGCTTGTCATGGATCGACCAGTTGACCTACGATTAAATATTATACACCCTGTATACAGGATGTATCCGAACAACCTGGAAATATTATGTATTTGCGTTCCTTAGTTCAAGAAAATAAAAAATTGTCATATAAACATAGGTCCTAAAATGCTTCATTAGGCCGCTAGCCACCATTTTGTTTTTTACACATAATAATTTTTACTTTCTCCCTCTATACCATAGTATATGGAGAAAGTATTGTTTTCGTCAAAATTTTCGAATTTGAGTTGTTGGTGGATTTATCCATTTTGGTTCCCCCTGAGCCCAAAAAAGTGGTTTTCGGAGTGATGTCTGTCTGTCTGTCTGTCTGTCTGTGTGTGTGTGTGTGTGTGTGTGTGTGTGTGTGTGTGTGTGTGTGTGTGTGTGTGTGTGTGTGTGTGTGTGTGTGTGTGTGTGTGTGTGTGTGTGTGTGTGTGTGTGTGTGTGTGTGTGTGTGTGTGTGTGTGTGTGTGTGTGTGTGTGTGTGTGTGTGTGTGTGTGTGTGTGTGTGTGTGTGTGTGTGTGTGTGTGTGTGTGTGTGTGTGTGTGTGTGTGTGTGTGTGTGTGTGTGTGTGTGTGTGTGTGTGTGTGTGTGTGTGTGTGTGTGTGTGTGTGTGTGTGTGTGTGTGTGTGTGTGTGTGTGTGTGTGTGTGTGTGTGTGTGTGTGTGTGTGTGTGTGTGTGTGTGTGTGTGTGTGTGTGTGTGTGTGTGTGTGTGTGTGTGTGTGTGTGTGTGTGTGTGTGTGTGTGTGTGTGTGTGTGTGTGTGTGTGTGTGTGTGTGTGTGTGTGTGTGTGTGTGTGTGTGTGTGTGTGTGTGTGTGTGTGTGTGTGTGTGTGTGTGTGTGTGTGTGTGTGTGTGTGTGTGTGTGTGTGTGTGTGTGTGTGTGTGTGTGTGTGTGTGTGTGTGTGTGTGTGTGTGTGTGTGTGTGTGTGTGTGTGTGTGTGTGTGTGTGTGTGTGTGTGTGTGTGTGTGTGTGTGTGTGTGTGTGTGTGTGTGTGTGTGTGTGTGTGTGTGTGTGTGTGTGTGTGTGTGTGTCAGGATGTAAACAGAGCTAGAGAATGCCCTAATGGTCCGATTTTAATTAATAGGTCCAAATCCACGATAATTCCAGGCGTTTTTTTTTCATTTTTTTTGAATTTTTTATTTTCAAGGGTTTACTCCCAAAAACCCTCAAAAATCGTCAAAAATCAAAATTTCTCAAAAACGGCTCTAACGATTTTGATTAAAATTTTGTGGTTTATTAAGCTTAAAATGGTGAATAAAATGACACCACCCGCATCTCCGGTAAAATCCGCGTAAAGGAGTTATAAAGAAAAAAGTGTTTCAAAAATCAATTTTTTGGATTTTCAAAATAGCTGTTGTCTTGAAATAAATTTTACTTATCACCATTAAATCAAGCTCAAAAAACTAAATAATCCAGTATTTTAAATTATTGCTCTACGTCAAGTGGTTGCGGAGAAAATTAAATTTTTCGTTTAGCGGTAAACGCAGTACGTTGTTAAAAGTCACAGACGCGCGTAGGGTCAAACGAGCGCTGCTCAGCCGGTAGCTATCCGACTGAGTCATCAAGACATTAATGTTTGAAGCTTTTAACATCTTTTTTATATTGTTGGGAGAAAGTATGTGTCAGTTAACTGACACAGCTTATTATTTACGTGACGGTTTGTTGTATTAAATTTATATTTGGCATGAACCTTTACGACACCAATGTCCATTTTCAGAAAAAAATTATTAAGTTTATTGTCCAATGAGTATTTTCAATATGGCGGCTCAAAATTGGTATCAAACTACTATAACTAGCAAAAAAGATGAAAAATTAAATTATCTAACCAATGGTACCAAGTTTGTAAGGATATGACAACAAATAAACGGAGTTATTGAAATTTGTCTTCTAAAGTAACCTAAATTTGCGTGCATTTAAATGGAAAATCAACGATTTTATGCATAAAAATGGCAATAACTCCGTTATCTGTTGTTCAATCCTTATGATCTTGGTATCATTAGTTAGATGATTTTACTTATTAACTTTTATGTCTGTTGTAAATTTTTTATAAAATTTACCGGTTTTGAGATATTTGAGTTTAAAAATTTAAAATGGCCGCCATTTTGAAAATACATCGGACAAAAATAATTTTTTCAAGAAAATGGACATTGGCGTCATAAAGTTTCATGCCAAATATGAACTCAATACAACAAACCGTCAATGAAATAAAAATTATTAGGTGTAAAATACAAAATGGCGGCTAGCGGCTTAACAAAGCATTTTAGAACATATGTTTATGTGATTTTTTTACTGTCTCGACCTAAGGAACATATATACAAAATATTTCCAGGTTGTTCGGAAACACCCTGTATATTATGTATGTAAAATTAGTTACAATTGAGAAGGAAAAAATTAGAGTAGCTTAGGCATTTATGAGGTGAATTGGCTAGAATAAGTTTACTGTGATACAGATAAAATTTTAAAATCAGAAAACGTAACCTACCTTATTATTACCAGTAGGCATACACACAAACAATGCAATTAAATTTGTCCTAATTTTTGTCGAAAATTTATTTAATTTTATTAATTTTTATTTATTTATTCAAGCATTATTTAATTTATTTAGCTGCCTTTCTCTTGTTTTAGTTTTTTTATAACAGTTAACAGCACCTAATTTGGGCATAATTTCATTTAAGGTCTGGGATAATTTTTAGGGTAATTTAAAAAGATTTAGGGTTATTTAGGGTAATTTCCGATCTTTTTTAGGGTAAAACTTTAGTTACGAGGTGGCAACACTGTTCAGAATGTTTGCGTTCAATTGCGTGGTTGAGGGATAGCATTGGCTTCACTACAAGCCAGCAGGTCATTCGGTACTCGTTGGATTTGGTACTCGAGTACCGAAATCGAACCAAATGTCGAACCTCGACATCGATTCGGCTCTGTCGTCTGCTCACTCCTCAATCCACACATTCTCGTATGATTGGTCTCTCTCTCTCTCTCTCTCTCTCTCTCTCTCTCTCTCTCTCTCTCTCTCTCTCTCTCTCTCTCTCTCTCTCTCTCTCTCTCTCTCTCTCTCTCTCTCTCTCTCCCTCTCTCTCTCTCTCTTTCTTTATCCCATCTCAAATTTAACAGAATAAATTTTCCAAATAACTTTTTTGTCTTACTTGGATGATAGGCCTAAAATTTTTATAACTTAGTCGTTTGCTGTTAGAGTTGCTAGAAGCAATTAATAGCTCAATTATTTAGCTTATTTTGTTAATATTCTAATAAGTTAAGTTTATAGTAGGCCTAACTTTGCATCACTATTCAAAGAAACATAAATTTGGGAAAACTTATAGGTAGGGCCTAAGTAGTTAGGGCATTGGCCTATCTTTATCTCATAGAGCTGAACAACCTAGTATTAGTGATGACCTGAGCCCAGAGGCCTATTTTTTTCCCTGGTAATAGGCTAATAAAACATATATAGCTATAGTAACTTATCTGTTATTAGTACCAATAATATATATTCGTGATTATTTTTTATTTTTGGTGTAAGTTTATCCACAGCAGTTTGTAAATGTGTTATTTTTTTTAACGTTTTGACGGGTGACGGTCCAAAAACCCAAATAATTAATTAGCCAAATTAATTTGGTAAGCACAATCTAAAGCATAAAAAAATCCTTTGAGAATTATGAACAGTTTAATTAATTCTCATATGTTATATCTTGAATTATGTAAAACATTTAATTACCAACAACACTTTATTTTGTGTTTTTCTATGCTACATCATGAACTTATTTGAAAACAGATGAACCCATATTGTTGGAATTGAAATCATTTGATTTGTTCACATTCCATAAAATTTCCTGATCCTGACTTACAAAATTACTCTAAACACGTACACTCATCATAATAAAATAAAAACTGCTATTAAACTAAAACCACCATCCCAACACCAAGTTATAACAGCAACTTCAAAGAAAGTGGTGACGAGCAGTTAATTATTTCAAATCATATGTTTATGTATAGAATATGTTCTTGCATTCGAATATACTTATATATGTTCAAGTAAATCTAATATACTTTAACAATTGCAAGTGAGGTTTACAAAAATTGTCCTACATTTTGCATCTTGCATTGAAATTGGATGGGTTTGTTCTCAAATTTATATTCGGTATGAATGATACTTCGATCCTCGATAGTTTCGGTTGGTTACCAACCGAATGACTTGCTGGCTTGTTGTGAAGCCTGAAGCCATCGCCATCCGTGGACGTGGTTGGAGGAGTTGAGATGAGAGATGAGTTTGATTTGATGTCTTGTCGTAAGGCCTAGTTTCTCGTTTCAAATATTATTGCTTTGGACATAAGATGTGCAGTGATAATATTGTGTTTATATATTATCGCTACGCTACCCTTGAACTCTGAAGAATTTTACTTTGAGAATAAATTATTTTGTTTTGATAATAATCTTAGGCTCAGTGTATTTTGATTGACGAATTTTTATTTTAAGCTGACCCTGATTAAGTTTTTTGAAGAGTGGTTCTAGGTTAATTTCATTAAGTGGTTGCCGTTGATTATTTGCTATAATCTTATTGCGGTTTGTGTATTTAAAGTTAATTATTATTCCGATCATTAATAAAATTGTTTTACAATGGTTGACAAATCTCCCAGTTTCCAACAATCTAGAACCTTAACTTACAAAACTCATCCAATTTCTGAAGATTATGTTATATCTTCTAAAGTTCTGGGACAAGGAATAAATGGAAACGTCTTGCAAGTAGTGCTGAAGAAAACTGGAGCTGTACATGCTCTCAAGGTAAGTCTCCCTTGACCTAGCTAGATTATTTACATACAAAACCAAGAGCCTAGGCCCACATAGGCCTTGTAACTTAGGCTACTAGGCCTCGCTAGGTCTTTAATTTATTTGGATCATGAGTGTTGGAAATAAATTATTCTAGCCTAATCATATTTTAACTATCCATGGAGTAATTTAAAATGCTTATTTAAAGTTAATTAAGTTAGGCCTACCAACACAGTCACTGTTGACGACGCTGATTGGAGTGATTCCTCAGAGTGATGATGATTGGCACAGGGTGCTTACGACTCTGGTCTGAGTCACAGTGCAACGTTATACAGATTGATCTACTGTGACCTCCGCTTTTATCTGGGATCAACTACATATTCGGTTCCCATCAATTTGCATTAGGAGTAGCCTAGGTCTAGGTCTAATAAATTTCATTCCAAACAGGTTTAGCCTAGTTCCGCTTTTGTTTTTTACAGCTAACTTTCTAGTTTGTCTTCAATCAGAGTGTAATGTGGCAGACTTGGCGATTTTGGATGTAGTGGGGTGGGACATTTCCGGGGATTTTTTTGGGATTTTTTCCCTGAATCGGGTAATACTATCCCTCATCAATAAAAATTATCCCCCAAAGTTTCCCTGGAAAATTCCCTATGGGGGTAAAAGGGGATAAAAAAAGGGGAAAAATCCCAAATTTGTTATTTTTTGCGATAAAAAAAATCCAAGATAGCCAAAAAATTTCTAAAAATACATATGTTGCATTAACATAAAGCATTCAACCCCCACTCACCCCACTAAGGGGTGGGAAGGGGCCAAAGTATGGGTAAAATACGAAATTTGCATACAGATGCAAAATGAAAGAGGGAAACCCCGTTACTAACAAGAAATATGACTATAAATGTCTAATCAATATTATAACCACGTAAGACACTCTTAGCCACCCCTATTTTATGATTGGGGGTAAAAATAAGGGATGAAAATAGGTTTTTTGTGAATAAAGTCTGAAATAAAATTCAATTTTGCCCTAAAAATGTCAGAAATGTGTATTTAGCATTATTCCTCATGTTTTCAACCCTTATTGACACCTCACTTATAGGGGTAGTGGTGGAAATGGGGTAAACCCATAAAAATTCCATCATCCATCAAAAATAGTAAATAATTTAGAAAAAGAGCCAAAAATATTATATGGTGGCTATTTCATACAATTACACATACACCCCCTACCGATCCCATCCATATGAGGGTAAGAAGGAAAAAGGGGTTAAACGCCAAAAATTTTAAACCTGTTTAAGTCAAGTGGTTAGTGGGGTGGGGTATTTCTTGGGGTATATTGATGAATTTTATATAAGAATTGGGTAATACCCACCGTAATCTACCAAAAATGTCCAGCAAACCTTTTCCACCAAAATATCTTATGGGGTTGGTAGAGGGTAGAAAAAAGTGAAAAAATCATAAATTTTTATTTTTGGTTATAAAAAAAATCCAAGATAGCAAAAAAATCTCTAAAAATATAGATTGAAGCATTCAACCCCCACTCACCCCACTAAGGGGTGTGAGCGGGGCAAAGTATGGGTAAAATACGAAATTTGCATACGGATGCAAAATGGAAGAGGGAAAACCTGTTACTAACATGAAATAAATATGACTATAAATGTCTATTCAATATTACATCCACGTAAGACACTCTTAGCCACCTCTATTTTAAGATTTGGGGTAAAAATAAGGGATGAAAATAGGTATTTTGTGAGTAAAGTCTGAAAGAAATATAATTTAGCCCTAAAATTTTCAGAAATATGTATTTAGCATTATTCCTCATTTTTTCAACCCTTATTGACACCTCACGTATAGGGGTAGTGGTGGAAATGGGGTAAACCCATAAAAATACCATCATGCTTAACATATTGATAAATAATTTTCAAAAAAGAACCAAACAGAATATTAAAATTTTTCTAAACAATGTATTGATTTCAATAACATAATACATTGAAAATTAACGCAACCCCCTACTTGAGGGGGGAGGGGGGACAAATTTATTGTAAAAAACCAGAAGAAATTCTTTAAAACCTGTCATTAATGAATGAATAAATCAATTTTCTGTAATAACCCTTACCTATGTTGATAACTATCGCGTTATATAAAGGTTACATTTCATTTGTTGAAGGGTGGTCGCGATTTAAACACGTTCAAATTTCCCACTTACCGTCTTGTCAAAGCGCGCGCTGCGGCGCACTCGACCCGGATCGACCATCGGCCATTTTATGGTTTAGCAACGTTGGCAGTGACTGATAGCGGGAACGCACGAGCTACCTTTAGTAAATATATTACAAAACTCATAGCTATTACCGTCGTAAGTTGTAACTAATAAATAAGTGATATATTTAAAGTTTTTTATCAATATTGCATGATTGTGCCGAACTAAAATTTTTTCCATCCTGAGATCCTGAGATAGGAAGAATTTATTAAAACTGCAATATTATTTCTTTAAGTAATGCTAAAATTATTATAATTGATAGGTCGAGTATGTATATTATTTGGTATCAAAATATTTTTTATTTTGTCCAATAGTTTTATGCGTACAATTTTTCAAAGTGAACTATATTCTTCAGAGATTATCTATTTACTAGAGGCCTTAAGTGGCAAAAGGCCCATAAGGCAATAAAAAAATCAAAATAGTGTAGACCATGGTAGTAGGACCATGGCACTTCATTTCAAAAGTTGTCAAATACATACTGTACTTTTTATAGATACAATTTTTACGTGTTAGCATGTAGGCTATCATACTAATCTAAATAAAACTTCACTGGATGTCAATATTCGGCAGTCGTAAACAAAATACGTGTTTTCGTCAAACAAAGCAGATATTTTGCAATAACAATGCCTTTGTACAGAGAATCATTCACGTTATTCCTCATTTAGTTGAAGGTAATGTTTAGGACATACCGCTAATGTAGTGTGAGGAACAAATGCCTGCAATTTAAACACTCACATATGACTGTTAATTATAATTTTTTACCGTTAATTGTTACATTGGGCCTGACATTATTCAATCTTCCCCACCAATTAATTAATTAATTAATTAAGGTTATAATGATAGTTGTAAGTTGGTGGAACTGTAATAACAAAAAGAGCAAATTTATTAATCTATGTTTAATGTACACTTTATATACATTATTAAATATTTGAAAAATGTACATGTTACAATTATTGTTATTCGTTTACCAGTTTTACAGCACCATCTCCTTTCTTACATTGACATTCATCAATTAGTATAATGAACTTTAATTAACAAAAGTAATAAAAAAAACAATAAATCTTTTACGTAATGCAAAACTTGAAAAGTTTTATCAAATAAATTACAAATAATAAACAATATTCCAAATAACAATATATAATTACAGCAATACAGGTACAATGAAACATACATTTGTGATTACGAATACCGGTAATTATAATGTAAATAGCTAACCCGTCGCACATTGTTGTGAAATACAAAAAAAATTATAACAAAAAAATAAAAAAAATTAAACCAATGAACAAAATTACGTTTATTTTATTGATGCTTAAGGTAAATTACTCTACTCTAGCACAGTTAAAAAAATCTTGATGTGTATATTATTGAATGGTGTCGTAGTCATAAAGTGTCATAAAACCGTTTTGTCTGCTGGCAGTTCGGCTGAATATCAACAGTCATAAATAATTGAAGGAAGTTATTATATCAAGACTACATAAAAAGAGAATCTCCAATCAATGCTAAATGTAAATAAAGTGTAAGTGTAATACCCTCGTAATATCTGTAAAAGTGAGTTCAACTGAGAGGATATAATAAATGAAAATAATTTATTTCATACGATCGATTAATTAAAAAAGTAGAAGTTGAAGTAGTCTAAAAGAAGAGCAAAAAAATTACTAAATTCTAACGTTGTTTACAAATCAATAATGAAATATATTGAATGGATCGACCAACAATGGTCAAGGAGTGATATAAAAGCGGAGGGGACTACGAATGTGCGTAACAGATAACGCCATTGTACACCACCTTCATGTACGTTGGGCTTTCAGTTGTGTTACCAGTGTTTCCTATGTTAAATATAAATTTTTATATTATTTCTCACTGTCCAAAGATATAGTTCCAGGTTGAGCCTTTTTTGTTATTTTTAATTTACTTTTCTTATATTGGCATGATGATAAAGCTATGTAAGTAAATTTACATAAGACTGTTTACAGATAACAGGTGTTAAAGAAACTGCTTAAAATTAATGTTTTTTTTTGTTTAATTTTAGTTGTTATTTTATTACCAAAATTACAACCCATAAGTTTAATGTAAAAAATTATTAAAGCTATGTAAGCTTAATTTTAGACAAAATTCGATTTTTCTTTGGGTTGAGGCTGTTTCTAAACTTATTTTTGGGCCAAAACACTTTTAAATGCCAAATGTAAGCAAAATTTACCAGCTAGATTGCGAGGTCGTGGAACATACATTCCTTCAAACACTCCTCGTATCATAGTATAGGATTGGTCCAGTAGTTTTCGCGCTCATATTGATGAAAGATGAAAAATATAAATAGAAACATGTACCGTATATGATTTACACACGTTTACGTTGAAAATGACATTTGTAACTTAAACGTATGTGTGTTGGAAAAAAAGAAAGTAAGTTGAAATAGAATTAAGTTAAAAATAATAAGTTAAAAAAGAAGTAGTTGAATGAAATACCAGCAAGGAAGGGAAGCGTTTTCTTCAAGAGACGTTTCAATGAAGTTTAATAACAAAATGTACGGGCAAATAATTAGTTTTATTTCTTTGGTGTAATAAAAAAAATGAAATTTAACAAATTAAAGGTTTGCAATTTGCTCCGGCAATTGCAGAATGTCAAACAATATGCGATATACGGTAACTAAGTTACATAATGTTTTGAAAAAATTTGGAAACACATAAATTTATATACTGAATAAATAGTTACTAAGTAACTTGTGTCGTATATCGCATTTGTAAAAGACCTACACGCATTCCACACAGTTGCACTGCATTATATCGTCTGACATTGCCACCTTCCCAATGCCCGGGTATGCCCTGGCGCAGTCGGCCATGAACCTCACGAACCTCTCCATGTAAATGTACTCCAGAACTATACGCCATACGCTCCACTTGGACTTTGGGAAATAACTTCCAAACACAAACCCCACAACAAGCCTTCCTCGTTTAATAAAATAGGATGATAAATTAAAAGGCTAGGTTAATCCTATATCATACATGGCTTGGTTACAATACATGGGAGTGGTATCGAAATAATATTAGTAATTCAATGTACCGTATATCAGCCAAATATCCGTTAACATAACACCATAAGTGGATGATAGTGATAAAACCTCTAATTTTTTTTTAATAAAGCTCGTGCTAATCATTAGGAGTGCTAATTATACTTGTATAGTGCAGGTAGGTAGACAGTACTGTTCACGTTCCCTCTATCAGTCACTGCCAACGTTGCTAAACCACGTGGTCGATCCGGGTCGAGTGCGCCGCAGCGCGCGCTTTGACAAGACGGAAAGGGGGAAATTTGAACGTGTTTAAATCGCGACCACTCTACAACAAATGAAATGTAACCTTTATATAACACGATAGTTATCAACATAGGTAAGGGTTATTACAGAAAATTAATTTAAGTCCTTCTTATGTTTGCAAAGTAGTAAAACAAAGTTGTAAAACTATTTTCGTACAGCTATCTTTATCTTTATTAGTAAAAAATAAAAATAAAAAATTGAACAGAAATGCGTTATTTTTATAAGTAATCTGACCCCTATTTCCTGAAGGGATTGAATACGGGGGTGATGCCAAAATAATAGGCAGAAAAAAAATTAACATGTGGTATTTCTGGTTAGTTCAACAATTAATTTATTATTTCATTAATGACGGGGTTTAAAATATTTCTACTGGTTTTTTAAATAAATTTGTCCCCCCTAGCCCCATCAAGTAGGGGTTTACGTTAATTTTCAATGTATAATATTATTGAAATCAATACATTGTTTATAAATACTTTAATATTCTGTTTGGTTCTTTTTGGACATTATTTATTAATATGTTAAGCATGATGGTATTTTTACGGGTTTACCCCATTTTCACAACTACCCTGATAAGAGAGGGGTCGATAAGGGTTGAAAACATAAGGAATAATGCTAAATACACATTTCTGACATTTTTAGGGCTAAATTGTATTTTTTTCAGACTGTACTCACTAAATACCTATTTCCATCCCTTATTTTTCCGCCAAACTTAAAATAGAGGTGGCTAAGAGTGTCTTACGTGGATGTAATATTGAATAGACATTTATAGTCATATTTCATGTTAGTAACGGATTTCCGTCTTCCATTTTGCATCTGTATGCCAATTTCGTATTATACCCATACTTTGCCCCGCTCCCACCCCTTAGTGGGGTGAGTGGGGGTTGAATGCTTCATGTTAATGCAATATCTATATTTTTAGAGATTTTTTGGCTATCTTGGATTTTTTTTATAACCAAAAATAAAAATTTATGATTTTTTCACTTTTTTCTACCCCCTACCAACCCTATAAGATATTTTAGTGGAAAAGGTTTGCTGGACATTTTTGGTAGATTATGGTGGGTATTACCCAATTCTTATATAAAATTCATCAATATACCCCAGGAAATACCCCACCCCACTAACCTCTTCCATCTTGCATCTGTATGCCAATTTCGTATTATACCCATACTTTGCCCCGCTCCCACCCCTTAGTGGGGTGAGTGGGGGTTGAATGCTTCATGTTAATGCAATATCTATATTTTTAGAGATTTTTTGGCTATCTTGGATTTTTTTTATAACCAAAAATAAAAATTTATGATTTTTTCCCTTTTTTCTACCCCCTACCAACCCTATAAGATATTTTAGTGGAAAAGGTTTGCTGGACATTTTTGGTAGATTATAGTGGGTATTACCCAATTCTTATATAAAATTCATCAATATACCCCAGGAAATACCCCACCCCACTAACCTCTTCCATCTTGCATCTGTATGCCAATTTCGTATCTAAATTATATACTCTCGAATGTGTAACTGACTGACTCACTCATCGGGGTATCAGAAATTCGTCAAATGTCGGTAAAGTAGATCTCCTATATATCACTTACTACAGAGTGATTCCCAAGCGAGAACTAAACTTACCGACCTGTATTATTGAGAAACTTGCCAACATACTGGGAGTCGCGGGTAACCGAAACACCCTTTTTAAGAAATTTTATAACATTAACCAATTGTGCCTTTATAGGTAAAGCGGCCTATCCACCGAGAGTAATTTCAATGTACAGGGTGTATCTGAAATTACCTCTCCAGACCGGAAGTCACTGATCTCAAATACAAACTCTCACTTAAAATAATTTATTTTAGTTTTACATGGTTTTTAAGAAAACTTTACAATTTGATCTTGTACGCGTAATTTTAGCAGTTTAGGGAATATTTCAGGTTGAAATTTAGATTTTCCTCATTCTTCTCTAAGCATTTTAGGTTAAGCAAAAATGTCTCGGCACAAAAATGTCTTAGACTCTTTTAAATACGTTTCCAACAAAAAATGTCAGTTTGGTCCAAAATGTTTTTTTTATTAAATTTACAATATGACGGAGATTAATGAACATGTATTTAAATGTTTAGTAAAACTAATCACGTGATAATTGATGTTTTATGATGGTATATTATTTTAAATGAGGTTCTTAGACATTTACATGTTTGGTAAGTTCTGTTATATGTAAAATGTTCAGACATAATATATGTTAAATTTTCCCCAGTTAAAAAAAATAATGTCATGCTATTTATTATTCTAAATCAGTATGATTAGGCTTTAAAATATTAAATTTTAAAGTTGCTTCAAAATTACGTCTGGTCCCCGCTGTATTGAAATCAGTGTCAATCAACAGAGCAAAATATGTTTACCTACAACGGCACAATTTGTTTTTTTGTACAATTTTAAAAGAGGTGCAAGGTTGGTATGGGACACCCGGTAAGACAGTATCATATTTGCACGATAGTCCTCCCAAAAATTGGTTCTTTATTTGGGATGGCACTTTATTTCTAACGAACTCATTAGGAAGTACATCATTGACTTTACCTGATAGCATGCTAATTTAAATTTTACAATTCAACAAAAATTTTAACTAAAATAGCAGATTACACAATTGATTTATCTTTTAGTGCGTACTAAGTTAATGTTTAATTTAAAAAGGTGGCAGTACAGTATTTTCATTTAAAATAAAAAAGCTTTTTTATTTCCTGCCCCAGAAAACTATCTGATTCCAAAATTTAGCGACCAAACATTTTTACCCAAAATAAATACGACATTATTTTTTTCTACTCTAGAGGCCAAATTATAACATCTGAGGCAATCCTCGCGAACATCTTTCAAGTTACTACAAGTTTGGTTCTATGAGTTTTTGCCCCCCAGTCCACACAATTAAACATAATTAAATGTTTATTTATTTTTGCGTGGAATTTTACCCCATGTAGACGTAATTTTACAACTACTATAATATTTTACTCAGAACCTTCACTTTGCACATAGACATATACCAACATAGTACCAACACAATACCAATATCACAGTACCAATGTCAATTAAATTATCAAACTTAAAAATTATCATGATGATTTTCAATATCACGTATTCTTGTTTTGACTGTGAGTCGGAACGAATTGCTATATCAAGCAACTGATTGTTTTACTTTGATTGTTATTTACTGACCTGGTCCTACGGCTAAAACATACGTCCTCTGATGTGTATGGTAATTTTAATATTTTAACCATTATTTAACATACTTTTGTTAGTAACTACTGTATTATTGTATTTAGAAGCTTGAAGTTTTTTTATTTGCCTTGACAGTAATATTTTAGGAAATTAGGTAAATTTTAAAGTTTTACACCATTAAAAACTGAAATGAAGGAATTGTAATGAATGCCAATATATTTATTAAACTACAAATATCGTTCTTTTGCCTTCCTGTTTTGTGGTACAACCTACTTCCATCAAAACAGATATTTTTCCCCACTTCCATTCTTTCTGAAATACACTCCAGTCATAAGTTATCATAATAGTATCTCCAATTTTTTTTACACATACAATTCTGATCGTAATACTTAGAATAATACATAGTTAAGTATTATTTCACAACTCTCAATTTTTTTATTTTTATTTTTTATATTGAAATGAGGGGAACTAAGAAGGGGATTTAAACGAAGAGCCGTAGGTTATTCAGCGAACACAATGAGTGGTATTGGAGTGGAGCCCTCAACTAGCCTCATTGCATGAGAGTTTTATAGTAATTTTTATAGTAATTACGGAATTGGGGTAACCAATTAGGGGGTGGACCCTACATCCAGCATAACCTAGAAATATTTACCTAGAATATTTACATATATTACGTAAATTATTATCATTTCGCAGTTAAAATCTTGTTAGCGAATTTTAATTACGAAGGGGTACTAAAACCGATTCATAGGAGTTTTTCAAAGCTTTTAAACCGCTTTGTTACTGTCTTCAACGTATAGCTCTTCCGTGGAACTAGCTTATTACATACTTGACTTTTAATTATTCTACAAATTTAGGGCAACCCCTAAGGGGGCATGGGGGCGGAGCCCCCATCGAGCCGTAGGCGAGTTATACCCATACTTTGCCCCGCTCCCACCCCTTAGTGGGGTGAGTGGGGGTTGAATGCTTCATGTTAATGCAATATCTATATTTTTAGAAATTTTTTGGCTATCTTGGATTTTTTTATAACCAAAAATAAAAATTTATGATTTTTTCCCTTTTTTCTACCCCCTACCAACCCTATAATATATTTTGGTGGAAAAGGTTTGCTGGACATTTTTGGTAGATTATGGTGGGTACTACCCAATTCTTATATAAAATTCATCAATATACCCCAGGAAATACCCCACCCCACTAACCTCTTCCATCTTGCATCTGTAGGCCTATGCCAATTTCGTATTATTCCCATACTTTGCCCCGCTCCCACCCCTTAGTGGGGTGAGTGGGGGTTGAATGCTTCATGTTAATGCAATATCTATATTTTTAGAGATTTTTTGGCTATCTTGGATTTTTTTTATAACCAAAAATAAAAATTTATAATTTTTTTTCTACTCCCTACCAACCCCATAAGATATTTTGGTGGAAAAGGTTTGCTCGACATTTTTGGTAGATTACGGTGGGTATTACCCAATTCGTATATAAAATTCATCAATATACCCCAAGAAATACCCCTAATTTTTCCCCTTTTTTCTACCCCCTACCAACCCCATAAGATATTTTGGTGGAAAAGGTTTGCTGGACATTTTTGGTAGATTACGGTGGGTATTACCCAATTCTTATATAAAATTCATCAATATACCCCAAGAAATACCCCACCCCACTAACCACTTGACTTAAACAGGTTTAAAATTTTTGGCGTTTAACCCCTTTTTCCTTCTTACCCTCATATGGATGGGATCGGTAGGGGGTGTATGTGTAATTGTATAAAATAGCCACCATATAATATTTTTGGCTCTTTTTCTAAATTATTTACTATTTTTGATGGATGATGGTATTTTTATGGGTTTACCCCATTTCCACCACTACCCCTATAAGTGAGGTGTCAATAAGGGTTGAAAACATGAGGAATAATGCTAAATACACATTTCTGACATTTTTAGGGCAAAATTGAATTTTATTTCAGACTTTATTCACAAAAAACCTATTTTCATCCCTTATTTTTACCCCCAATCATAAAATAGGGGTGGCTAAGAGTGTCTTACGTGGTTATAATATTGATTAGACATTTATAGTCATATTTCTTGTTAGTAACGGGGTTTCCCTCTTTCATTTTGCATCTGTATGCAAATTTCGTATTTTACCCATACTTTGGCCTCCTCCCACCCCTTAGTGGGGTGAGTGGGGGTTGAATACTTTATGTTAATGCAACATATGTATTTTTAGAAATTTTTTGGCTATCTTGGATTTTTTTTATCGCAAAAAATAACAAATTTGGGATTTTTCCCCTTTTTTTACCCCCTCTTACCCCCATAGGGAATTTTGCAGGGAAACTTTGGGGGATAATTTTTATTGATGAGGGATAGTATTACCCGATTCAGGGAAAAAATCCCCCAAAAAATCCCCGGAAATGTCCCACCCCACTAAACCCTGGGGTTACCGTCTTGTTACTATCTAACATCGACCAGTTGTTAGAAAGCATCATTAATTAATTGCCCGATGACGAATGCAGGGCTTGTAACAGGTTATTTTTTTGTTATTTTTTTGCTCTCGGTTAGGCCTATTTTTTGTTATTTTTTTTGGAATTTGGTTATTTTTGTTATTTTTTGGGGAATTTGGTTATTTTTATATTTTTTTTTGGCAAGGTAGCTTTTTGATTGATTTGGATGAAGCTCGTAAAAACTAAATAGGATCGGTTGACCATCCTTAGAAGTAAAATTGTAATAGGAAAATTTCATATGAAAATTTTTTAAACACATTTTCTTATCATTTTACTACCTTTACAGGATAATTATTATAAAAATAAGTTCTCTAAATTCAATAAAAATTATGCCTATAAATACCCAGTTTTTAGGTGTGGTATTTACACTGGCCTGGGGTAAATACCTGGGTTATACCCAATTTATAAGTACCTACCCGCTGGTTATTTATTGAGCCTACATCACTTAATGTAAAACAATTAAATTATTTTTTAACAATAAAATTTAAGTTAATTGTATTCTGTTTCCAAGTAAAAAATCAAATTTGTGGATTAGCGGTTTCCCAAGCAGTAGGACTCTACTGTACTGGTAGTGGAATATTGTCGAAAAACAACATTAAGTGCCTGATCAAAAATGCAAAGACTAGGCTACTGTAAGTAATAATTGGGCCTAATGTGCATGTATGTTGTAACTGTGCAACATTTATTTATTTATTTTATTTATTGGCATTGAACGGCATATGCCAGTATGCCAGTAATATTGTTGAAGAAAGAATGTAACTGCAGCAAAAATAACTGTGGTGTCTAAATGATCAGCAGTGTCAGAAAGATCGATTACGCCTGAAAGATGGGCAGCTGCATCAGGAACAACTGGATCATGTCTGAATGATTAGCCGCATCTGAGCGATCAGCTATGTCTGGAAAATCGGCCGTGTCTGAACAATCGGCCGGATTTCCCAGCTGATTAATATAATTGTATTAACTTTAGGCTTATAATCATTGTAATAATTTGTGATATTAGTCCTAAGTCTTATGATTTTACAGAAGGTTACTACGTCTGACCTTGCAAAAAATTTTGCCTGTGACACTTATACTGTACACCATTGCGGAAAAATAAAAATTATTCTGCTTTTGGGTAGTCTTGGTTATTAATATTAAACATAGCCTAGGCTTATTATATCAACTAGGTATTTGATTTGGTTAACACTATGAGATTATGAAATATTTCACAAAAATGGAGTACTGGAGAAAACTCAGAGTTAGTGAATATAGGCTAGGCCATAATTGATCACTGAAAAAATGACAATGATGACTCACAGCAAGCTCTGTTTCATCCCAAGATGACTATAGGCCAGGGCCAGGTGAGCTACATCCCATAAGAGCAATGGAGTCACTTTCTGCGACATCCGTTGATGTCGCCACAGAGGTTTTGTTGGTTGAAAAAGTGTTAAAAAAACCAACATCTCTTTGTTACCTGCTAGTGTTGCCTACGCTGCAGGAAACAACAATCGTTCTCGTTTGCGTTGGAGGTTTTTTGCCTCAACTATTACTTATACTTATACTTCTTCAGTTGTCCCGAAGACCACATATGCGGCATGAGACCAGTCTTCTTATCTAATTTTTTGATCTATCACAGTTCAGTTGAACCAGGTCATTCAGGATGGGTGGGTAGGCTCAGGTTGGGAAAGTTGGTAATTCGTAAAAACAACTATATTGATCAAGTATGATTTGAGTTTTGATTTGAATTTTTTGGGACAAGCAATCTCTTTTAAATCTATTGGGAGGCTGGCAAGAAATTTATGGCCGATGTACAAAGGTTTTTGTTAAAAAAGTTTTAGATTGTGCTGAACTGAAGGGTTAATTGCTCTATTTCTTGTATTGTAACCATGAGAATGTTTAGGCACCAGATTATTGTCTTTAACATAAGTTATGGTCTCAAACATGAAAAGCAAGGGGACTGTTAAAATTCCTAAGTTTTTAAAGTGACTGTAACAAGACTCTGTTGGTTTGAGACCAAGAATGCACCTTACAGCTCTTTTCTGTATTTTAAAAATTCTATTGAGATTGTATTTACTTGATGCACCCCATAGTACTATGGAATATCTTATATGGCTTTCGACTAAACTAAAGTAAACTAGTTTGGACAATTTTATGTTTCTTAAAAAGGCAATGTTTCTGAGGACAAAAATGTTTTTTGACAAAGTTACTGTTAACTTATCTACTTGGTCTATCCACCTCAGCCCACCTTCCAATCTCACTCCAAGGTAATCAATTGATTCAGAACTCTGAATTTCGTCGTCACCAAGAAAGACAGAGCGAGGAGAAAAATGTTAGCTCTCATCGATTGTGCTGCACGTTGAACAGTGGAAAAATGTAAGAACTGGGTCTTTTTGGGATTGATTGTTAGATTAATGTCAGAGAAAGCTTGAGAAAGTGTGTTGAGTTTGAAAAAAGTTTGTTGTTCGAGATGATTCAAGTCTTTACTTCGAGTGAAAAGAGATGTGTCATCTGCGAAGATAGTTAAGCTATCATCGTCAAGATGATTTGGAATGTTATTAATGTAAATCAAGAAGAGGATTGGCCCCAGTATCGAGCCCTGGAGCACGCCAGATCTTAGTTCACCAGGATTCGAAAAATACTTGGCAGATGTGCCTTGCTTGTTTCTGAAATCGATTACTGTTTTTTGTTTTCTTTGAAAAAGATATGACTTGAACCAGCTCAAAACTGTGCCTGAAATGCCTAGTTCCAGAAGATTGCTTAATAAAATTGAGTGATTGACACAATCGAACGCTTTAGAGAGGTCGACGAAGCAGCCAATGGCCGTCTCGCCACCCTCCAAGGCGTCGATGCATTTCCCTATAAAATCGATGAAAACTAACTTTGTCGACTTTTTGCTCTGATATCCGAAAATTGTTTGGCAAAAATTATGTTGTGTTCAACTAAGAAATTGACTAATCTTTTGCGAACTACTTTTTCAAGGATTTTTGAGATTGTTGGGAGGAGTGAGATGGGACGGTAGTTCTGAGGTAGATGACTGTCATCTTTCTTAAAAATAGGACGGACTAATGCTAATTTTGCACCATCAGGAAAAACTCCTTCGAGTAAAGAAACATTGATTAAATGGACTAATGGGCCTTCTAACTCTGAAAAACAATTTTTAATGACTTTGTTGGAAATTTCGTCCCATCCTGCAGCATTACTGTTGGACATTTCTCTAACTACACTACGTAATTCGGCATTTGAGACAAGACTGAATTCTGAAAATTTGGTGCTTGCAACCGAATTTTTTGAGGGTGTGTCATGACCTGAAAGGTTAGGCCTAGTACTGACTTTGTTAGAAGCATCTGCAACATTCAAATACCCCCGTCGCACCAGACCTGCGTACTCAGCGAATTTCCAAATTAGTAGTTTTAGTTATGACCAGAAAAACATGTCAACCAAATATCATCACAAGCTCATAAATAGGGGAATAAATGTCTATTCTCCTTATGATAAATGTAGGGAAAGAGTATGCAGGTATGCTGCCATAGGGAACACTAAAAGTAGGTTTTTAGCATAAAAAAATTATTTTGACCATATGAAGCCATATACTAAGTTTCATCAAAATCTGTCCATTGCTTACGGAGTTTGCCCATTCTCCATATGATTAACATGGGAAAAGAGTATGCAGGTTCGCTGCCATGATAAGCACAAAAACCAAGATTTTTTACCACAAATGGATGAATCTCAACCAAATGAAGCTGAATGCCAAGTTTCATCAAAAAACATTGGTTAATAAGTGAAATATTAACACATCCTTATTCTCCATAAGATTAACATTGGAGCCTCAAAATACAACGTACTGTCTTTAGACTTTTTAATATCTCGGTAACCAATAGAGATAGAGCAAAGCTTCAAAATACTAAATTGTGTATTTTTTTGAGCTAAATCCAATGGTCAAAATAAAAATTTAAAATTTTTAAAAATTACATATGAAAAATGCAAAAAATCCATTTTTTGGGTACAAAACCCCCCAAAACTACCCCTTCCGATAGGTCGATATGTCTGGTTTACGAACTCATCCGAATAAACGTAGGATTACACATCTCTACCAAATTTGGTGTTGATCGGACCATTTTTACGAGAGTTATCGTGTCTAGGGACACATATATACATATATATATATATATATATATAAATTGTAATGACTATTATTTTTGGTTTCTGGGCACCTCAAAACGAAAAAGTAACATGGTCCCGGGCTTAAGTCTTACCATGAGACCTACGGTAATAGCTTATTCCCTATGGGAAATTCGCTAAAAGTATTGATTAAGGAAATTACTAACTATGAAAGGATCATCTGTACATTGTTAATTTATTTTAAGTACTAGGTTAGGTTTGGTTTGATTTTTTAAGTTGTTTCTTGTTTCATTAATGAAAGACCAGGCTGTTTTGCTCGGATTCTTTGAGTCGCTCAGCTTCTCAGAGATGACTGAAGATTTGGCTTTTTTGATTGCTTCTCTGTAATTCTTCTTGTCAGTCAAATATTTATTTCTAACATTGACATCTTTTGTAGCGATCCAATCAGAGTAAGTATCTAATAGTTTTTGTTTTCTTAATCTAATGTCATCTGTTAACCATTTTAATTTATTTTCGCTCTTAGGCCTAACCTTTTTTAATGGGCATGAGATTTCCAGATGGTGTTTTATTGTACCTATCAAGCTATTTTTACAATTCACTAACAGTTAGTTGTTAAGTTATAAACAGTGTCCCAAGATTCCCAGCTTAACCTAGTTTTCAGCTCTTGGATTGAAAGTTCATTTATTACTCTAGTTTCAGTTTCGCCTAAATCAATGTGCTTGATTGTTGGTATTTCCATTACTATGGCTAAATGGTCTGACACTAAAGATTCAACAGTGTACACGTCAAAGTTATTAAGATTTGTGGCAAAGTTGTCCAGAATGCTTTCAGAATTTGGGGTGATGCGAGTTGGAGTGTGAACAGTTAATCTTAAACTAAAACTACTTAAAATACTAGAAAAAATGGCAAACACGACCTCATGTTGTTGTGGATCAATGTTAAAGTCACCAGCCAATATTACTTGACGGTGATTCATGACCTTGGATTGAAGATACAACTCTAATTGTTCAAAGAAAAGTTGGAAATTGTTATTGTCAGGGGGTCTGTGGACTACAGAGCAAACTGTGAGTCAATTCAATTCAATCCCAATCAATTCAAATCTGAGTTCTTCAATTTCGAAAACTGATTCAATCAAAAACTTGTTGCTTTCGAGTAATGAGGTAGTGCCTACCTTATCCAAGATGAGATCAGACTTTAAGAAAATGGCTACATCACCCCACAACATGTTCTCTCTGCAGAGAATATTATACAATGAGTAACCGAGTAGGTTAATAAAGGAAGCATTTGAGGAAGAGATCCTATGTTCAGAGACCAAGAAAATGTCAACTTTTTCATCCCGAAGTAAAATTTCAATTAATTCTTTTTTTTGTGTTAAGGGATCTTTGTACGTTCAAGTGCAAAATTTTTAAATGAGAGCTATTGTTAAAGATGTCATCAACTTTTTCACTTAAATTTAAACTATAATCTAATTGACTTAAGGATAAGGTAGGCAAACTGGGGACAGCCCGTTTACTCTACCGATCATAGGCTCTATGGCCCCATTTTAATAATATTTAATATATAAGGAGGTCCATTTGCTCTACTGGTTCATAGACTCTATGGCCCTTCTTAATATTAAATAAAATATAACATGGGGCCATTTACTCTACCGATCATAGGCTCTATGAACCCTAGTAATATTTAATAATTTTTAAGAGGGTCATAGAGCCTATGAACCCATTTAAATTAAGTATATGGGTCCAAAGCATCTACTGGCTCATAGAGTCTATGAACCTTTTCAAATTAATATTAAATAAAATTATAAAATAGGGCCATAGGCTCTATGAGCCGTTTTATATTAAATACGTTATATATTGAAATACCCCCGTCGCAGCAGACCTGCGTACTCAGCGAATTTCCAATCAAAGAATTATTGTTTCAACATCAAAGAACGTTGTGGCTATCTTATATAATTAATAATCTTTACAAGGAAATATAATATATTTAATGGCATATATTTCTGAGAAAATTATTTTTATTTAATAATTCATATATTAATATTTATATTGCAATAAATGACTTTTTTAACAGTAATAAAAGTGCATAATCCAAAGCTTCCATGCAAAAGGAAAGATTTGTTTACAAATAACAAAACATAAACATTTCAAATTTGACAAATATGCAGAAGACAGCTGATCAGCTGATTAGGAACAGATACCTTATATCTCCATCTCTCTTACTCCCATTATACAATTATTTTTCATGAGAATACCATGGGATTTAGCATGTAGGTTTGCTGCCATGGGGGTTTTTGATGAAATCTTAAGTACTCACCAACTAGTGAAGGTTCTTAAAAAATTTTATGAAAATATGTTGATAAATAAGCGATATATAACTTTTTAAAGATTTACCCATAAGAATAACATAGGAAACTTGATTTGAATTTTCTCTATAACCAGTTAAGCTATTTTAAAGATTCAAAATACTAAATTGTTTGTTTTTTTAAGCTCTTTTAAATGGTTTTCGTTAAAGTTGATGAATTTTGAAAATTTAGGTCCAAAAATGCCAAAAACCCATTAAAAACCCCATAAAACCCCCTTCCCATAACCCGACAATGCTGGTTCGCGAACTCATGAAAATAGACCTGGTCTTACACCTTCATACCAAATTTTATCAAAATCGGAGGTCTGCTTCAAAAGTTATCGGTACCACGGACACACATATATATATATATATATATACATATATATGAAAACAAACGAACGGTGTTTTTGGCTTCTGGGGACATCAAAATGAAAAAGTAAAGTGGTCCCGGGCTTAGGTCTTACCATGGCTACTACCGTAATAGCGTATTCCCTATAGGGAAATTCGCTAAAAGAGGTCCACTTACTCTACGGGTCCGTTATATCTACTCTGTACGCACCACTCGCTTCCTTCAGCTCTCGTGCACAAACGAACTGAGATAATGTCACCCGGTTTTCTGCATCCTATTCTACGATAAATAAATATCCATCTATCAATATATGTATCTCTGCATCTATATATCTATGTACCTATCTATATACGGTAATACGTGAAGCAGTTTTTGTGAACACAACTTTTCACTTATTTCTGGACCAATTTTAACGTTTAATAATAACCTCCATTAACACGTTCACTACTTTATATAAAATGCCAAAACTCAACCTCCATGCTGACCTATATTTACAATCCTCCAACTATAACACGATATTAAAAACCTATAGAATATATACTAATCACAAAAAATCTTAAATAGCGCAAAATTTAAAACTCAATACCCTTACCTACACGCTAATGCACAATATGTGTTTCCTTCTCAAACGCTAGAGGAGAAACAGTCGCATTACCTTGACATTGTTATATGTAACCATAGAATTCTATATGTATGTAACCGATCGAATACATCCGCACCCGGGAAGGCACGTCTTTGTAATCTATCGGATACATTCCGCACTCTAATAAATTGATTCCTCTATATCACGTTAGGTAATGTAATAATTGTTCTTATATTAATTGATTTACTTTGTAAAAGCGAATCACAAGTTTGCGCATTCGACGTTAAGGAAAGTTTGGAGACAAAGGAGCGTTATATTCTATGGTTTTATGGGGAAAAGTAAGCGACGTGAAAATTATCATGTATATATCATCCATATTCTAAAACGTTTATCCTCTATTTTCACTGTTTAAATCTGACACAAACAAACTTCACCTCGTTTGTTTTTATTTGATAATGTTTGCACTGGCGCCGACTCCATGGGGCCCGAGGGGCTCGAGCCCCCCCAGACCAAAAGATGTCAAGTTAAAATTTACATTCGGCCGCCGTGATTTAGTGTAAAAGTAAAGGGTAAAGTAAAACTGGTATTTTTATAAATTATAATAACTTTGTACTTTAACACATTTTATTATAGAAAATGAAATAATATAACCCCTGTAAATTAAAACCCCCTTTGAAGTACAATAATTAAAACACACATGGATATTACGGCATTTCCTTTGTATATTGTTCTAGAACGAGTAAGCTACCCGAGCGTTTTTTCTTATTCAATTTCTTTATTCCAAATTTTGTTTTCACAGAATACTCTATGTCTAGATTAATAGATTATCATTAGTTGGCAGAATTTTTAAAACTTTATCCTGCTGCTGTTTCAGGGCTTCACTTCGGGCTTGCTTATCAATGCGACTAAATATGACAATCAGTAAATGACATGTAACGTAAAATTATTATTTTTTAGAGTTGTAAAACGCATGGCAAGGAATTTTTAGTTCGATGCATGGAATCTATAAGGATCAGCCTACATACAATTTGACAATCGCATTCGGCCACCAGATTTTGTCCTCATCTAAAAATTGGTCGCGTTCACGCGCACTAATTGGTGTGATCGGGGTTTACTCATTGATAACCGATACCCTTTTTAAAGGCTTTTTACACGTGATTTACTCCTTGACGACTACCACGGTAGTCTCAAAAGTACCACCGTTTCTCTTAAGGGATTTAGCTCACCTATCCAGATGGAGATGCACCAACCAGTGGACCGAATTCCGATCCTGATTACCACCGATTATTGCCAGTGAACTTGACCGTTGAGTGAAGAAGGTTAAGAAAGTCAAATCAACACTGTAAATTGCTTTAACTAAGATTATTATATACAGTTTTAAGAGTGTGGAAAATGAAGACTGCAAGATATAGGCCTCCTTAAGTTCTCTCATTGACTATAAATACTGTACAAAATCAATCAACTTTTTATACAAAATCAATGATTCCATCGTCCATGTTTTAAGTTAATATTTTCATTTTTCTTCATTATTTTTTTTTTTATATAAGTACAGTATCTTTAAATATGTCAGAATCAACGTAACTGCCTTAACTTAATAAATGAAGCTAGAGTTGTTTACAGAAAAATGGTTTCAATATTAGACTTTTTATCGTAATAACCGTAAGGAAAACTTCATAACATACTATACTAAATCAAGAAAATAATAAAATTAAACTCATTCTTAAAATTCTCAAAATTTTCTGAAAGTTTATATTTTGCTTATGAAGATTTAGAAGTAATTTTTCCCCAGATCTTAAAAAAATTCAACTGGAGACTGGGGACATATTTCGTATTTTATTTATTGTGTTGAGGTTTTAATTGTTTTGAAAATGATATTTATAAGTTAAGTCGTTTTCGTTTTTCTAATGTAACAATAAATTGTACCAAAAACATTTTAGTTTGACTATTTTATTCAGCAATGTGATAGGGTATAGGCTATCTGGCTTTTTGCAAAGCATGAAACTTTAAGTCAATTTATGTTATAAATAAAATTGTTCCAATGGACTGATGCTGCAAGTCTACCAGACACCAATTTGCGTTTTATCATCTAATTGCTTAATTTCTTGTCTTACCCTTAGAACATACAACTCAAAACATATTTTTTGAGGTTAACCTAGAAGGAAAAACCATTGACAATGTAGGCCTACACTTAAACGGCATTCGTTGGACAGAGTTTCAAATAAAAATAATTGATTTTGGATGGAATGACGTACTAGGGTTATTATTAGCAAACGAGGGTTTGTTGTTTTTTTTTGAGGGTTTGTTGTACCTACATAAAACACTGTTATAAAATAAGTTAAAACAAGGTTTATATGAACTTAAACTTATTCATTATCAATTATTAAGAAATTTTAGGAGAATTATCAAATTTCTCCCAATTTCTTCGAGCCCCCCCAATAATTGTTGAAAGTCGGTGCCCACGAATGTTTGGTTAACATAGTAAAACAGTATTTGGTAATGATGGTATGAATCTATATACTGGTAGGCCTATAACAACATTACTTAATGCTACATATCATCCGCTACAAATAACCTTATAGCAACTGAAAATATTGTGACCCACACGAAAAAGTACATAATACCGGAATAAACCGAGGGAGGCGATAAGGACCGGAAGTTCGGAGCGATAAGGACTTTGTATGAGCGCCAGGAGACATCCACCTGCGTGATTGTACAACAACGGGTCGGTTTTTGACCTGCTCCCGTTGGGGTGCAATAAATATATTTTCGGGGGTACGACGGAGTATCGTCGCCCGTATCCCGCCGCGGTGACGACACTATTTTACCCTGGCTGTCGGACAAAGAATTATTATGTGAGTACCAAGCTGGTTTCAGGAAAGGCTATTCCACTATTGACAGTGTGTTTATTCTTCGAATATTGTAAAATTAAGTTTAAATAAGAAAAGGTGAAAACTACATACATTTTTTCATTGATTTTACAGCCGCTTTTGATACAATTGATCGAAAAGCACTGTTTTATAAAATATCTTGCCTAGGAATATCCACACACATGATACATGTGCTGAGTGATTTGTATGATAAAACTTTAGCGTCCGTGTGGTGCAAAGATGGAACAACGGAGTATTTTGAAACAGAAGTAGGCTTAAAACAAGGTTGTATTTTGTCTCCTTTGTTATTCAGTTTATTTGTAAACGATATTGTGGACTCATTGAGAGGAGTATGTATTTATGGAGACATTAGAATAAAAGCATTGCTTTATGCAGGTGATATTGTTATGATTGCTCCAACTGTCACTAGCCTGCAATTAATGATGAGATATTGTGGACTCATTGAGAGGAGTATGTATTTATGGAGACATTAGAATAAAAGCATTGCTTTATGCAGGTGATATTGTTATGATTGCTCCAACTGTCACTAGCCTGCAATTAATGATGAATGATGTAGAGTAGAAAATTATTGTCAGCTTTGGAATTTAAAAGTAAATTTAAATAAGTCTAAGATCATGGTTTTTAGAAACGGAGTGAAACTAAGTAAAAAGTGACAAATGGTACTTTTGAGGTAAAATAGTTGAAGTGGTTACTAATTATAGATACTTAGGAATTATTTTAAACTCGAAAGTAACTTGGGAGACTCACTTAAAAAAAATGCGCTTCTGCAAAATTGGCAATAAATTCGGTTTGGAGAAATTTCATGAACCAAAATAATGTACCCCTGAGCAGAAAGTTTATATGTTACTTTGTATAATAGTAAGAGCTATTCTATGTTATGGATGCCAAATTTGGGGTCTATGGGAGGGTGATTATGTAAATTCTGTTCTTAGATTTTTCATAAAAAGAATTTTTGGTTTGACCAATAACATACCAAACTACTCCCTATATCTGGAAACTGGTCTTGACAAGGAATATGTTTATACATTAAATGTGCATTTAGGATATATTTCACGTGTTCTGTCCTTACCGCAGAACCGTTTACCGTACCTTTTAAGATTGCCCAGATAATAATCAGTAAAAATATTTATTGGTGCAGAGAATGGAAGGCTATAGCTAGAAATTACGGAATAAATTTGGTGATTGACATGAGACACGATGAAACTCATAATCAGATGTTGGCAGTGGTGGAGGCGGTGAGGAGGGGGGGAAGGCAGGAAGTTGTCCCTTCGGCTCGTGCCGCGCGTCATCACACCACGTACGCTGCCCTGGATTATGACCTTGAAGATAAGCACTATCTCACTGATCAAGTCCCACAGATAGCTAGGCGATGGATTTTCAAAGCTCGCACAGAATCAATTCCTACTCTAGTAAAAAAATCATAAAATGATGCACTGTTGGCTAATTTGTTCTACATATGTGAGGTGGAAAGCGAAAAGGGACCTCTTGTCGGCAAAGTAAAATTTTCAGTACAGCTAAATACAGCGATTTCAGTCCAAATCATCGATTTTCAGTTTTTTTATCGATTATTAATCTATATTTTGTGTAGAAAAGACGTATATCGGTTAAAAAGTCGAATCAAAGCTTAAACAAGTCGATATAAATCATTTTGTTAGTCACTGCATGCCCTGAGAAAAGGTACCTCTTGTCGCTTATGGGAAAATAACATGGCCGACAAGAGGGCCCTTTTCAACAACACACTTTGTAAAGAAACATTGGTTCAAAAATGAGTCTCTCCTGAATTCTAGCGGACACTTAGAGAACTAGGACGAAGTTCTAGTGAAAGCAGAACATCGTCTGATTATTTTAATACGGACCCGACAAGAGGTACCTTTTCTATAACCGAGGTTTTGGTTACAAAACTTTAACTTTCCTATACAGTCCTTTAAACAGTGGACAGTTATTACGTTATTGTAATTAATTAATCAGTAATTATCAACTAACAATATTCTATTAATGATAAGCGGGATAGTTCAATAATGAACAGGGCATTTTTATTGTAAAGTACAAGGTTGGTAGCAATGGGTATCGTGGTTGTAACCATCATCTGTTGCCCCAGCTACTGCCTCTGATTGGAGTATTGTAACACTGTCTTTGTTCATGTGTTATCAGTTCGGCTTGAATTTAGTTGTTTATCAGTTATTTTGTTGTTGATTTAATGACGAGTATTCAATTTAATAGCAGATCAAAAGCAAAATCTTTCAGCAATAGGTCCCACTTTGCTTTTCAATGGTTTACGTTCAAACTATCGATATTATTTTCTAATTAGGATGTTTATTTTGACTATATTAAACTAATTATTGGTTCAGCAATAGGTCCCACTTTGCTTTTCAATGGTTTACGTTCAAACTATCGATATTATTTTCTAATTAGGATGTTTATTTTGACTATATTAAACTAATTATTGGATAAAACATTTAAACAACAATGTGGCAGCAGTAAATGTTCAGCCTTGAAAAGGTATCTCTTGTCGTTATGAAGATATAACACTGGGCCGACAAGAGGTCCCTTTTCAGAAAATACCCTTGTGTACTACATGTTGCAATAAACACAGTATTAGCCTAAATTCTAGCGTTAGTTAAGGAAACTACTAGTGTTCTTCCTAAAGAGGACATTATAAGCTTTGCATTGATACCAACTTCATCGCTTAAAAACGAAAAATATAGATTCTGAGTTTATTTAAACTTTTTAAGGGCGTTTTCCTTAAAATGCCCTTCACGCTTCGAGAAAGTTCAAATGTCCATAACCCAAACAAAAAAAATCGTAGAGACATGAAATTTGCACCAAACTGTTAGGAATTTTAAGGTGATAATAAAAATATCAATAACTCAAAATCGGAAATTGCCGACAAGAGGTCCCTTTTCGCTTTCCATCTCACATATTATGGAAAACAAAAAATAAATTGGAAAGGTGTTTTGGTTTCTGTATAAATCATGATAAAAGAAGCAAGCTAACTAGCGTTATAGGGTATTATCGACGCTAATACACGTATTATTAACGATAATACATGCGTTTCACAAAAAGTATGTAAGGAAAAAATAAAAATAAAACTGTAGTTGAATAGAACTTGACTCTATTTTGCCAAGGTATTTTATTATTCACATGAATACTCGTTTTTTACCTTTCTTTCTTACGAGTATCGCTTTGTTTAGGACCATATTACATTACATTATATTAATTTAAATTGTTTCCAACAAATAAAACTTAAATATAAAGTTTGAAAAATATTTCATTCCATTAAAAACGCTATCACTAGACCAGTTATTTAGAAGTAATGCTGTAGGGAGGGGCGTGGAGGGGCGATCGGGACTTTTTTCCTCCCTACCGCGCCAGCCCAGATCTGCATTCAAACACGTTAGAGGTGTTGCCAACCTCACGCATTTGAAATGTCCCGTTACCGAACATTACCACGAAAGTGCTTGGTATTACTCTATGTAGTGTACTTACTACATGGTGGGTCTTATGCCACAAATAGGTCCCCATTGAAGTTTTGCAAAATTCATTTTCTTTATATTACTAGAAGAAAAGATGTTTGTCGTCATATCCTGCCCCCAACGTAGTTCCCAGCCTAGGGTCTCCCTCCTATTAGGCCTAGGCATTTATCGTCCAGCTAATGGAGCATGGTATAGGTGTCATCAATATCTCTGCCCCAACAAACTGTAGATATTTTTGTCAGGTTTTCTTCGGCAAGAAAATATACAAAATATATGATATAATTTATTGATAAGTCCTGTCATATATTAAGTTATTTGTTAGGATGTTTCATTTTGAGACAAAGCCTATGCATTATAAGCTCATACACCAGATATATTCAAGCTCTTCCAGTTTATATTATTTCATGAATTACTGTATTACTAAAAATTGTTGTTTTACTGTCTACCACTCCAAGCATAAAATATGTTATTGTTTAACAATGTACACTAATTGTTTAAATCAATGTCTGATTCCGTTCTTCCTGTAGGGTTACTTACTGTGGTATTCTACATATTAAATACGCGTTTGTAACGCTACTTTTTCAGCAACTATTGATTTAAGTCTCATGATTTAAGTCTCAAATTAAAGGTAATAATGCATAGATTTGCAGAATCTCTTTTAAGTGTATGATTACCATTGGGGTTACACCCTACAACTCTTCAAAAGTTTGGGTCAATGCATTTCTTATGGAAGACTAAAATTTGAATCGTTAAGCAAAATTTAATGAGTTAGTTGTGATAAAAGTTTGTTATTGTTTCATATAACCTCAATTTTTAAATATGGCGTCCTGTGTTCGTAATCAATGAGGCTTATATTTAGTACCGATATAATAGTTGATGGAAACTGATTATTTCGATCCAAATAATTTATTCTATTATAAATTAGTATTCTATTATATTCTAACGGCAGTTTTCTCATAGATGCGAGTAGTGACATTTTATTCAGCATTTTAATCTTGATCAACGCACAGTTGATGCTGTACGTCAAACATTTCAACACAATCCTCGGTCCTAAATGGCCTCGGTCACCAGACGTGACCCCTCTGTATTATTTTATTTGGGTTTGTCAAGTGTACTCTACTCCAGTTCCTAATTTTGAGACAAGAGAGAGAATAATAACTGCAGTGGCGTCCATTACTAAAAAAATGTTAACCAAAACATGGGACGAAATAAAAAGTCACCTAGAATATAATATTGGCGCACTCAGGGGCGGCTCATGAGTTTTTTAGCGCCCGTGCAAAGACCAAATTTGTCGCCCCCATCGCTTTCCGACACCATGCTATTGACGAACACCCCGCCTCCCCCGCCCGTTCACCAGACCCTGCTCCCTTTTTAGTAACGATTGTAGGACGGAAGGTCCGAGGGTAATCCCTTCAATCGTCAATTGTACAAAAAAATGGCAGGGGCGGACGGAAGGTCAAACCCCGGACCCTAATTAGTAAGCGGACCTAACGTCCGCCCTGTGAAAAGCAGGTAGGCGGATTTAACACTGGTCACCGTAGCGCACGCAACTTCTCTCCGTGGTTCACATAAAGTGTTCCGTGTTTTAGATTTCCATCGTCACAAAGGTATAGGCTTTTTATTTCTGACTAGTATTACAATACTGTGAAACTGAAAGAGTAACAATAGTGTATAGAGAGTGAAAATTTGCTTTGAAAGTTAATTTTAAAGTAAAACAGTAAAAATAAAATAAAGAGAGCCTCGGCAAGCATTGTTTGTTTCTACATTTTGCTTGATTTGACAATACGTTTTTAAATTAAGATCAACTTGAACTCAAATCACTCCTTTAACAACATGGCTTCGTTAGGACCTGGTTTGTGGGCAGTTTTTAACTGGTTTACCACAGCCTTATTGATTAGCATGTTTGAACGTGCTAATTTAGTTTATATATATATATATATATATATATATATATATATAATTTATATTATTTTGTTGAACAACCCATCGTAATCATAAAAAATCTTTATGTAAATTGTTATTTTTTAATATGTCTCTAAAGTACAGTATGTTTTTTTTAGCGAATTTCCCATAGGGAATAAG
Source organism: Neoaliturus tenellus (assembly GCA_030545055.2). NCBI lineage: Eukaryota > Metazoa > Arthropoda > Insecta > Hemiptera > Cicadellidae > Neoaliturus > Neoaliturus tenellus. Next base: position 70,228,492 of record CM061535.1, on the reverse strand, counting down.
CTATTACCGTAGGTCTCATGGTAAGACCTAAGCCCGGGACCATGTTACTTTTTTGTTTTAAGGTGCCCAGAGACCAAAAATAATAGTCATTAAAATTTATATATATATATATATGTATATATATATATATATATATATATATATATATATATATATATATATATATGTATGTGTCCCTAGACACGATAACTCTCGTAAAAATGGTCCGATCGACACCAAATTTGGTAGAGATGTGTAATCCTACGTTTATTCGGATGAGTTCGAAAACCAGACATATCGACCTACCGGAAGGGGTAGTTTTGGGGGGTTTTGTACCCCAAAAATGGGTTTTTTGCATTTTTCATATGTAAATTTAAAAAATTTTAAACTTTTATCTTGACCATTGGATTTAGCTAAAAAAAACACACAATTTAGTATTTTTAAGCTTTGTTCTATCTCTATTGGTTACCGAGATATTACAAAGTCTAAAGACAGTACATTGTCTTTTGGGGCTGCAATGTTAATCTTATGGAGGATAATGATGTGTTAATATTTCACTTATTAACCAATATTTTTGTATGAAACTTGGTATTTAGCTTCATTTTGTTGAGATTCATCCATTTAAGGTAAAAAATCTCGGTTTTTTTACTTATCATGGCAGCAAACCTGCATACTCTTTTCCCATGTTAATCTTATGGAGAATAGGCAAACCCTTTTATTTATGGACAGATATTAATGAAACTTACTATATGGCTTTATATGGTCGAAATAAATTTTTTCTATGCTAAAAACCTACTTTTAGTGTCCCCCATGGCAGCATACCTGCATACTCTTTCCCTATAACTATCTTAAGAAGAACAGACATTAATTTATTTCCCTATTTATGAGCACGTGATGAAATTTTGTTTACATGTTTAGCTGGTCAAAAGTAATATTACTAATTTTGGAAATTCGCTGAGTACGCAGGTCTGCTGCGACGGGGGGTATTTTAATTTGATCCTCCTCCTGAATATCAGGGTGAGGGAGAGACGATTGGCATATTGAAATGTATTAAAAAAATAAGCTTGTGAAAAAATTTTACAGTACCAGATATTCTTTAACAACGTCCCATATACTTTTATAACGTTTTAATTACTATAATTTCTTTTCGGTATTTCGGTTTGCGTCCCTTCCTCTTAGAATCTTAGAATCCCCAAAGGCTGAAGGTATCCGCAACATTCGCGGTAGACATGATATTCTTGTTCGGCGACCTTCGCAGAACACAGGATGTTCGGATTACATAACATTTGTACCATTTCGCGTAATAGGGCATTTTAGTTTTTACATTATGAAAATCAATGAACGATATTTGTGTACCAACTAGGTACGGTGGTTAATTATTGTAAGTTACCGGCGGACTTTAACGCTCAATACGGATCGCAATGTCGGATCTTACACGATCAATACGGATCGTGATTTTTGGATCGTGATCGAGGATCACGATACGGATTGAGCGTGTAAAGTCGAATATTGGCGTGTGATCCATGAATCAAATATTTGACTTTACACACTCAATCCGTATCGTGATCCAGGATCACGATCAAAATATCGCGATCCGTATTGACCGTGTAAGATCCGCCAATAGGCCTACATTTCGATCGTGATCATGGATCACGATACGGATTGAGTGTTTTAAGTCGAATATTGATGTTTGATCTATATTACATGTAGATGAATTTAAGCAATTAAAAGTTGAACAAGTGTATGAAACTCTATGCAAACTCAAACCAAGTACATGTTTAGACTACTACTCAATTAATACTATTATTTTAAAATATTCTGCTAGAGAGACATGTGAAGTATTAACTTCGTTGTTCAATGAATGTATAAATCAAGGTATATATCCTAAATCATTTAAAAAAGTCAAGGTTATTCCTATTTACAAGTCTGGTAAAATTGATTATAATAATTTTAGACCAATTAGCATTGTCCCGGCTTTGTCAAAAGTATTTGAATCTTTACTATTTGAGCAAATTAATTGTTATTTTGAAGAAAATCATCTATTTGCCAAGAAACAGTTTGGATTTAGAAAATATCATTCAACAACTAAAGCCTTATCTAAATTTATGTCTAGTGTAATATCAGATATTGAAGAAGGAAAAATAATCTCTTTCAAAACTTATGATATTTCAAAAGCTTTTGATTCTGTATGTCATGATATACTCATTGATAAACTAAAATCCTATGGTTTTTTGCCAAGATCAATTGAATTAATGAAATCCTTCTTGTCAGAGAGATATCAATCAGTTTTTGTTAATGGTATTAAATCAGAATTTAAAAAAATAAATAATGGAGTACCACAAGGTTCTGCACTAGGGCCTTTATTGTTCAACATATATATAAATGATATTCCACAACATATCTTCTCGGACAATACAGAAATTATAATGTTTGCGGATGACATTGGCATCAAAGTATCAGGAAAAAATCTTAATGATGTTCAAGACAAAGTTTCAGAGATAACAGAAAAATTATTATCCTGGTGCAAATTGAACAGACTGGATCTTAATCTTAATAAAACTCAAGAAATTGAATTTAATTATTGTAGCAAATTAAAACTTAATTATAAATTTAGGTCTTTGAAATTCTTGGGGATTACTTTGGACTGTAATTTAAATTGGACATATCATACTGATGGTGTTCTAAAGAAAATTAATAAAGGTGTATACTGCCTTAGAAGATTAAGATATTCTGTTAGAGAAGATGTCCTGTTACTTGTCTACTATTCATACATTCAATCGACTTTAAACTATGGCACACTATTATGGGGAAGTTCAAGTGAAATGGAGAAAATATTTAAAGCTCAGAAAAAAGCAATACGAGTTATATGCGGTGTAGACAAGAAAACACATTGTAAGCCTTTATTTTTAAAATTAAATATAATGACACTCCCCTCAATTTTCATATTTCAAGTATTGATAAATATAAAAGAAAATATTGGATGCTATAAACAAATTGTGGATGATTGTGAAGTCACAATAGTAGTCCTACTTTACAAGAGGGAACAATAATATTCAAATGAAGAGAGTAAAATATGCGAAAACCCAGAAAAGTTTTACATACTTAAATATTAAACTATTTAACAAGTTACCTGAAAATATACAAAAATTACCCATGAAGAACTATAAGAAGATGTTACAAATATTATTAACAGAAAATTGTATTTTATAAGATAAACGACTTCTTCGACCTTAAATTAGATTAATAGTCTCTATGTATGTAATTTCAAAATTTTGTGTATTCCTATTACATTGTAATGTGTCAAAAAGACATCAATGCAATAAATTATTATTATTATTATTATTGACTGTGTAAGGTCAAGCACAGTAAACAATACTGTCAATATTTATCACGATCCAGAATAACATTAGGCCTATCCGTATTGAGCGTGTAAGGACCGCCACTGTTTTTTCAACACACTAAATCAATACACTATTACATGTTATTTCCCTACCCTCTGGATTTTGAACATGGTGATAATCAGAAATCATTCATGTTTTACGATTTAAGACTCTGTTCAGGAGATGTAATGGGTAGAACAAGTTTGTATTGCATTTTCACTTCAAAATTAATGTACAATCTTTCATAAAGATTGTAAGACTTTTACTTCGAGTAAAATGGAAAATCTTGAAGAAATGGTATTCGAATCCAGTGACCACCAAAATCTAATAGTGGATTATGTAGCCGGCATATGTTTGGAATTAAACACATTGAAGTCTAATCACTCAGATTTAAATATGGACAATCTTGTTTGTAAAATCAAATTATTTATCAAACATATTGACAGTCTTCTTCTAGACAGCGAAGAGAACAAAAACAAACTTGACTCAAGTCTTAGGGAGACTGCAATTTTGGAGTCAAAACTAGATTTGGAAAAAAAGCAAAGGGAATTAGACTTAAATCGTTCGTTTCAATTCCAAGAAATAGAAAGAGACGAAAAAGAAGTGTTGTCAAAGAAATTAAAAGATTTAGAAGATAAGCTCAGATATTATACTGAAAAGTATAACTCAATGCTAGAAGAAAACCAAAACTTAGTAAAAAGCATGACGTCATTGGAAACACTGAAAGATTCATTAGAAATTAAAATAAACAATCAAAACACAATGTCCGCAAAGCTGGAGTTCAAGCTGAACTCTGTATCAAACGAATTATTGAGCATAAAGAATAAAAATAATGGAAGTAAAAACAAGTGGACCGACGATACTATTCTAAGTGACTACTTCTCAGCTATGGGAATGACTACTAACTCGGAGGAAATTTCATTTTTGGGCCCCACTACAACCACAGTCATCAAATTTGGTTCTCCAGAGGTGGTAGCAGAGAGTCTTGTAGCAGCAAATTATTACAAATGTAAGTATGCCTTTCTCTGTTTGAGTGATAGTACGGATTGTGAAAAAGAAGACTCTGGCTCACATTGGAGTTTGATATTTGTTGAAAGGTCTAATAGTAGGGCATACCATTTTGATTCATTGAGTCCATTGAATCACTCTTCTGCTCAGATTGTGGCCTCTAAACTTGGTATCGAGAGTAGCAGTTTTGTCGAGATGCCTTGTATGCAACAGAAACAATCCTTTGAGTGTGGCATACATGTACTAGCTAACGCCAAATATATTGCTTATCATTACTGCATCAAAAACACATCAAATATTTCTTTTGCGGATTTTTACAGAGGAACAGATAGAAGCAATAGTTGTCAGTCTGAAGTCACTCTAAATAAACAGCCTCTCATCTTCAATAAGAAAACTAACACTCTTTTGGGCGATAAACATAAAATTCATAGCAAACAGGATAAGTGGCAAAAAGTTCACAAGCAAAGCAAATGCTCAAAAAATAAACTCAGGTTAAGTAGGCCGACACCACTTTCTACGAGTAATAAATTTGAGATTCTCAATGATATTGCTGAAAAGCCACAAGTATCCTAAGACAGTCAAAACACTTCTTTATGTTCTCATCAAAGTAACTCAAAGGTTATGCTAAATAAAAATAAAGGCAGCCGTATCAACTTCGTAAATCAAACAGTGACACAGCAAGAACATAATAAGCATAGAGTTGTAATCTCAAGTGACAGCCATGGAAGAGATTTAACCTACTATGTTGAACAAATTTCCAATCTAAACCTCACTAACCATTGTCAGCCTGGCGCTCCTCTGGAAAGTATAATCAACGCTATTAGAAACTCCAAAGATTTTAAAGAACTAACCAACAATGATTTTGTTGTCCTAATGGGGGGAACTAACAATATCACAAGTAATTCCTTATCCAACTCAGGAAAGTCCCTAAGTTTGCTTAAAGAGGGTTTGGAAGGAATGTTGACTTCTTTCAAACATACTAATCTTATTCTGTCTACTCTGCCTTACAGGTATGATTTAAGTGCAAGTAGTTTGGAAAATCAACTTATCAAGGAGGCAAACCTGGTAATTAGACAGTTTACTAACAGTCACCCTCACACTCATCTCTTGGACCTATGGACTCTTGAAAGACGCTACCACACTAGACATGGACTCCACCTTAATAAAAAAGGAAAACAGTTTGTTGGTAAGGAAATAACCAAGATCATTAGATGTATATTACACAACACTTCAACCCACAGTTTACCTAACTCTGTAAACCCAAACACATACTTTTACCCACCTCCAATAGTTACTGCAACCAATACCAACAATTCACCCATTCCAAACAACGCAGCTCCGGCAAACTCCTCCAATGACAGGAAAACTAATCCCATTGTAGTTATGGAAACAGACATGCGAAGTGTTATCAAGAATTGTAAAAATGATGTATCCATAGCCTTCGCCCACTGCATATCGGGGGATTTGGATAACCCAAAGCATATGAGCAAAGGAGTGGCTCGAGTGTTCAGGAGGGAATTTGGGCGACCACAACGCTCGGAATTCTTAAATAGTTATATTACGCTCCAACATAGTAAGCAAGGTGCTGCGATATATGGACTTGTCACTAAGGACTTCTATTATAGTAAACCGAAAGTTGAAAACTACAATCAAGTGTTTCACAAGTTCACACAAGATTTTAAATCAAAGGGGTTTCATAGGCTTATTTGCTCCCCTATGGGGTGTGTAAGAGATGGAATATCTCCTTACATTTTCTCCAAAAATATTGCACAGTTTCACCGTATTACTGGTGTTCCTGTAGACATCATAGTAAAAGATGAGAAGACCAGAAATAGAGTAAGGAATGGTCTTGAATATCATGATTTCGTAACCTTACTACGGAAATGTATTGATGAGGAGATAAATGTGAGAGACTTGCCCGACTCCCTAGCTCGCCCGATTACTCAGCAGAACGAACAACGTGATGTGAGACTTCTGCAAGTGATGCCTCAACTCAGCCATGTCCCGTCAGACCCGCTCAGCCTCCCAACTTCACCTGATGAGATGAACATTGGAGACTCACCAGACTCCCCAGCTTGCCCTATCACCCAGCATAATGAACAATCTGATTTGGGACCTCAACCTCTGCATGAGACGCCTCAACTCAGCCACATCCCGTCAGACCCGCTCAGCCTCCAAACTTCACCTGTTTTAGGATTTTCAACTCCATGCCTCAAGAATATCCAGAACCAGCTCAAAGTTATAAACATTATAGAGGACAACAGGAATCAGGAAAGTGTTCATAATGGTGAGGTCAAAGACAAAAATAGCTATTTTTTAAGAAAAAGAAAAGTTGTAAAAAAACAAACTTGAATAATTTAAATATTATTACCACTAATTGTAATGAAGATCCATCAATGCACACTAACATATTAAAAAACAAAGATGGTTCTAGGGCTGACATTAAAATTTTGTTTCTGAACATTCAGGGTCTCAAAGACAAATCACTCATCCTTGAAGCCTTCTTAGCTAACAAGCCGGATGTACAGATTTTGTGCATTTCCGAACATTGGCTAACAACTGATGGAGCCTATGCAGCTTCCCCTGAAGGGTACAAGTGTGCATGTGTTTTTAGCAGAAAGGAACATATCAGGGGGGGAACTCTCATATTTGTCCAAAATAACATTATAACACGAGAATGTGACATTAGCGATTTTATTAAAGAGTTTCACTTTGAAGCATCTGCAGTATTTATTGATGAATTAAAATATATTATTATTTCTGTGTATCACTCCACAGCTGGTGATCCACAGCTATTTCTTGACACACTTGAAGCCCTTTTGGTTTTCTTGTCGCAGTGGTCTAACTATTTAATTATAATAGGGGGAGATATAAATGTCAATTTTGATATTACCTCAGAAAAAAGAACGGCAAAGAAATTCATTAATATCTTAAGGCAACACAATTTTTACTGTCAAAATAAAATGCCAACAAGAGGTAATAATTGCCTGGACAACGTTTTTGTCAATAATGGTGATAAATATTTATATATATAAATAGGTTACATACCTTGACGTCTGCAATTCCTTAGTTAAACTTAGTTAACTATAGTTTCGGCTATCACGTAGCCATTTTCAAAACTAAATATGAAGAACGTTTAAAATTCCATTCTTGCGAATTTCGTCAGATAAATAAAAATACACTGAACACAACACATTTAGAAGTTGGCCGGCCGGCGCACGTCACTGAACTCAGAGTTAAAACTGAACTGAACTGAACTCTGAGTTCAGTGACGTGCGCCGGCCGGCCAACTTCTAAATGTGTTGTGTTCAGTGTATTTTTATTTATCTGACGAAATTCGCAAGAATGGAATTTTAAACGTTCTTCATATTTAGTTTTGAAAATGGCTACGTGATAGCCGAAACTATAGTTAACTAAGTTTAACTAAGGAATTGCAGACGTCAAGGTATGTAACCTATTTATATCGACAACCAATTCCGGAAGGCTTCAACATGAATAAATATTTATATGAATGTAAAGTTGTTCAATTTCACTACTCAGACCATGATGGTTTGATACTTGGGGTTTTTGGTGAAAGCCACAGAACACCTTTGGATAGTATTTGCTCCGGTGCCCTCATTAACTATTGCAAAATTCGTTTTCCAAAAAACAAAATCGGTGATTTGCTCAATAATTTGTTGGTTTATGATTGGGTTTCATTCTGTCAGTCAATTCAATATTTTAGTGCAGAGATGGCTTTTCAACATTTATTCCGTCTTATTGAAAATAATGTAAATTATTTTTTGGTTGTAAAAAAAGAGAAAACTCAAAAATCTCAGAAAAATAACAAGTGGTACAATCATAAGCTATTGAATATTAAAAATAGACTAGATTTTTTATACAGCATTTCTAAGTCCTCAGATAATAAAAAATTGAAGGAACAGTTTAATGATCTTAGAAATCATTATAAAAAAAGTATTAAAGAAACCAAACTGTCTTATAACGCTCACTTAATTGAGAAAAGTAATAATAAATGTAAAACTGCCTGGAACATAATAAAATCCAACAATTTCAATTTACAAAACACTAAAACTAACACCACAAACATCTCCCCTAGTACTTTCAATTATTTTTTCATTGACTCAGTAAATCAAATTAAAAAGTCTTTGGGACACACCATGCACATTTCTAATGAACTCTCACTTAACACACCTGTAAATCGCACACATTTTTGCTGGAAAACAGTTTCATCTGATGACATCATAAAAGCTGGAAAGAGATTGAATTCTTCTGAGAGCTGGGATATTTATTTCATTTCTAACAGTCTTTTAAAAGCTTTTTTACCAATTATTGCTCAACCCCTCACCATTTGCATTAACAAATGTCTTGAGGAAGGCTTGTTCCCAAATCCCCTAAAAATATCTCGTGTCTGTCCCATTTACAAAAAAGGTCACAAATCGAACCCAGAAAGCTACCGCCCAATTTCTGTTGTCCCCACTCTGTCAAAAATAATAGAGATTGTAGTATATGATCAAATTAGCCAGTTTTTAGAGGATAATAATATACTCAGCATGTCTCAGTTTGGTTTTAGAAAGGGATTTTCAACTGTAAATGCAATGGATAATTTAGTAAGGCTGGTTCTGTCAGCCTTTGAAAATAGAGCCTATGCTCAGGCCACTTTGTGTGACCTGAGCAAGGCGTTTGACTGTGTAGACCACAACATTCTTCTAACTAAGTTATCTCAGTATGGTATTCGAGGTTCTGCCCTCAAGTTTTTTGAGTCTTATCTGCATAACCGAAAACAAAAGGTTTATATTGATGGTCAGTGGTCTGAAGAATTAAAGGTTAATTGGGGGGTTCCTCAAGGTTCAATTTTAGGACCTTTACTTTTCATAATCATCATCAATGATCTCCCTATTTCTGTGAAAGCCAACAGCCTGCTTTATGCAGATGACACAACTTTTGTTAACTGCAATTCTGATCTCCAAAAGCTAAAACAGATGGCGGAAACAACTTTAAATGAGGCCTCAGATTGGTTTATTTCAAATGGTTTTGTTATGAATGCTGATAAAACTCAAAATATTATTTTCACTTTACGGTTCATTAATCCCTGTGAACAAGATCATTTTGTCACTAGTATTAAATTCTTGGGTATTTTCATTGATGACCACTTGACCTGGAGCTCACATATTGACTACATTACAACCAAACTCTCGCGAGTAATATACCTGCTAAGACGTCTAACCTTTTGTGTTGACATCGGTTACGTTAAGGTTGCATACTTTGCATACTTCCAAGCAATTTTCAGATATGGGCTTATACTATGGGGTAATTGTAGCAGAATCAATGAAGTTTTGATTATTCAAAAGAAGGCAATTAGGATAATTAATCAATCAGGCATACGTGATCATTGCAGGCCTCTTTTTATTAATTCGGGAATTTTGACTGTAATCAATCTCTACCTATTTGATTTAACAATATATCTTTTTAAAAACCCAGAACTTTTGAATTTTAACTTTGACACACATTCATACAACACTCGAAACAAACACAAGGCAGTTATAGATTTCCATAGACTAACCAAAAGTAATAAAAGCCATAAAGTATTATGTCTAAAATTTTACAATAAGTTGGAACACCTAATGAACAAGTACACTGAAAATATTTTTAAAAACAAGTTTTACAATTGGCTTTTAGTCACCCCAATGTACTCACTAGAGGAATTTTTTGCCATGGAGAGAATTGTGTTCTAGTTTGTATTTAAAAAAAAAGTGTCTGCCCCTTTTTGTGTTATGATGGTTGCTGTTTCATTTTAATGAAGATGTTATTTACAAGTTGTATTTTATGTTCTTGTGTTTGACCTAGCTTTATGCTGGAAAAATGACTTTGTCAATGCTGTAATGTTTTTACGACAAATAAATATTTATTATTATTATTATTATTATTATTATTATTATCATAGTAGGCCTACAATATTTAACAAATGAAGACACCTATGTCCCTGTCAACCCTCGTCAAACAGTCTCAAACGGCGAACGCAGGGGCGGACGTTAGGTCCGGGTACGATCTGCCATTAGAGGTTTGACCTAGTGTCCGCCCCGTCAAAACAGGTAACAAATTTCCAGGTCATTTCTGAAGCCCGGACCTACTGTCCGGCTACCTTTAGTAACACATGATAAGAATGACACGTGCGCGCTTCGCCCCAAATTCACATGCAATATGTTGTTCTCGTAATATGTTGGAAAATATTTATTTTTAAATAATTAATTTTCAAGAGTTCCTTGGAATTAAGGCTTCGGTCTACCTGAGCACAAACGACTTTACCGAATGCCGCCTCGCGGCATTAAGAGATTTGACCTTAACTTTTTCTAAAAGTAAAAAGACGGATCTCGTCGGTTCTGTTTTTAGAATTTTAAAATAAAATTTCTATTTTCAGCTATAACTGTCTAAAATCATTAGTTTTTCTCGATTTTTAAGTGTGCGCTCAACCTCGGCTTCAAAATCGTCGAGCGAGACTTTTAACTGCCGCTATATGCGGAAACTCACATTTTGGAAAATATATGACGGGTGATTTTAAATTTTGTTACTTTAATGTTTTTTTTTTTTTTTTTCAGTGCGAAATCGATTGGTGGTCTAATAACGATGTTTTTGAAATTGCAGACCTTTCGCATCTCCCTTCTTGCATCGTTATCTATAAACTTTTTACCAATCTTATTGCAGATTCTTGTTCTTAAGATTATATTGTACTCGTGTATCGTCTTATTTTTTCTCAAAAAATTGTTTTTAATACTTAACGTATTAACTTGATACAAAAACGCTTATTTCAACATTATTAGCAAGCACCCTGCTTAGTAATTTAAATTAATATCGAAATTTTAAGACGATAGCGGAGTACAAAATTATATTACGAAAAGAATGACACCAAAATATTTTAAATCGGTTTACAACTGGGGAGACAAACACGGAGATTCTAAACCCTTGCATCCGTGCGCGGCAGATGGGTAGAGCGCACCCTTAACTGAAGTTTTCCATTAGTTTTGATGAAACTACCAAAGTGAGATTACCAAATAGTAAGAAAAGAAATTTAGCGCCGTTATTCTTGTTTAATATGACACCTTAGTTATAGCTCTAGGCTGCATTTAGCAGAATATAACAGATTTCTAAAAATTCCTTGTATTTGCATCGAGAAAAATAGATGATTTTAGACAGTTATAGCTGAACGTAGAAATTGTATTTAAAAATTCTAAAAACAGAGCCGACGAGATCCGTCTTTTTAATTTTAGAAAAAGTTAACAGCCAATCTCTATCTTAATTGGTTAGTTTTAAAACATGATCCCCGTAAACCTCTGCATCTATAAAACTTGCCACTAGAGAAAAACAGTCGATTTTAGACAGTTATAACTGAAATTAGAAATTTTATTTATATGGTTTTGTAGTAAAAACGTAAAAATGTCATTTTCCCATATAACTTGCATGTTAATTTAATGGTATGGCAACAATGAAAGAAGGACTGTCATACTATCATGTTCTGATTAATTAACATGCAAATCATATTGGAAAATGACATTTTCATCATACCATTGCGATAAACGTTGTTTTCGGAACGGTCATAGCTGTGATCGAAACTAGTTGATTCCCGGTGGGTTGGATAAACGTGTTGGTAAATAAAGTTTTCGGGACTAGATCTCGAAACAGTGGTTTTCGGGACTAGGCCGGAAAAAAACTTCTAATATTTGACACCACTAGCGCTGCTATTCTGCTTACAGTAACTTAAACCTCGTTGACTCCAATATATAAATGTCAAACAGTTGATTGTTTAGTTGTAAATAGTTTAAATACAAGATAAACAAATAACAACGTAAGAGGGGGTATATAGGTTAAAATTTATTAATTTTTATCCAAACTGTATATTTATTAAAGGTGGTATGATGAAAAGTACTGTTCGTAACTCGTCCGAAAGTGGTATATCGGTGCTCGATCTAATTCAAATACTCGGCGTCGCCTCGTACTTGAAACTCGATCTTGCACCGATAACGACCACTTTCCGGACTAGTGACGAAATATACTATTTTACGTTATTACTACAAAACAAAAAGAGATAAGCTATTAGTGTAAATTATAAAGTTGCTCAGTTTAACGAGGGCTTCAATATAATGTACAAAAGGACATGTGTTTGTGTTTAAAATTTTTGAGTTTTGTTTATGGAAACATTTTCAAAAATATTAAATTTTGGAAAATTTAGTTTTTTTAATAAATGTGGTATTGTGACATATCATTGTAAAGCTTAGCTTATTTCAAATAAGTATTTTGCATCAGAAGTCATTTATGACAAATAGCAAAAGAATTACAGGGTATTCCGTAAATTTTTATTTTGGCTACAAAAATGGATGCCATTTTGAAACACATAAAGATAACTAAATTCTGTTTTCACCAAAATGTTTGTATTAAATAGACCTTTCTAATGATGTATAATATGACATATGTTTGTATTTGAAATTGTTTAGTGAAGTGTTTAGTTCAATACTTATATTAGGTTTCTCATACCTCGAAATTTTGAAAATTTTACTAAATTTTGAAATATTAACTAAGGAAAATTGAGTTACCTTGCGACGTCACAGAGAGTAATATTTGTTAAATTTTCAAAATTCCGAGGTATAAGAAACCTAATATAACTATTCAAATAAACACTTACCAAATTTCAAGAAAATCGGTTGAAAAACGGCGCCCGAAACAGGGGAATACAAGACCATGTTTTAGCATGTCATAGGCTTTTATAGCCGTATGATTAACATTGCCGACTACGCAACAATGGGTTACTGGCCCAGGGGTGAAGATGACTCTTAAAGGCGTAGAGGATGTTAAATTCGATATAGCAGCATTTACACTATACAACTTGTTCATAAACTTATGTTGTGCGACCAATTATAGTATTTGGTTTGAACATGTTTAAGAATGCAATAAAATTTCTTAAACAAGTTTTACAACAGACGTGTTTTAAAACCAAAAAATTTGTAAATATAACCTTGAAAATACAACTTTGTAATTAATATTTTTAAAGATCTAAAGTGTAATTTCGCAGTATGATGAAAAAACGTTGTTCATCACTCGGAGCAAAAGTGACTTTTTGATGCTTAGGCCTAATCGTTTTTAAAAACTCAGCTGCGCCTCGTTTTAAAAACACGATCGCGCACCAAAAGACTCACTTTTGCTCCTAGTGATGAAAACTACTATTAGTTGCACCTCTACCTCAGAAAAGTTTCCTTTTTTGATCTAGAACTAAGATAAAAAATTTTAATTTTTAACTCAGGTATTTGGCAACGAAAAATCAAAGAAAGAGTTGTCAGAGGGACCTTCCGTGCTCCTGTGGCAACTGATTTTCGGGCTGAACAGGCGGACAACGCTCTGACCTCTAAATGGCCAACCAACTGACTGTCCATTCATGTTTCTCAGCAAGAGGTTTCGGGTGGGGTTCATAACTTCCAGGGATCACAACTACCAGGTCGCTATCTATTAATAAATTTTTACAATATCATAACTTCCAGGTGTCAGTTCTACCAGGTCTTATGTTTACGTAGTAGTTTTCATCACTAGGAGCAAAAGTGAGTCTTTTGGTGCGCGATCGTGTTTTTAAAACGAGGCGCAGCTGAGTTTTTAAAAACGATTAGGCCTAAGCATCAAAAAGACACTTTTGCTCCGAGTGATGAACAACGTTTTTTCATCATACTGCGAAATTACACTTTAGATCTTTAAAAATATTAGTTACAAAGTTGTATTTTCAAGGTTATATTTACAAAGTTAGTAATATGCAGTGTTTACATTTCTGTTATTTACAAACAATGCTCTTTATAACAATTTCAAAATTATGCTCCTCAACATTAATAAATGATTAATAATAGACTTAGCAAACAGCTGACTTTTCAGTACTAGGACCTAAAAAATTCTCCACCTGATTTTTCAGTCCTAAGACGAAAAAGAAACAGTTTTGGTACGATAGAGAGCTAAAAAAAACAGGCTGATTTTGTGCAAAATGATAAAAACATATTTTGCCTACAAATGCACATGTGTTCTTTTGTTTTACTATCAACAGCTGTTTTATTTTACAATTCAATAACAATTGTTCCCCATGTTAATCTAATGGACAAAAATCAAACTTTAAAGGCTTCCTGTGCCCTTGAGAATAAAAATATAAAACATCTAAAACCTTATTGCAAAACTACAATGGTAGACGAATCTTTTGACATCTCAAACGTTGAAATTAGTCCAGAAATAAGGGAGGAGTAGTATTCACAAAAAAGAGCATCATGTATTTTAAATATAGAATAGACATAGATTTTCATTAAAATGCCATGGGATTTAATATACAGGTTTTCTGCCATAGGGATTTTTGACCAAATATTAGTAACTCATCACCTCATGCAGGTTTAAACCAATTATTGAAAAATGTTAATAAATAAGCGATATAAGATTTTATCCTATACTATAATACGAGCTCTGTCTGGAGGGATGTGTGTTCCTTGATCTCGAAATCTAGCGGGTAGGTTTTGCTTGAACTTTGCATTTTAGAACGTTTTGTCCCAAAAAATGTTTAGAAATAGCCTCAATCCCAGGAAAAAATCAAATGTTGTCTAAATTTAGGTTTAAAAATCATAATTTTTAACATTGGTCGTATGGGTTGCTATTTTAGTTACGAAATAACAACGAAAGGTATACAAAAATAAAGGAACCCTAATGTTAAGCAGTTTTTTTGAAACAGCTGTTAACTGTGAAGAGGTATAATTGGCTGATGGTGGAAATTTAATAGCTTTATTATTATGATACTATAGCAAAAGTGAATTAAAACCAACAAGCAAGGCTCGGCTAACCTGGTACCATAGAAAAATCTTTTTCGTACGCTGGTACTTATTTTTTAATAAGAATAACATGGAAAACCTTTTTGGTATTTACTCTGTAACCTGTGAAGCTAAGTTAATGAAAAAAATACTGAATTGTTTATTTTGAAAGCTCTTTTGGTATCTTTGAAAATTGGTAAATTTGATAAATGAAGGGTGAAATATGCTTAGACCTTCGTTTTCACCCTTTTGAATGCGCGAATTTCCCTATAGGGAATATGCTATTACGGTAGTAGCCATGGTAAGACCTAAGCCCGGGACCACTTTACTTGTTCGTTTTGAGGTCCCCAGAAGCCAAAAACACCATTCGTTCATTTTCATTTGTATATATATATATATATATATATATATATATATATATATATACAGTATATATATTAGTTAAAACGATAATTCTCGAAACCGTGTTAACTATTATACAAGAGCAAAATTTCTTGTGTCCTAGGATCTTTTATTTGTTGGTTGAATATGAGAGTTTATTTGACCACGACGAATAAATTGAAGTTGGCCCCATGAATGGTAAAAATCCGTTTTTTTGTCTTAGAGCCCATCAAAGTTCCAAAAATCTCCATAAGTTATCCTTATGGAGATTTTTGATAGCTACATAATTGAACAAAAATGAGTTTATAACTATACACATCTTAAAAAAAACAATATGTTCAGCTTTAACCTGTGGTTCGAATTTACACCAAAGTGTAGTAGCACCATTTGGCCTGGCGATCGAGTGAAGCAAACGAGTCAAGAAAAGTCAGCAAGTAAACGGAGCGATCAAGCTTTGCCTGAGAAAGGAAAGTGGCGCTTTATAATTTTACCGAGCATAGGCTCTGTCCCCATGATATTATAAGATAATATAGTCTCCTAATGGTTAGTCGGCTAAGAGTATGACAATGAAATAAATAAATTAAACTTACGAGAGATCATTGCAATCACTTTAAATTAAACTTGTTACAATTAACCATAACAACGTTATCTATGGTATCATACAACACGTGATGCATTAAGAATTTTTTTTAAGTAGGGCTTAGTCGTTTACATTAATACTATATGTAAAAACGTTGTCATTGAAAAACATAGTCCCATAGTTTTGAGCCACGTTAACAAAGATCATCATGGGGATAAATATAACGAAAGTAAATACTAAAGTTTTGGTCTGATGATTTGATTCAGGTGAAAGTAAATACAATGTTATGAATTAGGTAGCTTCATCATTTAAAGTACTGTATGAAGATTGGTTATAAAAACTATAGAGGATAATATAGACTTGTGGAGAGTGAGCGTATAGAAAAAAAAAACAATCACCATCATATATATACAGTATATATATTAGTTAAAACGATAATTCTCGAAACCGTGTTAACTATTATATAAGAGCAAAATTTCTTGTGTCCTAGGATCTTTTATTTGTTGGTTGAATATGAGAGTTTATTTGACCACGACGAATAAATTGAAGTTGGCCCCATGAATGGTAAAAATCCGTTTTTTTGTCTTAGAGCCCATCAAAGTTCCAAAAATCTCCATAAGTTATCCTTATGGAGATTTTTGATAGCTACATAATTGAACAAAAATGAGTTTATAACTATACACATCTTAAAAAAACAATATGTTCAGCTTTAACCTGTGGTTCGAATTTACACCAAAGTGTAGTAGCACCATTTGGCCTGGCGATCGAGTGAAGCAAACGAGTCAAGAAAAGTCAGCAAGTAAACGGAGCGATCGAGCTTTGCCTGAGAAAGGAAAGTGGCGCTTTATAATTTTACCGAGCATAGGCTCTGTCCCCATGATATTATAAGATAATATAGTCTCCTAATGGTTAGTCGGCTAAGAGTATGACAATGAAATAAATAAATTTAACTTACGAGAGATCATTGCAATCACTTTAAATTAAACTTGTTACAATTAACCATAACAACGTTATCTATGGTATCATACAACACGTGATGCATTAAGAATTTTTTTTAAGTAGGGCTTAGTCGTTTACATTAATACTATATGTAAAAACGTTGTCATTGAAAAACATAGTCCCATAGTTTTGAGCCACGTTAACAAAGATCATCATGGGGATAAATATAACGAAAGTAAATACTAAAGTTTTGGTCTGATGATTTGAATCAGGTGAAAGTACTGTAAATACAATGTTATGAATTAGGTAGCTTCATCATTTAAAGTACTGTATGAAGATTGGTTATAAAAACTATAGAGGATAATATAGACTTGTGGAGAGTGAGCGTATAGAAAAAAAAAACTATCACCTGAAGAGCCAAAAATTCCTAAGTTTGGCATTGCAAAGCATGCCGGATACAAGCTAGTTTTTATGCACTAATGCTGGTTACACTCTGTGCGGTTTTGGTCACGGAGGCGGAAATTTTTAAAACTGCAAAACCCTCCATGTTTGTGTAAACACCAATTAAGAGTCATTGTCGCCGCTGTAAAATCACTGAAATATTTTTGCTAATTCCCCAGTTTCGGATGGTGTTTAATAGATAGATAGATCTATAAATATGGGATAGATAATTCTCTAGATATATGTTACTCATAAATCTGTGTTTAATATGTAGACAGATACATAGATAGATAGATAGATGAGTGAATGGAAAGAGATGCATTGAATGAAACGAATTTTTCTACACCTTAAACGTTAAAATTTGTCTACAAATAAGAGAGGAGCTTCGTTTAAAAAAATCGCCTTTTCGTGTGATATTGATAAATATATAGATAGATAGGTACATAGATATATAGATGCAGAGATACATATATTGATAGATGGATATTTATTTATCGTAGAATAGGATGCAGAAAACCGGGTGACATTATCTCAGTTGGTTTGTGAACGAGAGCTGAAGGAAGCGAGTGGTGCGTACAGAGTAGATATAACGGACCCGTAGAGTAAGTGGACCTCTTTTTCAATATATAACGTATTTAATATAAAACGGCTCATAGAGCCTATGGCCCTATTTTATAATTTTATTTAATATTAATTTGAAAAGGTTCATAGACTCTATGAGCCAGTAGATGCTTTGGACCCATACATTTGATTTAAATGGGTGCATAGGCTCTATGATCGCTTTAAATTATATAAAAATATTCAAACAGGCTCATAGAGTCTATGAGCCGTAGACTAAATGAACCTATATTACTTTTTTAAATTATTAGAAAGGGCCATAGAGCCTATGATCGGTAGAGTAAGTGGCCCCATGTTATATTTTATTTAATATTTAAGAGGGTCGTAGAGTCTATGGTCGGTGGCAAACTGTGTAGAGTACTTAAATAGGCTACCTTAAAAAAGACTGACCATAAAATTTCCTACAGGAAATTAAGGACCTATTACTAAAATAAGGAGTTTCAAAGCAAACTAGGGTAGAATTTATGGTTTTATAATTACCTTGATTGATAATTGTTAATTTGGTCATTACCTAATGGTTTGTTATTAACTAATAATCCAAATGTAAAATAGAGTAATATGGTGTCGTTACAATAAATATTGTACCCGTGGCAAGACTGCTTCATTCTCGTTTGCAATCAGCTGTGTAATTGTAAATATACATAACTTGACTTCCGTTTTAGTTTTGACGCTTCATATCCGGAACACAAAAAATAGCTATTCAGCTGACCTTAGGAAGTCATGCTTTTTCCTCTACAGACATTGGTTTCATCCAGACTTTTTTGCCTCTGTACTGGCTGTCTATCCCATAGTCAGAAGTGTACTATGTTATCACAGATGTCAGAAATGGTTTGATCAAAATTGGTCAAAATAATTTATAGTCTACATGCACATGGACTACTAGGACCATAGCACATAAAGGGAACTGCAGTTTACAGGCTCTCAACGGCTGTTTAATGGTGATTCCAGATCATAAAGCAAGTAGGGCCTACTCCAATTATGCTAACCATTCATTTTCTGTTTTAGATTCTGGAAGACAGCTCAAAAGCACGGAGAGAGGCAGAACTGCAGTGGAAAGTAAGCGGTTGTAAACACATTGTAAATGTTATTGATGTGTACGAAAACTATTACAAGCTCAGTGGAACAGTAACAAAATGTCTTCTGGTTGTTATGGAACTGTGAGTACACAATTTTTCAATAACACAATATGACTGATTGATGATATTTAGCTGGTAAACCAATGTAGTCTAAATATATTCAGTAGGCCTATTCTGAAAATTTTAGAAAAACCTCTCTAAACTAGAAAAGAATATAATTTAATGCTTAGACTTACTGCAGTAGGTGCTCTTTTAACCAGAGTTCTTAACCCTCCAGAGGCTGTTTAAATTTTTTAATGGTGCACCAGTTTAATGGAGGTTTCCTCCATTTTTCATCCAGCACTCTACTTGAGTTTAACTGAGCCGACCTTGGACTATGAATGTCATTGAAGAAAGCATTTTTTGTCAATCTCAAATTGACAAATTTTCCACAAAACATAATTTACTCAGAGGATTTGTCTGATTTACATCAATCAGGGGCGAACCCAGGATTCAATTTCGGGGGGGGGGGGGATATTTTTTTGCGGAGGGGTCACACTGGGGGGTTTGGGGGTATGGAATACCCCCCCCCCCAAACCAGGCGGGTCCGGGAGGCCTCCCCCGAATAATTTTGGATTTTTTTAGCTAAATGGTTAGTTTTAATGAATTTTAGAAGTTATTATGAAACTTTTTGCAAACCTCTTCTCCGTCAGAATTTGGAGTGAAAATAATGGGTTCCAAATATTAAATAAAAAAATCAGACTATTATTTAAACCGGAAAAAAATTTATTGACTTTATATAACGATGGAAAAAAATAACATTCAGGCCAAGTATAGTAAAAAGTTATTGTCTAAAGTTTATTAAAAACACCAAAATACATTACTCATCAAGAGGTAAATACGTGATTTATCTATAAGACACAGAACACAGTATCAGAGTTATTTATATTGTAAAGATAATATATAATTATAATAGGTAATAACTAATAACAGTATAAAACAATTGTAACATAAAAGTATTATACTCGTATTATTTTAACAGTGCATATATGAAGGCAAAAGATATTGTGTCTTCTCAAAAAAAGAATCAAGTTGTCAAATTTCAAGTGGAGTATGCTACGATATTCTACAGTCTATAATAACAAAATAACAAAATAAGTACACTACTTAAAATTCGTCAAATATACGAGTTTACTTTATCTCTAAGATACACACACATTTAGACTAACTAAACGGCAAAACCACAGAATAACTAATAAGTTAGGGGTGGAAGCACTGCAAGTGAATTAGAGCACGCTTAGTGCCAATCGCAAAAAGAGCTTGACAGTGAAGACGCGACGCATTGTATGAACTCGTCAGTAATGCCAACGCGAAATAAATGTATTTTATTTCCAAAACTAAAATTACCTGTTTTGGATGTATTATTACTGATTTATCTTTTTGCATTATGCAATTAAAGCCCTTATTATTATTTAAGTTTAGTGTTTGAAAATAATTTTTTAACCATTTGTCATAGATTAGGCCTATTTTTATTTTTTTATTCTCCAACATTTTGGGGGGGGGATATATCCCCTTTATCCCCCCCTGGGTTCGCCCCTGACATCAATCTTGCTATTAATTAGGTTTGCCGGATAATTGAATAGGGCATATATTTTATCCTGATAGATTTTATTTAAATTTAATAGCTAACATTAGCTCCAGTAGGTATCTTTTATTTATATGCAGTTGGAGTGATGTTGAAATCTAGATTTTTCAAATAATGCTGAGTCCAAATAAAAAAAATCAAATCTCAATTCTCAAGTATTTTGAATTCTTAATTGCATTTTTGCATTTAGAATAACTAGAACTATAAAATTACAATACTATGCCATCCTGAAGTAAGCGGAGAATCTCTCTCTAAAATATTAATAATATTTTATACTTTTTACAGTCTTAACTTGACACAGTCCTTTTTAATAGAATCATGAGCCTATAATGTATATTCTAATACGGTATTCTCTGGATAAACAAAGACTACAAATAAATTAAAAGTAACAAACAGTTTACTAAAATTAATGTTTATTTGATTTTGCTACTAAATTTAAAATTAAACAACTTAAAGTGCCAATACAGTAGAACCTTGATAGTTCGACACTTAGTGGACTTTAGGGGTGTCAAAGTATCGAAATATCGAACTATAGGGAGTATATAGAGTTTAATAAATAGGAAGGTGAACTTTAAACTAAATGAAATAAAGCAAAGTCGGCAAGCACCATTGGAAGTCTCTAGACCTTTCACTATGGATGAGCTAGATGCGGCGATTGATGAGATGCCAATTGGCAAAGCAGCAGGCTTGGATGAAATCTTCCCGGAGTTTATAAAACACTTGGGTAAAAAGGCTAGACAGTGGCTTCTTGCAGTTTTTGACACCATAATGGAAACCGGCTACTTGCCTGGTATATTTAGAAAATCCAAAATAATAGCTGTGTTCAAGCTCGGTAAAGATCCAAAACTGCCCGAAAGTTACCGACCCATAGCTTTTCTTAGTGTCTGTTATAAGCTGCTCGAGAGGTTGATATACAACAGAATCCTCCCTGTTCTCGATTCCAGCATCCCCGTCGAACAAGCTGGGTTTAGACCTGGGCGCAACTGTTGTGACCAGGTTCTAGCTCTTACTTCTTTCATCGAGAATGGGTTTGAGGGAAGACTGAAAACCTCTGTTGCTTTCTTAGATCTTACTGCAGCTTATGACACTGTCTGGAGAAAAGGCCTCCTTATTAAATTTTACAATCTGATTCCTTGCCCTTTCCTGTTGCGTCTCCTCAACTCAATGCTCTCCAACAGGATGATTAAAGTATATTTGGGACGAAAGGAAAGTACTTTTAGGCAACTAAAGTATGGTCTGCCACAGGGGTCAGTGCTCGCCCCATTGCTGTTTAATGTGTATATACAACCGACATTCCAGACACTCGCTCCTCAAAGTTCGTTTACGCAGATGATATAGCTCTGGCTTATCAGCACAAGGAATTCCAACTAGCTGAGGAAACACTAACAAATGACCTCACGACCCTCGGTGAATACTTTAAAGCCTGGAAGCTAAATCCAAACCCAACAAAAACCGAGGTTTCTTGCTTCCATCTGAACAATAGAATGGCCCTCAAAAAGCTTAAAATTGTATTTGACGGTGTTGAGCTAAGGCACAATGAAAACCCACAGTACCTGGGCGTCACTTTAGATCGGTCCCTGGCATTCAAAAGCCACATACAAAAGACAGCAGCCAAGGTGAGAACCAGGACTAACATTGTCCATCACCTTGCTGGCTCCACATGGGGAGCTAAAGCACAAGTTCTGCGAACCACTGCTCTGTCCCTAGTTTACTCAACTGCTGAGTACTGTGCTCCTGTGTGGTTGAACAGTGTGCATGTCAGGAATATCGACGTCCAGCTAAACAGGGCTATGAGAGCCATTAGTGGTACACTCATGGCAACCCCCGTCCCCTGGCTCCCGGTCCTGTGTAATATCGCTCCACCTGAAACCAGACGAAGGGATGCACTCATTAGAGAATATACTAAGATCTTATCTGCTCCACACCTACCCATCCATGATTACCTTCCCCAGGAGACGGGCAGATTGAGGTCCCGAAGACACCACTGCGGACAGCATCCCAGTTGACGGACACAAACTTTTCAATCCATTCCGACTGGACTTCCTCCTGGGACTCTTTCCAAGGTCGGAATCACTTTTTGATTGCTGACCCAACCTTAGCAGTAAGTGGTATGGATCTTCCTCGGAAGCAGTGGACTGTTCTCAATCGATTTCGCACTGGAGTGGGAAGATGTAATTATTGGAAATACAAATGGGGAATGACAGAAGACCAGTCATGCGGCTGTGGAGCGGAGTTCCAGACTATTACTCACATAGTCAATGAGTGCCCTTTGAGTGCTTTCCCGGAAGGGCTGATGGGCCTTCATTGTGCAAGTGAAGCCGGGCTGCAATGGCTTAGCGCCCTGGATTTAGCTTTATAGAGCGATCATTAATGTTTATTTTAGTTTTATTTTAAATGTATTGACGCAGTTGCTTTGCACTGCAGAACATTTTTTATTTATTTTATTATTATTATTTTTAAGATGGTAGCTGGTTATTGACAGCCATACAATATATATATATATATATATATATATATATATATATATATATATATATATATATATATATATACAATAAATATTAGTACAGAAACTTATGTTTTATATAAAAATCTCAAATATTTATTATATACTATGAAGCTAAACAATTGCACTTTGTTAAATTATTGCCCATTTTTAAACATACTTAATCTCAAAGTTCATTGGGCAAAATATTTGGTTATCTTTGATTGTTTTTCGCTCAGATATCTTTGCTGTGAAGCTACATCCTGTAGTCGTCTGAGGCAAAGATGTCCTTGGCTGATGCTCCCTGCTCCTGTAGATACTGGAGGGCTCCTTCAAAGAATTTCACACCTTCCTTATGTGTCAGTTTTTGTTGTTCACTTCATCCTCCGACTCCTATTCCATTTCATCGTTTTGCCTAAATGCAGCGACGATTTCTTCAGCAGATGTGGGCCCCACTTCTTCGTCATTGTTCATCCAGTCGTCAACATCGTCATTTGAAGCTCCTTTGCAGCCTGGGATCCTCTCCATCAAAATTACAAGGTCATTAACGCTTATTGTCTCATTTTTTTAAGTGAACTCATTTCCCTCATGGTTTAAAAGTTTTCTCCAAGATTGGACAAGAGTTAACGGGTTTAATTCATCCCATGACTGAGATATCCACCCGACTTCATCCAACATACCAATTTTTTTGAGTTTGTCTACTAAATCGAGCCCCTCATCTAGACCTTTAATTAGATAGGTGAGAAGCTTCTTTCGATACATTCTCTTTAGTGTGACTAAAACATCTCGGTCCATAGGTTGGCAGAGAGAGGTTACATTAGGAGGTAGAAATACAGCCTGTATACCTTCGTCTTGAATAACATCAACACTTGGATGGGTTTGTTTCATTGTCTAGGATCAACACTGCTTTCCTTGGAAGATTCATGGATTTTAAGTGTTTTCCCACTTTAGGCACGAACTGCTTATGGAACCACTCTGCGAAAATGTATTATTCTGACATCTAAGCATTGGGCTGACTCTTGTACCAGACAGGTAAATCAAAATCATCACCCCTCATTTTCACATTTTTGAAGGCTCTGTTTTTTTTTTAGATTTTCCTATAAGTGCCAATTTAAGTTTGTGGAACCCAGTTGTGTTGCTGCAAGCCAAAACAGTAAATCTCTCTTTGCTTTTCTTGTAACCAGCAGCACCCTTTTCTGTTTAATACAAGGCTTTTGGTAGGCAGCATTTGGTAATTTAGGCCTGTTTTATCACACTTGTAAATTTGTTCCCCAGTCAGACCTTCTTCTTCAATTAGTTCTTGAAATTTAATTTTGAACTCATTCTCAGTCTCTGAATTTGCAGACAACTTTTCTCCACAAATGCGAAGTTGTTTAACACCATACCTTTGTTTCCATCTGTCTAACCACCCACTGCTTACAGTAAAACCAGAATCTTCCTCTCCCTTAAATTCATTGTAAAACTGCAAAGCTTTTACCTGAAGAATCGGTCCTGAGATTGGGGTTACTTTATCTCGTTGAATTTTGAACCATTGGTGAAGTGCTTCACTAACCTTCTCGTACTCTGAGGATTTCATACTATTTCTCTTCTGGGGCGAAAATAGTTGCGGAGTTGGGGATGTCCCACGTACAACAATAGAACTGGTCCCGGTCACTGACCGCCGGACCTGCTAGTGAAAATACCAATCAATACTGTTTTGACGCGACTTAACAACCTTTGTAGACTCCGTCTGGACCCGTGTCGAAGAATATGGAGTGTTGAACTACCGAGAGTCGAACTATCGAGGTTCTACTGTAATATCAATATTCAATTTTACTAAATCCCATTGTATTGTCACGGAAAATAATTGTATAATGGGATAGAGAGAGAGAGAGAGATGGAGATAATATGGTGTCTGTTCTTTATCAACTGATCTTTAACATCTTTATCAAGTTAACACATCTTAAATAACACAAGTTAAAACATCTTTATCAAGCCCGTCTTCTGCAGCAGTCACATTTGTAAGGTTAAATATTTTGGAATTTCTAAACAAGTCATTCCTTTTGTAAGGTAGCTTTGGATATGCACTTTTGTTAAACTTTCTGAAAAAAATTAATTTATTACAATAAAAATTTTATATTTCATGTCAGGATAATTAGTTATATAATCACATATTTCTTTCTTGATGAAAAAAATCTATTGGAAATTTGCTGAGCAACTCAGGTTGGCTGCGGCGACAGGGTAACTATTATACCTACTTTAATAGTTAATATGTCCTCTAAAGCTAGCAAATACATTACTTTGTTTAGAATGGAAGGAGGAGAGCTGTTTGCACGGATTTCAACCAAACCAGAAGGATCATTTACGGAAAGAGGTATTGTATCAATTTATAATATTTGTTTTCATAACCTTCCAGCAGTCGCTTATATTTCATACGCCGCTGCTCGCTTAGCGGAAAATTAATCTGGGTTGTTTTGAACCCCTTATATAATCTATCATTAAGTGGAGGTTTCGTTTAAGAAAAAAATCATTATACAACTTTGAGGTTACAATTACAACAATATAAACATATAAAATATCAAGAAGGGAGTGTTTTTTATGTATCAATGGCCAATGGCAATTAAATTCAATGGAGTGTAAACAAAAATAATAAAAATATTCAAAAATAAAAATTCATGAATTATCAATCAGCTGGGAACGAGTTTGGGATGGATGGATGGGAGGGCACTGACAGTGCTTAGACAGGGGTCAAGGTCTAGGCGCTGATAATCGACAGTAATATTAAGATCGGCCTCGTCGACACTTAATCTGAGTAAAAAGTCTTGAATTTTAAAAGTATTTAAGGAAGGTGAGTCAAAAATGTTAAGATCGCTGAAATGCTTACAAATATTGCGATAAACAATGTAAGAAATGTAAAAAAAATGTTAGTGGAAAATATTTAATTTAATGATATTGAAGCTATCCCAGCTATTGAAGAGTATCTTGTGTTATGGGAGTGGTAAATTTCTTGAAATATGATATTGCGGGTTTCAATATTAATTCAAATGTTTTAATAAAAAGTTTACGACAGTAAGAGCAGATAATTCTTCAAACAGAGCGTCAGCCGGGTACAGTTTTTAGCCCCCGAAGGAACTTTTAAAATTTATTTTTAGACAACATTCAAAGGCTCATCAAGAAATCAAGAAGGCTTCTGAAACTACACCCCCCCCCCCCCCCTCAACCAGCTATGATTCCAAAGGACAGCAACGAATGCACATAGAAGGCAAAATATGTCATTTTTTTCTGTATAATTATCCTTTATAATTACGGTATCCTTCTTTATAAATAGATTCTTTATAATTATCGAACCATTCAAATTAGCTTTTATATTCATAACATTAGGCTTGCCATAAAAATAGAAGATAAAGCAAGAAGATAAGAAGAAAACTGCAATATTCACACTAAACAAAGGAGAGAGAAAAATTATACCACGAAGGCTGCAGTAGGCAGTGAAGAGAATTCATCAAGTCAGCTTTTAATGTGTCATTGTCATTCTTTGAATTTGATAGATTTTTACATTTTTATTTTTACAATTTGTCAAACAGTTATCATGTAGGTATCGTAGCTGTTTAAAAACTATGTTTAACATTTTTAATTTAATGTGTCATTATTTGAATGAAAATTATTGTGATATGAAGTTATTGTTAAGTACATAAAATGTTATAATTAAGACATTAAAATATTTAATTTTTAGTAGTTTTAGTAACCATTTTGTTAGTACTGTAGAAGTGTTTTAACTGATTGTCCTACTTTCACAGGTTTGCCATCCTTTTGATAATGCCCTTTTGAAGACATTTGCATTTGCTTTTCCACAGAGGCAGCAGAAACGATGCATGAGATTTGCATAGCCGTCAAACATCTTCACGACTTGAACATCGCTCACAGAGATCTCAAGCCTGAAAACCTTCTCTACACCACGAATGGTGCAGTAATCAACATCAACATCATTATTGTTTTACTGGTTACGATTGATCATTTCACTTTGACGTAGAAAAAAAATAGTAATTCATAGCTTAAAATGCAGACAAGAAAAATAGGGTATTTACAGCCATTGTTTGGTGCATAGCATTTTAAACCCATTGTGTTTTGTCGTATACTACTTTTAAACCCCTTGTATGATAAATATTTTTACTATCCCTCTTATCAATTTCTTTGCAATTTACAATGTAAAATTTCTTAAGAAATGTATTGCATTACTGCAGTAAATTATTCTCTATAAACTTGCTATCAAACTTTACTGAATTATATACAAGGGTTGTTCAGCATTAGGCATGTAGGCAAAAAAACTTAAAAAAACAATAATTATTACCTTGTGCATTAATATTTTCAATTTTATATTAGGCGAATTTTACAATTCTTTAAATTATTTATTTTAATAAATCAAGTCAATATTGTCGCAGTAGAAGGAACTTGTTGATAATCATGGCTTTCTACGTTGCTGAGACGAGTTTGGTTGTGTTGTGGTAAATCCAGTTAGCGATTGGGTTGATAAATATCTTTAATCAATATTTATAATTCAACAGAGTAAAAATTTATTCGTTTCAGATGAGAACGGGATTTTGAAACTGACGGACTTTGGTTTTGCAAAGGAAACACACTCAAAAGCAAGTCTCCAAACCCCCTGTTACACTCCATACTACGTCGGTAAGTGTCTAATTAAAACTGAATCCTGACAATTGAAACTGTTAAAATGAATTAATCAAAATTAAAATCAGGGACTAATCTAAAAAAATACAAATATACATTATAAATTGGTTAGAATTTTGGAATATAATAATAGAAATAATAATTTGTACTCTGTATTCTATATATTATTTATTAGTTATGCTGTAAATGTATTTCATGTACCAATAAGAAAATCAAAATCATTTCCCAAGTACAATAGTAGTGTTTTAAGACACAAAGTTTAGAATAATGTTAGTTTGTACTTATTTTGAAAGATTTTTGGGAGGGTAAATCTACTGTTCATTATGTTCTTTTATGAAACTCCCTTTGTTTTGCTTGTTAGGTTTCAAATTGATATGGTCATAATTGTAAAAAATATAAAGATAATTATTTCCTCACTCAATAACCTGTTACAGGATTGGTGAATTGATGAAATGATTTCAAGATGACCCGTATTGACTTGAATTTCAGCCCGACTTTTCCTTACTATCTTTGGTGGAGGTTTTAACTTACATTTTCGGTACAAAGCAATAAATGGTAAATTCTTGAAGCAACATTCATAAATAGTTTCTGTTGGGTCTATTTTTATTCATTCGCTGATGTTTTGGGAGATACTTAAGCAGAATTTTCATGGTGTTGCATGGTACAGTTGAGCATGTTATTGAAATGAAAAAAGGCTGAGATAAAGGTATTACCAGTATATATGTACCTCATCTACAGTGGAACCTTGATATATCGATCCTCGATGTAACAAAGTTTTGCCATCACCCTTGAACCTACTTGTTAATCTAATGTTATTTTTATCTCAGTATATCTAAGGGTTAGCCAGGATAACATCAATATTTTGAACTTTTGTTGCACCCATGCATGACTTAAAACCTCTACATTTAAGGAAGTTTTGATTACTAAACATATTAAAGTTAAAAAAGAACAACAACGTGAATCGTTGAACTCATCCATTTCCTTTCATGTTGCACCCTGTCATTCTACAGTGTCATTCCCTTGTATAGTATCTATGCTACTTTGTGTTCACAGCGCTGTTCTTATTTCCCGCATTTGCATGTTAGTATTGTTCCATTAATAACAGAATTATTGGTTTAGCATTAGTTTGCATTTGTGAACATATTTATTTCACATTATCCTCGAGTACTGATTGTACTACTCATTTTTACTACATGTAAGACTACAGACATCTTCTAGTCCTGCTCGATGCTTCTTTTCGTTTTTGCAGTATTGTTATGTTTACTGTGTCATTGTTTATAGCATTTGTCCTGATCATTTAAAAAAGCGGTTCTCAACCTGGGTTACGCTACCCTTAGGGTTATGCTTTTGCAAAGGGGTTTGCGAGAGATAAATTGATAATGGCGGACAAGAAAATTTTAACCTACTTTTATAAAATAACTACTGTATCGAAATTTGGCCATAACAGTCAAAGATTTTTAACTGTTAACAGTGGGAAGTATTAAAAAGTTTTCAAGGTCAAGGTTAGACCTACAGTATTTCATAATTAATTGGTCCGTTCTTTGGGTTAAGGATACTTTCTCAGAAATATATTTTGGATCATCCAACCTAAATTTCAAAGAGAAGAAAAATTTTATTGAAATTTCTTTGGACTTATCTTTGAAAATAGAACTAAACAGAAAACCCTTGATTAAATTGTGGTTATACTTGAGTGACGAATATGTAAATTTGTCCAAATTAGCTATCAAAGTTCTGCTAACCTTTCCAACTACAGATCTCGTAGAGCGAGCAATTTTTCGTATATTCAAAATAAATACAGGAACAAACCTGATGCAGCGCCAGATATGATGATTTATTTGTCTTCTTTTGGGCCCAACTTTAAAAAAAAAAACTTAGTTTATCAAAGCAGGCTCAGGGCTCACACTAAGACTATTACGTGTAAATTTCAGTTATAATAAATTACCAATAAAGTCTTTTCTCCTAATATATTTAGCAAAACTAGACTTTTCTGATTTATAAACTTTTAAAGTTTTTTGTAAAATTGTTCATAGCCTTTTTTTTATTTTAATTACAAATGTATTAAAATAGAGTTATTATTTGACCGCATATCTTACCTCAAAGACAAAGTGAAAAATCAGCTGATTACACCTGAAGGTCACCAAGTAGGAGTGGGTTAAAGCCTGTTATCTCCTCAGTCGGAGTCTACTGCCGGCCGGCCAAACAATTCATGTGTGAATGTACTGTGCGTGTCTGTGTGTGTCTTAATGTTAAATTATTTATATTTTAAAATTTGACAACATCAGAAGACCTAATGAATGACATTTTTAAACTATCAACCCTGATGATGGAACCCTGTGTTTCGAAACCTATGTAGGATTTGTTCTACTGGTTTGAACTGTTGACTGAAGGTATATACACCTATATTTAACTAGTCAATTAAACAGTTCTGGGGGCATCAATCAAACAATGAATTAGTTTAAGATTTGAGCGAGATCCTAATAAAAATGTACAATGCCAATATTTGATTAATAGAGTTTTGTGATTTTTAGCTCCGGAGGTTCTGGGGCCGGAAAAGTATGACAAAAGTTGCGACATCTGGTCATTAGGAGTTATCATGTACATTTTGTAAGTATCATAAATCATTTAGTTATAAGTTATTATAGCTACTCATTTACTTACCATGGAAAAAATACCGTGAGCAATCATGTAAGTATCATAAATCATTTAGTTATAAGTTATTATAGCTACTCATTTACTTACCATGGAAAAAATACCGTGAGCAATCATGAGTGGTCTTTTCCCATTTTGGTTTTTAAACAAACTTACTCCTCTATATTTAAATTAAAAATTATTTCCTGTTATTTATTTACTCTTCAATCAAATTTCCCTATAGGGAATGCGTTATTACGGTAGTAGCCATGGTAAGACCTAAGCCCGGGACGATGTTAGTTACTTTTTCATTTTGAGGTCCCCAGAAGTCAAAAACACGATTCTTTCATTTCATATATATCTATCTATCTATCTGAGGTACTGATAACTTTTGAAGGGGACCTCAGATTTTGATGAAATTCGGTATAAATGAGAGTTTAAGACCAGGTCCATTTTCAGCCATTTTGAAAATATGTATTGAAAAAAAAAATATATTGTGGAAATAAACATTAGTATTATATAGGTCCATGCCAAATATGAAGTTCCTACATCAATCCATCACCAAAATAAAAATTATAAAGTGGAAAAAACAAAAATGGCAGGTATCGGGGTAAATATGCATGTTAGGACATAGCTTCATATGAACTTTTTTGCTTATTTTGACACTATTAGCCATATTATGAAGTTTGGTGACGGATTTTAAAGACACCCTGTATACGCCTAATAAATTTCCAAGTGGAAACTGTTGCTGGATAAGCTATACTATTCATTGTATCAATGATTTCTTAACTCATTTTCAAAACTGTTCAATATTTATTTCCCACCATTATTAATTCAATAAAATAATTTTCTAATATTTAAAAACACAAACCTTTATTGTGTTTGATGTAGCCTATCCGGGGTACCCCATTACACTTCACTAGTCTTCTTGTATATGTTTCACATCACAAGTTTATAAATCTTGATTTTAAGCGTTTTCTGGTTGACTGATCATATTATGTAAAAGAGTTATGCAAATATTTAAAGGGAATAAACTGGTAAAAAATTAGAAGTGGACTGTATTCATTTTAAGAATAGGAAAAGTCATATGGTAAAAATAAACAAAATGAAATGATTGAATAACATGTGGTGGGCATTACTAAGGGTAAAATATGAAACTTAGATGAACAAGTAGTGATACATATTATTATGGAGGAAAATATTAATGGCGGGAAATAAATATCGAACAAAAACTGGTATTGTTCTTTTGTCAAATGGTTGTAAAACTGCTACTTTCCATTAGTTGTGGTTTGTCACATGTTTTTGTGGACAGGTTGTGCGGCTACCCCCCCTTCTACAGTGACGGGGGTCAGGCAATATCCCCCGGAATGAGGGCGCGGATCAAGACCGGCTCTTACAGCTTCCCAAACCCGGAGTGGGCCCACGTGTCCCAGGATGCCAAGGATCTGATCCAAGGCATGCTTCGGGTCGACCCTGGGCAGCGACTTGACATCAACCAAGTCATGAACAACAAGTGGATCGCGGTCAGTCTCCTTGGCGAATTAATCAGGAATCATTTCTTGTGGAGGAAATTTGCTGAAATCGTATATCTGAAAACCGTGTATAGAACATCTATTAGTTATCTAGGTTTATAATCTAGGGCCGGAGTTAGTGTTGAATTGTATATTCCCCTACAAAGTTGGGAAATTAAAAACATTTTGACTTTTTTTAAAATTTAGTTCCCTATATTTATAATTTCTTATGGTAGATAACTTCAAATGCTATTACTTTCAATAATATAATAATTGTACATGTTAAACCATACGTTAAATCTTGTTACAACATATTATGGACTTGCACACTTTAATTAATTTTTGTTTTAAATGCCAATTTACTTACTATCAAAATCACAATATTGTATGGTTCATAACTTCAAATTTAAGTATAGTTTTGTTGAAATGAAAAATATTAACCTTCAGTAATTCTATGAGGAAGACGGAAGAGTTTTTGAGGTTTAACACCTTAAACGATACATCAGTGGCTAAATTGCTTGACCTTGAGGGCTGCCACTCCAACTACCTTCCTCCTCCACCCTTCAAGGTCATGTTCACTCCGTTTCCCTGACGGCGTTGTTCGGACCAGACGCTTTGAATGAGTACGGTCGGTTAGATTTACCACATTCTTTGCTTACCGGGTGCCATTGATCGGTAACATATACCGTGTTTCGCTAACGGGTTGGAGTGAAATGTAATGTGTTTTGCTGTTTATGTAAGAAACTAAGTGCCTAGTGATACAAAATGGCTAGTGGTGGTCCTAGCCAGGGTGTAAAGCCTAATGACCCAGATTTCAGCGCCAAGATATGAAGATTGACGACAGACAATGGCGAAGATAAAATGTTACAAGTTATAGATATGAAGGGTATAGAATTTTTCTGTCGTCTAATTTTTGTCTAAAGATTTTATCACAGAATGTTGTAATAGTATATTTTGTTACAAGGGCCGTAAATGACATTATGCCAGCCTCGAGATCGTGAGTTCAAGACAAAGTCGAGAACTTGAAACGATTGAGAGTGGGCAAAACATTTTTTGGCCGAGTTATGATCAATATTTTACATTACACTACACTAAGCAATAAATTTCTAACAATTGTAAAAATATTTATATTTGGCCATAACAAACAAAACATAACCTTAAACAACCTTGCTGGATGCACTGCATGTGTTTCCGGTTGATAGGCAACCACTTCGTATCAGCTACAAGTTTCCATTGGTTTCCACTGGGAAGTTATAGGGCGGAAAATTTTTGGCCCCAATCCTCAAAAGCATGATTTTCATTGTTAAAAGTGAGGGTCGAAAACAGATGATATTGATGTAGTGTGATGAAAAATATCATTATAACTCCTGTGTGTGCATGTTGATAAATAATAACAATAATAAACACACCAAATAACTTTAAAATTCAGAAATGGTCAACATGACCGTACGTTTCTCTTTGCAATTTTAAAACCATGTTTTGTCATAGGTGTTAAGTAAAACATTAATATAGTACCCACAAGAGTTTAAGCGAATCTCTTTCACATTACTGTAGGCTTACTAAAGTGTTTCTTTATGGTTTTCACAGCAATACACAAGTGTGCCACAGACACCACTGCACACAGGCCGAATGCTTCGGGAAGGTGAAGACTTGTGGCCTGAGGTACAAGAGGAGATGACGAGGTCTCTTGCCACCATGCGCGTGGACTACGACCAGGTTCACATCAAGGCCCTCAACAACTCGAATAACCCCCTCCTCAACAAGCGGCGCAAGAGAACCGTGCCTGATAACTCCTAACTGAGGTAGTGGTAGTGTTACGGTATGCTTTTTGCAACCTAGTCCACTTTAAATCTCATCCCTACCTCCAGAAACTGTGTTTTAGTTAATTTTTTTCTTAGGTTTCTGTTGTTTTTCTAATCAACTTATACTTTTTAACCATCATTTTTATCTTGGTGTTGATCCTTTACTTCTTCCAGCATGTTTCAGTCTTGTTTAAAAACTCTTTCTCTGTGTGCAATTGTTTTGTATCTTTGCTTGTACCAAGTTTTATTTTATGTTATAACGTTAGTAAACAATTTGAGTTGGCTAGTGAAAGCATTCTGATAATGACATGCAAAAGTTTCAATAATTGTTATTACATTTTATATTATTATCTTTAGTGTGAATATTGTATTATTGATTGTTCAGTGCAAAAAAATAATTTATTTTATAAATTCACCCTTCATAATTTTTTTCTGTAATGTAGCATCGGCATCATCATCAATCATCACCTTCATTCATCTAATTTTTTCCTGTATGTTGCTAGATGATTCATTTAATAATTAATTACTAATCTTTGTAGATCAGTTTTAACCTTAGGCGTTTTATGTTAACAGCATTGCACTAACCATATGAATTATTAACATGTATTTTACCAGATAATTTATTGTAACATTCAATAATGAAATAACATGAATTGATCTTTATTTGTAATGAAAATGTACAATACATCATTGACAATGTCATGAAAACAGCAAAGTTCTATAATGATGCGATGAGATATATACAATAAAAAGACTCAATTATGATAACTAATTATAAAAAAGTATAGAATCTTTATTTTGTTATGAATTGCTTTTTCTATGAAATTTTATTACATATTTGGTGCATGATAATTATAAATATAAGTTTTACTGTTATTTCTTCACTTTGCATGTGTATTGTAATTTTGTACTTGCTTGTCTAATTGTATATCATGTACTTTGATGAATAAACTATTATTATTATTATGATTAAATTAACTATTTTTAGTATTGTTTGTTTGTTAGATACTATGATTGAATGCATTTTTTTAAGATAATTATTTTTAGTTTTAATTTGATTAAATAATAATTCTATATATTTATTAAAAAGGACTAGTTGTAGTATTTTTTAGTTCAATATTGAAAACAACGTAATAATAATAACATTAATTTACCTATTCACGTGAATCATAGGTCATACAACTTTGATTAAAGTTTCTTAAATTCGTGAAAATCAGACGAAAAAAATTAGCCATAGGCCTAACTTGTTTTTGTACGACAATTAGATCAGAAACCAAATATAATGTACTAGGGAACTGATAAGGACGTAAATCAGATAAGCGATCGCCGGCCGGCCGGATGCCAAACATTAGAGGTCTTATCGGCAGGTATTTCGCTCGTGCTTTCATTCCATCTATCCTCTCTTATTACAATTGCATTGTTATCTTCCTAGAACCTTGGACGTCCTTCCCTTTATAATCTATTTCTGTTTAACTTTTATCTTTCCTTAGTAAAAAAACTGATTTTTTTTGTAAAAAACCGATAAAACCGACAACCGACTCATCCCTATTTCTTTTATACACCCATAAAGTGCTGGGAAAACGGGTCAAAATTAAATGTCTTAAGTGGATTCAAGCTCAAACCCAATTGGTTGTGTACATCAGTCAAGAGGATTTAGTGTTGATCAGACAAACTTCAGCTACCCATGAAAACATGAGTTTCATGGTTTCCATAAGATTAAAATTTAAAGTGGAATAAATATTGAAAATGTTCTTAGATTAAATTCTACATGTTTTTAAATGTTTTCTTTAAGAAAAACGATTGACGCGAAGACTTGATTTTTTGTTTATTATGGATTTATTATTTTACCATATTCTTTGAAATAGCGTTGAGTTTTGTGGTTTTGCTTCAAACATTGATAAAATTTTAGTTTTAAAGAAGGTACCATGTCTGGTAAAATTTTATATGGCATAGATAAAACGGCAGAAAACATTTATAGAAGTATAGAATATTTTACAACTTTAAATCCTTACCTCATACAAACAACTTTTTAAAGAGTTGGGATTAATGACCACTTTTCTGACTTTAACACGGTTTATGCTAAAGAAAAATTTCAAAGTATTCCATTGCTAAAACTTTGAGCATAAACATATGATGTTTAAAAATACTTTTCAATATCCAAGACATAGACTGTCGCTGGTTGAGGAAACAAAAAAAATCGTTTGCTAAACTGCTTCAAGAATATAAAAAATCACATCATATTTTTTAAAGGCAGCTGTGCTGATTTTCTGCCTGGAAAAACGGATTGCACATCGAGCGAGTTCTTGATAGATCAACAGTTGTTGCCAATTGTGCCTGCCTATGTTTTGAAAATGTAATTCAACCCACTGTAACTTGAGTACCTAGTGGTTCAGCAAATCTTTGTTAACTGCAAAATAGTTTTTCCCCACCTCGAAAATTTCATTTTTAAGTTATTGTTCATAATTTTGCAATGCCACCCGTACGAACGAATGTAGCCATGCCATATTTAAATGTTATGTGACCATGAAGATATATTTATTCGTTTGTTACATTGTTGTTTGTTTACTCTGACTCTAATATTATTGTTATTTTTTTAATAATTCTGGTTTTAAATGTCAAGTATAAATAATTTCTTCCTTACCACCTGTGAGAAATTGTTTTCCATGAATTAATTCTAATTATTTTTGTTTTCAGAAATATGTGGACGTTGATGCTATGTTCGATACCTGTCTTCAAGAACCGTTAGAGAGGCTTGGCCTGGTAGGTCTCTAGTTTGACAAATTTCATCTCCAATTTGGCTTTATTTTTACATTTTTTGTTTAGGGGCCTGTTCATAATAATCATGTTATAAAGAACCTGAAATACAGGGCTTGTAGAATAACGAATGTAATTTCTGTAACTGTTTCATACAGATTATGCCCTAACAGTTCATTCTAAATCTGCCTCAAAATTTAGTCTGCATTACTTTTAAATCCTTGGTTTTCCCGTTTATTGTTACTGCTTATATTCTAACTCACTGTTATTTATTTACATCCCATGCCTAGTATACATTGGATTTTAATATTCATTAGGGATGGGTCGATCCCACTTTTTATCGATCCCGATTCTTGCAAATCAATTCCTGATTCTCGATTCCAATTCCATCAATTCCTAACAGTAAACAGCTTAACAAAGTAACTTAAAATAATAATAGACCTACATGGCATAAAACTTAAAAAATATACTTGCAATTGGATTACAAAACAGTGAGTAAGTTAACTCTATTTCATTTTAATATTGAAATAAAACAAACTAACTAAATGATTTGATCTATTTAGAAAATAATAATGTATTACCAGTATTACTATTAGTTTGCATACCGGTTACCTAGTGTTGAATAATCAATGTTACAGTTATTTTTTTTTATTTATTTTTTTTTTTTGTAGGAACAGGAATTTTGAGTATTTAGTTTTGATGATATTGTTTTAGTTTGAATTTTCATGGCAAGTTTTTATTATACTGACTTGGCCCTCTTATGCAAAATCAAAATGTATTATTTACCTAATTAAAAAAATTTGATACATAAAAAATAATAAAAACAAATAATTATACCTAATAGAGCACCTTCCTTAGATGTATCTTTCAGGTGTTTTTGAATAGCCTCATTAGCAGTAAAATAATTTGTATATGTCAATGATGTAATAAAGTCATGTTTTTTTTAAGTTTCTTGATTGACATATTTTTGTAGTCGTAAAACTTAGATTGGTTTTTCTATCAATTTGTGAACATTAGACAAATTTGTTTTTCTACAACAATTAGTTCAGGAGATACAGGAGTTTTTATACGGACATCGCTAGCGATAGCGATCGGCGCAGCCGCATCGACGCGATCACGAATATAGCTACAATCGTCGGAATCGACTGTCGACTTTAGGTGGTCAATTTTCGATTCCGATTCTGACCGGAAGAATCGGCGGAATGAGAATCGACCCATCTCTAATATTCATACTATAAGTATATATTTGATTTTAATATGTTTGTGGCTACATATATTTTCAATAAGCTCTACTCAACCCTAAAATAATTCTTTCCACCAAATT
The DNA here is from genome assembly GCA_030545055.2 of Neoaliturus tenellus. Classification (NCBI taxonomy): domain Eukaryota; kingdom Metazoa; phylum Arthropoda; class Insecta; order Hemiptera; family Cicadellidae; genus Neoaliturus; species Neoaliturus tenellus. The sequence goes on along the minus strand of CM061535.1, from coordinate 70,190,489 downwards.
TAAGTTTTTAAAATCATCACCGCTTCAGTAGTGTAACAGCCGCACTGATCAGAGAAAACCCATGTGGTCAGAGAAACTGAAAAATCCTGACTTCAGAATGAATCAACCAATTTGCAAGAAAATTTGAACTCTGGAATGAAAACACACTCAAGGATGGCATTATGGTTCTGTGTAGCAATGATCTAACACGCCTTGCAAACATTTTAATAGTTACATTAAATTTTCTTTGTTTCAAACTAGCCCACACTAATATTGGAAATTCATTGTGCCTTTAACTGACTGATTTATGGACATTTTTTATTAGTTCATTTTGAAAATTATTGAACTAGAAATTTAGTTTACTACATATCGGATAGGATCAATAAACCTTATTTCCACATCTCTTTCTCAAAAATAATTTTCAACAAGGTTTTAAAATTTGTAGCGATCATTGTTTAAAAGATATTGATATTTAAAGAGGTGTCAACTCCAACACCTTATATGGTTATTTTTATGTTTTCAGGCAAATTGTTGAAAAGGAAACCGAGGGTAGCTCCATTGAAGACTGGCGTTGTATCAGACCAGAGGGAAGGGATATGATAGTATTGTCTCCTTGATTCAACAGTTGCCTATACAAATCAGCAGAGACTTTTTCCTATGTTTGTTGTACTAAGAGAACAACTAATTTATAAACTAGTAGACGAGCCAGTAGAAACAATGCTAGTTTTATATTCTTATTTTAGTAGATGTGTTATAAATACTGGTTATTTATTGAAGGGTTATTGGCAAAACTGTGATTTTATCTATTATATTATCATGTTCAAATATAAGCATAACATAGACGTAGTATTAAATATAGTATGAGTTAATAATAATGTTTCCTTCACAATGTAATGAAGTATTTATTTGTTGTAAGAACTACAGGGAATGTTTTCAATGCAATTTTTGACCCAAGCTTATTTAAATTAGAATCCAATATTGTTATTTTCAGTTGTTGAGACAACTTTAACATAGTTGTTTTTTTAACAAAAAGACCAAGTTTTAAGAACAAGTCATATATTATTGTAAATGTTCTTATTATTCTTCATGCATTGTCTAGTTTTTACTCGCCTAAAGGACAATGATTTGGATTCAAAATCAAATTTAGGGCTGATACATTAGGTGATAAAATTTACCAAAGTAAAGATAACTCCTTAGAATAAACTCGAGCATCATAATTACCCATAAAATTGGACCAAATTTTGTTATGTTCATTACTGTAAAGCTGGGTTGATTAGTTATGTTATTGTTATCACACTAGTCTTATTATTATTTTTTTAAACTGTTTTCTAACTTGGGGTTGGTTTAGGTTTTTATGAAACAATGATCACAAAAGTAGCATAAAAAGAACCTTCCTTGCTGATGTTAATGTTTATTTGTTTAAATAATTATCCATGTTTTATATAAGTTTGATTGTTTATGTTTTAACTGACATACATGCATGTATTTAAAAGTTTGTGCATTTCCAAAAGTTGTAAATGCCAAAAATCTAAGTATTAGCCTTTATGCAGCACTGTTCGTCTACATCGTAAATTCTCAAATATGGAAGTTGTGAAAAAATGTTATTAGTGGTAGAAGTCAAAATTTTTTAATGTGTTATAATGATGGATATCCATTGAGTGGCATGGATTGTGTTATCAACTTTTTAAACACAGTAAACATCTGTGTTTCCAAAATCAAATTTAATAACTTGAGGTTTTTGAATGTATGAAATAACTTGGTTTATCGGAAAAGTGTAAAATTAAAAATTATTGCTTAATTAGTCTTTAGAGCTTGTTTCAATGATGATAAATAAATTTATTTTAAGTTTTCAGATTTTTAAGATAAAATATAATAATAATAATAAATTTTATTCCTCGGACAATAATTAACATTGTATGGGAATTTACATTTTAAGAAGAATTTACATAAAGTCTTTCCATCTGTTTCACAATAAAAATTTACAATTCCGGATTTTTCAACAAGATTTTTTGTTAATTTATTTAATACACTAAACTTTCTTCAAGTCTTTTCAATCATTTTAAAATTGCTTTTTCTACTTTCTTTTTTCTTCTTTCTTTTTTCTTCTTTCTTTCTTATTCTTTCTTCTTTCTTCCTTCTTCTTTCTTCATTCTTTTTTCTTCATCTCTACATTTAATAAAATTTTTTCGCCTATCCCTTATTATTGTTTGGTTTTTAATTCTACTCTTCCTTCCTTGAAACTTTCTCCTTTCTCTGGCGTCTCCTTTTCATTTTGGGGTTCTCACCGAGAACAAAACAGACAAGGACGAAAGAGTGTGTAACATTTATGATTTTAATATTAAATACAATTATGTAAATATTGGTTATTTATGAATAAGTTTATTATTATTTTATTAGTTTGTAAATTATCCATAAATATTTATTTTTCAATTATAATTATAATAATTTAATTAAATTTTATTTTCCTTATTAATTGGGAAACAATCAGCATCACTACAGCCTGGAGTTTTAAACTTTTTAAGCCTCATAACTTTTGGATGTTTATTTTCTCAGAGATTCTGTTGGTGTCATTTTATTTGGTTTTTAATTCTCAATAATCCACAAAAGTGTAACCAAATGTGTTTCTGAATAAATCATGTTTTTATGATTATTTATAGTTTACGGAGTGAACTATCCTAAAAAATTTTTTTAACGCTGGGAATTATTGGGACCCACATATAAAATTTCATCAAAACCTGGCTAAAGGGGCCTTCTCTAGCTGTGTTAAAATCCTGACACACAAACACATACTCTCAGACATCAACCCAAAAATCATTTTTTTTTTTTTTTTGGTCCCAGGGGAAATCATAACAGATATATATATAACTTTATTTATAACTTATTATTTATTTAAGTGTTTGTTATAACTGAACTTCTGTTTTTAATTTAAATTTCCCTGTAATGGTGTAGTTTATAGAACACAGACTGTACCTACTATCTTGTATTAACCTTTTTTTGTATAATAGCATAAGGAATATGACAATTCGCCTGTCTGAGGGAAATTCCCTATTGGATGTAATGCGATGTAATAAATAAATAAATATATCCATATTCACCAACCACTCCAATCGGAATTTTTGACAAAAATAATTTCTCCACACTTTGGTATAGGGAAAGAGAGTAAAAATTACCAAAGCTCAAAGTATCGCCTCGCTTTCTTTTATTTTATTTCTGTCATAAAATGTTATAATTTTTTTGGCCTTTACAACGTTTTAAAAGTGCATAATACATCTTGATTTGAATAGTAAAATTACTGTAGTGTGGTATATTCATGATTGCATTTATAGTAGAACTTATCATATTTGAGTTTAAGCTTCTGACCATTAACTGTCACACTGAAGTTTTCTAAATTGGCCAACTGCTCATTTGATGGTTTCATTTTTTTGTATTGTGACAATGACACAATTTTTAGTAAAAAATAATTTGAGTTCTTATAATTTAATCAAGCTTAATTAAATTCAACAGATTTTAGTTAAGTGAATGTATTAAGCTCAGTACAAAGTATTTTCTATCATATTTTTACTATCACTGGCTAAGCAGTATTTGAGTTTGGATTTTAGAACACCAGTAGTATTGAATATTGATTGTAATTCATTTTGTTTGTAACAAGACTGATGATATCCACATAGAAGATTCCAGTGATGAAGTGCCATTGCTTGCATCATGTGTCTTATTGTTGTTCATGTTGCCTGTTCAGTCAAAGTATCCACGTAATGTAAGCTTTGCAAGTTCCTAATTCAATTTTACTGCCTAAAGTATAGATTTATCAGTCACATTGTTTCTGGAATACGTGTTAACATAATCTTTTTTAATACCTCGGTGGTGTATTCTCTTTTAATGATTTCAGATAAGAAAATAACCTTATAATTGCCACAAATTCATTTTTTACACTATTTACTGTCGAACTGGTTCTTAGTATCTAGTACATTTTTGGAACTTTTAATTATTATTTGAGATTAAATCATTTGTAAGATAAGTAACTAATTTATCCAGTATTTTGGTACTGCTGCTATTTTGTTATAAAACTGTAAACCCCTAGTTGTAATTAATTAGCAAAGAAGATAAACAAATTTATTTTATACTTTATAAACTGAAAGTTTTTTGTAAGTATTAAGGCCTTTAAATTTAATAAAAATTTGGCTCTGTTTTTAAAAGAGAGACTTAATATGAAGAAATTGGGTGAATGGTAAGTTTATGTTATGATGTAAATAGTAAAGTTAAGTAAACACTGTTCCGTTTAAACCACTACTTCAGCCTTTTATTTATTGTTAAATATCTTACAGATAACATACCTGTACTCGGTTGTGAGTGTTTAGTTCTATAAATCACTGTACTTATAATGTTGTCACAAATGTTCATAGTGCTGATGCTCACACATTTTCATGCTTAGTTGTTGAATAAATCAAATGTTATTTAATACACTTTTGTAGTCAATAAACTGTCCTACTTTGGGATCTCCTTGGGAAATAATGGACCCAAAAAAATTAATCAGAAACTTCATTTCTGGCTCACAGGTTTATAGTTTTCAAGGTCTCTATTATGTTAGGAAATAATAACTTACAACTTCCAGACAGTTGAAAAAACATGTCATTAAATTACAAAATGTTTAACTTCAGGAAAACATTGTTCAATATTTTTGTAAATCATCACAAACACAATGCAAATGACTAAGTTTTCCAAAATGTCGGAAATTTCACTGATCCGAAAATGATATTGGTTTTCCTCAGTAAATCTATAAACAAACATCCCATTTGATAATTTGAAAAACTGGAATAGTTTTTCTTACGAAGACAGGTCATATAGGTATTCAAATTAACTGGTTTACCTGACCAAGAATATCACACTCAGAATATCAACTTCAAAATCTTAAATTAAATAATGAAGTTATATTCGGCAAAGTCGGGTAGTGCTGCCATGAAGGTCTTTTAAAAGGCAACAAGCGAGTACATTACTAACACTTACCATCACCAAGAAACATATATTTTAAAGTTTATATTTTGATCCAATGTATGATAATATAAAAGATAATAATACATTTAAAATTTCTTTAACAAACTACTGTACCAATAAATTTAATTTAGTTTACACTATGTTGTAACACTAAATATGTCTTACATTTAATTAACATAACATGGTTAATTTCTATAATTCAAATTCCTTCAAAGCAAACAAAAGTAAAGAAATACTAAACTAACCTAATCAAGTAACCAAACGTAACCTTTTATTTCACAGCCTCACCTTCTTGAACGATTCTTTGCACAGGATGGTTAGGTTAGGTTATGTTGTTACAGATTACTACTCTACGTGTTGCTCGAAATCGAGCAATTTATATTGATACAGTAGGCTACAAAAGTTACATTTAGTTCTAAATCGAAATCCGACCAATACAATATTGTGAATATCTGTAATGACCCCAAACTAACGTATTTACAGCTGTGCATTAACAGATGTTTTAAATGCTCAACCCAACCCCAATGTTATTCTAATGGGAAAATTTCAAATTTAATTTGTGTATAACACCCTTATTTTAAGTCCGATTTTCATATTTTTTTTGCGGAAACAACTACAGACCTAGCCATTTCCAACGACACCGAAAACTTGAAAATCTGTTGAAAATTGTAGGATGAGTTCTCTACACAAAAAAAAACCTAAGTATAGATGTAAAAATAGTACCAAGTATTGTCTAATGGTGTAGGCTATATTAAGAGCAGTCACATTTAAATTGTCTGTGCCTTATTTATATATAGTTTTCAACATTGTCTTATTTTATTTCTAAGAGTTACTTTTTTTCTCTTTCAAAAGAAATAGCGTAAACGCATAATCGGGTGTCTCAAATTGATTACATATCAATGGTTTTTCATAAAATTTTGAAATAAGACTATTTTCCCCTAAACAGACTTGGTGGAATGATTTCAAGATATTTTAAATATTGTTTAAATACAGGGTGTTCCGGAAACTGGGAATCACAGGTTTAAATCTTGTAAATTTCAAGTACAAACCTATATCATAATATACATCATTTGAAAAGTCTGTGTAATACTAACTTTTTGGTGAAAGCAGAATGTTTTTATCTTCATCCCTTACACAATAGTGGGTGGCTATTATTGTAGCAAAAGTAAAAAAATTCATACAGGCTCTGATTAATACTTTTTGACACCCTAGGCCAAAAGTAAAAATTACACCCCCTCACCCCAAAAAACAACATTTTAATGTCATTTAACAGCATATTAATTTAAAATCTAAAATAAAATACTATGTCATTGTAATACAGAAATTAACATTGTTTAGTAAAGGGAACAAATTTATTTTCATCACTGAAATCAAATTGTTTGAGTTATATAAAATGCATTTGAATTAACAGACAAAACTATTAAAAGGAAAATTGTATATTAAGTGCTAAGCTTTTGGGAAGGGTTCGGGGCAACGGGTTGAATGAGTCATCCAGCCACTGTCCAATATCTACTCGTCACAACACACACGACGTACGCAATTGATAATCTATCCAGCCCTATGCACAAGGAGCAATAAAAATACTAAATAATTCCATTCAAGTTCCGGGGATTATAAATTGAGCTTTCTTCTTTCTTGTTTGTCAAATATAATATTTACCATTGTTATTTTAAATATTAAAACTTTATTTATGGATAACTATTTTTCTGCCAACCTATTGGAAAAAATATATTTGGGCTGTTTAACGCCCCCCCCCCTCCCCAGCTAACACCCTAGGCCATGGTTCTAGTGGATAATTGCGGCCTGATTACGGAATACTCTGCAATTTATTTATCATACGTCATAATTGACTTCTGATTAAAAATAGGTATTTATTCGAAATTAGTTTAGCTTCACAGTGAAATATCACAATGAGTTCTTTAGTGAAAACTCAAACTTTAAGAAAATTTTCATTTTTGAAATTGGTAGGCTTAGGCTAGTATAAACAAAACTCAAAATTTGTAAAAACAAATATAGCCTATATGTTACTTAGTCCTCCATTTTGAAGCTCTTGAACTTTGTAATTACATTTATGCCATATCTCTTTTAACTTTTTAGTACAGAACAATGAAAATTGCAGTTTTTCCATATGACTTGCATGTTAATTTGATATTACCACAACAATGTAAAGAGGGCCTTCACAAGATCTAAAGATAGTGTGAAGTAGTAAAGAACTAACATGCAGGTCATATGAAAAAAAGCATTTTTCGTTATTACTACTAAATAAAGAAACCGCTTAATTGTAGGCCTAAGTTACAAAGTTGCCCAGGTCAACAAGAGCCTTAAATAATGTACTAAGACACATATGTTTTTATTTACAAACTTTAATTTTTAGTTTTAAGTACACTTACTTTTGAATGGACATTAATTGAAAAAAAATTCAGTGAGGTTGTATTTTGACATTACTGTAAAGCTGAACAAATTTTGGATAAGTATGAGGCATGTTTTTAAGTAAGTAGCGTTAAAAAAAAAAAAAAAAAAAAAAAAACGGAGAGATTTTGTTATAATTCTATTTTATGTTAAAGTCTCTACTTTAATCTACTACTCTACATAATCTCCGCAGTTATTAAGAAACTTGTCATATCGTAAATCAGCTCTACAATTCCGTCGTGATAATATTCTGCCATGAGAAATACTCTTAATAGGTTTATTGACATCGTCATTGTCGTGGTGCCTACTGCTTACTTAGGTCTTTCTTCGAATGAACACTGATAGTCACTCGCGCAAGATCGGGACTGTAGGGAGGATGATCAAGTTGTTCCCAACCAAATTCTCTTATCAAATCCTGGGTTTGATAAATCACATGTGGACGGGCATTATTGTGAAGCAAAATGATTCCGTTAACCATCATGCACATTTGTGTGGCCATCTTTAAACACCCTTACCCACTTTTGTACCATTCCATCTCTCATAATGTTTTCTCTGTATATTCCACAGATCTTGCGATGAATATCAATCGATTTCAGGCCTTTAGCTTACAGAAAACGGATATTGGACCGTACTTCACAGTTGGGGGGACTCTCCATGAGCGAAGGCTCCTTAAAAATTTGAAAAAGTCGGAACACAGCACAAAAAAAAAAAAAAATACCATATTTGTGCCGCCACATTGCTGACAGATGTACGTACACAGAGCGTATGCACAAATACCGGCCACAGCGCTATAGTAGCGGGATTTAAAAACAGTACTTACTTTGAAACCGCCTTGTATTTTGAATCATAAGTCATTTTATGAAAAACTGAAAACGAATTACAGGGTATTCTCCTTAAATTTGGATTTTTTCCACAAAAATGGTCACCATTTTGTAACGGATAAAGATAACCAAATTATGGTTCCTCCAAAATGTGTGTATTTCAAATTATGTATAATTTGACATATGGTTGTATTTTAAATTACCTAGGTTTGAACCTGTGACCAACAGCTTTTGGCACACTTTTATTTTTTCAATGTTAAAAATATTTTAAAATTATTATTGAGTTAGGGGGAATAGTATTATTTTAAAATTTTAGGACAAATTGTTGTTCCACAATCAATTTAGACACCTTACGTGAGACACCCAATATAAATATTGTTCATGAACATTTCCAACTTATTTAACAATGTCTATTACACAACTGTTTAATGAAAATAAAGGATCATTATTCTAGTAGAATGTGTTCAATAAATATATCCATATTTGTTTTCTTCTTAAAAGTTCCGCGTTATTTGTGTGCTCAAATTGCATATAAAAATGATTAATTTTATTGTTTTCCCAACACTTTTCTAACAATAACTTAAAAGATAAGTCTATTATTAATGGCTGTAATAGTCTTGCATATTATTGTTCTACATGCCTCACCAGTTAATTTAACACACACTTGGTCTATTATAGAGTTAATATGTTTTTGTCACAGGGTTTCTGATTTATAAAAATTCATACATTTAGGAAAAACTTAAAAGCTCGAGAGGGGCCCCCGATCTTACTACCTGTGAAACACGGTGCCCCAACATTTTCTGACCTACCATAACAAAAATGCTCAAATTAAATTGTTAAATTACCAGGGATTGTCGAGGATGCTTTTGTGGTTCAGGGCGGGACAGGATTTTTCTTCTCGCAGCTAAATAATTTTTTAGACTTTCATCTGAGTGTTGTATAAAGACAAATTAATGTTAAATATTGAAAAAATTTACAACTATAAGTCTTGAACATTGCACAGTACATACTGCTAAGTTAAAATGAACGTCTTTGTTGTTGAAAAGATCTATTGTATCTAATTTTTATATTTGCAGTATTGTATACAAAGAGATCAGGGAAAGTATAATTTTTCTTGTAACCAATGAAGAAAGTTGAATAAAATCATTAAACAATATACTGTAAAAATTGACCAAATTTTAGATGAGTTTTGTTGAATGAAACATTAAACATGTGATACAAAGAATGAAAATAGAAATTATGTAAATAAAAAATAAAGATTTAAACAATTGGTAAAATTGTAAAGAAAACCAAAACTTTATTACATAAATAAGAAAAAGAAATACAAATTGAAATCAGAATACTATCTCCTGAGAATTAATTTGTGCATTAAATCAATGCCATTTATAACCCAAGATATGTTTTGAATAAAAAAAATATTCATTGGTTTTACTGAGGCAGGATGTTACTTAGAGCTTATCATCAAAATTGAACTGTGGTATTTCCACTAAACTATTAGGTATTAGGTACTAAGTATTCCTAAATACTTTTATTGTATTTTTATATATTCATTTACTAATTTTTGCACCATCAAAAACAAAGTGGAGGAGTGTACGATGAAAAATTAATAAAAATTTTTAATCTTAAGTTATAAACTTCAAAGTTTAATAAACGTATTTTTTATGTTTCATTTTAAAAAAGATATTTTAATGGGGTTTGAAGTATTTAACTTAAATTATATTAAATTAAAATAAGATGCTTTTAACATTATAAACAGTAAGTCAATTGTACTAAAGATTGATTTACTTATCGATACTTTTCTACTTTGCTCACACCATTTTGGTTGACATTTTATTTAATTTGTTAAAATTAGCCAAAAATTGAGCCATCGTTTGGTTTTGCACGACAATTGGTTCAGAAAGTAGCAATTCCGGGTGAGTCGGTGGCGTAGTGGTTAGCGCGCCGGACTTCGGAACCATGGCAGCGATGTCGTGGGTTCGAATCCGCGTTCTGCCAATGACTTTTATCAGTACCTTTCACCTTGTACTGTAGCGGCTCACCCCCTTACTTTGTCTAATACGATCCACGCACAGATCAATATATATCTATGTGGACGGGGCAAAGTAAGGCAAAAAAGAGGTCCGCCAACCTTTTTAATAAAAAAAAAAAAATTGGTATTAAGAGTAAACAACCCCCACTTGAATAAACTTCTGCTGGAGGTCGAACAATAGATAAGCTGAACAATAGATCTCGCCTCCTCGGAATTTGTGCCGTGATTTCCTCGCTGGTGAACCCCACCTCACTGAAGGTAAACATTCATTGTTCGGCTATTCCCATCCTGATAAACTTGTTGTTCGGCTATTCCCATCCTGATAAACTTGAGAAAAAAAATCCTGCCCAATGGTTGAGACAAAATGTACAGACAATTTTCCCAAAATTTCGGGACCCGTCTTTCTCCAGAAATTACACAAATTGCCATCAGACATTTAAAATAATTAGAACTTTTTATTTGTGCTTGTTTAAGAAACTAGATGGCTAATGGCTGTATTTAAAAATAATTGCATATTATTGTTCTGCCCAAAAAAATAAACTAGGAAAACAAAATCCTGTGCTCTGTAGATGTCTTGTTGTTTACTTGTCAACATATTTTCACAATTAATTGTCATAAATTAGAAGAGATTCGGGTGATTATTATTAGTTGTAGGGGAAAACACAAATAAATGGCACAATATATGTACATGTTTATTCAAAAATAAAACCTACATTATTGCAAAATGAAATGACATGTTTTATTATAAAGTATTCAATTTTAAAAATGAAGATAATATTTATTATTTAACAATAAGAAATAGAAATTTTACATCTGTATAAATCTTTTAAAGATACAATTAAATAAACCCACTTATTAAGGCAAAAGTAAAAGCATTTCATAATTCTTTAGGCAAGTAGGTGAAAGTCAAGAAACATGTTTTACAAGGCACATGGGAAGTAATATCTACGTCAAATAAATCATAATGGTTATTTTATAAGACTGAATGTTGGTAGTCTTGAGCATCAGTATTAATTTAGTGTATGGATATGGCTCAGTTCCGTTACAGTTAAGTTAAACTTAGGTCCTAAATTTAAAACAAAATTCCAAACTGTGAACAATCTTTGGATGGATAACTACATACAATAACTGTCAAAATAGACAGAATGACCAGGCAGATAAAAACTTTAGTTCGGAACAAAATAAGCATGAAATAATTGATTTTTTAAATATATTAATTTAAATTACATTACAACTGGTGGTTTCCACTAAACCTTTTTTTATCTGCATCCTTATATTTTTTTCAGAAAGGATGCTATTTATTTTATTAATTTTAAACAAATACATTTAATAACGATTTAACGAGCAAAAATTCCATAACATACACTAAAATACAAAATAAAACTATTAAGTGAATTATTCACATTGTCTTCATGAATCTTAGCAAAGTTTGTCTTGTTTTACCTTACACAATGTGCTTGCGGTATTTGACAACCATGTGTATAACAATGACAGCATAATTAAACGTGAACATAGAAAAAAGAACAATATAACATAGCTGTACAACTAAACCGTCTCACGATTTACAAGTAAATATGGCTATGGCTATCACACAATGACAATTTTATTTATAAATTATCGTAAAACAATAAATCAAAAAATAAATGTTAGACTTACTTAATAATACTACTTGGACTGATACATGATTTACTTGCAAGTGTTTCTTCTGGTTTGCAATAATTAATATTGATTGGCATAGTCCAAAATATAGAACATTGTCAAAATATAAAACTATTTTGATTGATTTTTGTCATATCACAAATTTGTTGGTATTACCTTTACTCAGCTAGGGAATTTTGAAATATATTTCCTTCAAACTTCAGAAACTAAGACTGAGTCAATTAATTGTACTTTAATGAGCTCTGATTACAACAACTGAATAGCAATTTTAGGTTTTTACAATTTAAGCTTTAATGACTAGTAAAAAGGTCAATTTTTAAAAACTCAATATAAAATTATTCATGTTTTTTAGAAAAACCTATGAAATAACTTAAAACATTTAAAACAACAACAATATTAAATAAAAGTATAAATGAATAAAATATTTTTAACAACAAAAACTAAAAAAATATATAAATAGTCTGATAAAAATGAAGGTAAAATGGCATCGATGAGTGGACTCGATGGAAGAGGGGAGTTTAGACGTCGACTTTGAAGGGAGATCCAGGGATGTGTTCGTCTCCCCACCTTACGATGACGATGTACTCTCCTCGCTCCCTTACGACGTAGTTTACGGTGAAGTTGTTACGCCCCATGTGTTTCACATAAACCTCATCGCAGGGTCCTTTGGGCCCGTAAATTCCCACGTATAGAATGTTGTTTCCTGCAAATAGCCACAAACATCAGTCTATGTTTTGTGAAATGTTTAAATTTTAATGCATACCTTTCCGGGAATTCACAATTTTGTAGGATATTAAAAAAATAAAAGCAAGTTAATCACTCTCCCTGGTGCTGAGAGACAAAGGAACTGGTTGACAAGCCACGAGACGGACAGGCATCATGTCCTAAGCAAACCACTGCACTTTGGCGTGTTCTAAGGTTAAGATGGGGGAAATGAGAATAGAACAACAATGTGAATCTTGTGACTATGGAAGACTAACTACTAATTAACTACTAAAAAGGATTAGTGCAGGATTACTAAATGTAATTATGACTCTCAAATATAACTGACATGATATGTATAGCCTTTTTACTGAACATGTTATATATGTTTATTTATTTATTTATTTTGTAATAAACTCAAAAGAAGCAGTCACATTTTATTTCTTCTCTCACAGCTTTGGTAAATTCATGTTAAATCAATTTCTTATTTGCAAAGTATTTCCACATTGGAGAGCAAAAATATCTCTTAACATTATGAGGCTTTTGAGCTTTGCCCTTTTGGTTTCTTTAGTATCAGAAGCTCTTTCGGTATTTTGCCAAAAGTACTCTTCCACTCGAGAAACTTAAAAATTGCAGCCTGACAATCAACACATTTCAAATGTTGTTCCTTAACATGAAATCAAATGGTGCAAAACCCTTACACATAGACCAGGTCTTCATGGCATTGAGTTATGCTCCATTTGATTTCTTGTTAAACAACTAATTACATTCTCCTCTGTCAAGAAATTCAGTGGCTTTTTCAAAAGTTATAAATTTCCTCCGTCAATGCTTTTGCTAGTTTTTGTTCATTCCACTCAAATCACTTACCAGCATCCGCGCAACTGACGGTGAACATGTTCTGCTTCTGTAAGTAGGCCTTTTTGAGACCCATGCCTTTGCACGTTACTTTGCTAGCGTCAGACTTGAACAACGGCAGGACCACTCCTTGCCCTGCTTTGTTCTTGGATATCTTCTGCACTGTTTCCACGACAACTGATGATGTCTCTTGAGCTCCTCGCTCGGCCAAGTCTTCACCTATATTGGCCAAAAAATTCAACTCAAATTACAACTCAATTCGCAAGTTTGAAAAAAATTATGTCATGGTATGCAACAAAATGTCTTTAGAATCGATCATAGTACTAGGAAAAAAACTATTTTATAAAAAACGGTAGCGGCTGGTCTATGTTTGAGTACAGTAATGGTGAGTCAGGTTCTTTAATCATAAATTGCTCTAGGATTCAAATATTCACTCCAGGAATATTTGAATTCACATTTATGATTGCAGTTTCAGCATGCATTGAATAAAAATACATACCAAAAACAAACATAAAACGTCAAGAGATTTGTTTGTACATCGTTAATTAAAAGCGGTTTTAATTGGTGCAATTATCAATTTTTAGTGTAGGAACAGTGAAATATGTAATAAGCGTTTCATTGTTATTTATATTTTATATTTTAATTTTAATTTTTTGCATTAGAACCATTGAGTGAGATTACTGCAACACATAACTCCTGCTGTTTTTCTTTTTTTTATTGGGGATATTTTCCATCACTGATTAGTGAAACAAATACGCAATGTTTCGAATCTGGAATCTGATTCCCTCTTCAGGTGGAAGAAATACCTAGAACACAACAAAGTAAAAACTCACCATAGGTGAACCTGGAGAAGTCCATAGCCAAACCTAGTGTGTTTTTACTAATTTTGTTATGTTCTAGGTATTTCTTCCACCTGAAGACGGGATCTGATTCCAGATCCCGAAACGTTGTGTATTTGTTTTACTAATCAGTGATGGAAAATGTCTGCAATAATTGGCTAAAACTTGTAACGAGTGCTTTTCTCCTACTGACTGACCTTCCCATAGCATATCCGGGGAAGTGCAAAGTGCTTTCATCTAGTTTACAGATGGCCATTTAACAGTACCCTTAACAGTTTTTACCTCCATCCTATCTACAAAATTGGCTTATTATTAAAATGTTTATCAAATTAACAACCATCGACTGTCATGTAGGAACAAAAAATTAGGCATTTCGGTTAAAACATCACTTGCACATACCTGTGCATGTGACTTTGAAGGGTGACCCGACAATGTGGTAACTGTTGTATTTGAGACTGATATAGTAGTCTCCAGGAACGAGAGGGGTGTAGCGGACCTTGTAGCCCTCCTCCACCTCAGTGCAGTCCATGGATACCTTGCTAGGCCCATCGATGGTCACTGCCAGCGTACCGGCCCCGGCATTACATGTGTCCACGATGAAGTCTGTCTTCACACCTGGCAAAAACAGACAAATATTTGACTGGTGCAACATAAATTGATGCGAACATAGTATTTGTGGTTGAATTATTTCATAACAGAAATATTTTTCTGTAACTCTTCACATTAGTAGGATACTAAATACTTGAAATGTGAGAAAACAGACGTTAACGAGAAAACAAGAGTGTTTAAATCACTCGAAGCATTCTAAATATAAAAGTCTAATTGGTAGTCTATGTTGATAAAAACACAAAAAAACAGCATTTAAATTATTAATTTTTTTTTTTTTTTTTTTTTAAACCTCCACTGCCCGTCACCATGGGCCTATAGGCCTGTACAGTGATCTAAAGACAGCAAGGTACAGTCATGGCATTAAGTCACATAGGCTAGCTAGAGGTGACCGCTCAAGTTTGTGCGTGTAATGTCATTGCCCGGGATCGAACCGGGGACCGCTGGCTTGTGAGGCCAGAGCTCTACCACTGAGCTGCCGCTCCAAAAATTAAAGGAAATAAAGCACAATTAATACAGTAATTCTAACAGACTAAGATATGGCCTGGTAAAATATGTAGATATTAACTTCACAGTTTGAAAAATTCTACTGAAGTCGTATTTGGTTATAGTCACCAACATAAACTACTGCATATGTTTTTGGTTTTCATGTAAAACCATTGTAAAACAACATGTGAGGAGGCTTTTAAGTTGAGGTAGTGCACTCTTAACTTCTTCTTTAAATTTGATTAAGGTTATATAACTTGTTGAAATTTCATAAATATAACACAACGTTTTTTCTATTTTTTCAATACGGTAATTTAGCAGTGACTTTTTTTCTCTCCATAAAACATGATTTACATACATTGATGTTAACATCAAGGCCTCAACAGTGTACTTCCTCCGAATGCTTACCTATCTTGATTTGGTTGAGTCCTGAGCCCCTGGCATGGACTGCTGCAATGAAAACACAGTGCTTAGTTCTGACGGGTTACCTGTCTTGATTTCGTTGAGTCCGGCGCCGCTGGCATGGACTGCGGCTGGGTCAGCATCCTCCTTGCCGACCTTGACCCGGAAAGGCGATCCAGGGATGTGGACACTGTTGAACTTGACATGGATGTTGTGGATTCCATTTTCGCGTGGCATGAAGCGTATAGAGTACGTGTCCGGGTCTATTGACTGGATGAAGCAGTCATCCTCAGCACCAGAGGGAGACACAATCTGGAAATAACATTGTTGGTGAACATGAGGAATTGTATAGTTCAAATATACTAATGGTAATGGATTATTCTAAATACTTTTTAGGTCTTCAATCAAACTTTATAATCAAAATAATTTTAAATATTGGTTTACATGTATTTTTTTACCAACCAATCAAAATAAACATTTTAAAAAATGGTTAAACCAAAACAAAATATTCAAACAAAAAATTTCTCAGGTGACTGAACAATTTTTGTACGATACTTTTTCTATAAAATTATCATAATAAATAAATGGTTACGTAAAAGATTATCACATGAACAAATCACTATAGTATCTCAAAAGACTCATAAAAATATCCCAACTTACACTTTGCATACAAATAAGATGGTTAATATATTCAACAGATACATCGTTGATTTCACAAAGTCCCTGCATCGTAATTGAATCAATTCTGTTGTAACCACGCACCTGCAACCTTGTAATTCAAAGCATAATCATGCATTGAATCTGAAAGATCGCCACCCAGATGATAACCAGAATATCTGGTTGAATTCGCCTTATATTGTCTTTTACATATATTCATCTTGTTGTATAACTTTATATATATTTGTTCTTACTGTGGGATAGTGACAATGAGTTTTTTTGTGCACCAGTTCAGACTGAAAGTAAAATTTTCCATTGTCATGGCTATCAAATATACAGGGTGTACCACAACCATTGGACCTAACTTTACCAGATTACAGACCTAACACTACCAGGTTATTCAGAAGGGAAAACAAGCAAATATTATAATCAAACCTCGGTCCTATCGTCATTTGTTTCCTGTCCGTCTGTATGTAATTTAAATTCATCCTTTATAACTTTCAAACAATTTAAGTAACGATTTACCTTTGGATTGAAAATTGGTACAACTGTTACGTATGTTAAACCAAGAAACCCAAATTCACATGAATTTTGATAATTCTATCTTCTACATTCCAAAATGCCGGCCTTTTTAAATTTTTAAAACTAAATATATAAAAAACAAAAATATTTTTTTAATTTCTAATGTAGAAAAAATTGCAAAATTTAATTTTTGAACTGAATATAACAAGATTTTAATGATTGAACGACTAACAATAGAGAAATTAGAGTTTTCTTTTACAAAAACATGTTTTTTACAAATAAATTTATGCAAATTTGCGTGATTTTGTAGTTAAAATCCTCTCTTCTAGCCGTAAAAGATAGAAATCTCTAAATTAATCCGAATTTGGTTCTCAACATACGTAACAGTTATGCAAAGTTTCAATTCCTTAACTCTAATCGTTTAAAAGTTATAATTGAATAATTCAAAATAACATACACAAAGACTGATGGAAAACAAATCAAGATAGTACCCTAAGGAAACTATTATTAGCTTAGTTTGGTTGTGGATTTCATGGAGTGTCGGATGTTAGCTATAAATTATATAGAGTAATAAAGAGTTTTTTTTTTTCAAGTCACAATTGCATTTAGGTTATATAAATTTTAGGTTGGCGTTTTTCAAGGTACATAGGTTTAACCGGTCAAACCGTTTTCCGGCTGAGGCCTGGTCCCGAGGTGGTCAGTTAAGAGGGAGTCTTCTGTACATATTTCTAAGAAAGAAACCAATGGATTTGAAATATTATACTCTACGTAGTGAACTCTCTCCAGCTTCATCAGCAGATGTGCTGCTTCCCTTTTAACATCCTTAGAAAATCAATAGGTCAGTTGTGGCCATTTAAAATAATATATAAAGCTTACCTTGGCATCGAGTTGACCCTTGGCTCCATTTTTCCTGACGAGGAATTGTGCAGGCTTGTCGGGGTGGATGCCGGTCGTCGGGAACTGCGCCACCTCTAGCTTGTGCGCATCTCCTTGCGCCGGCGAGATGAACAGCTTGTATGGTGAGTCGGGGATGTGCTGGTCGTTGAACTTGATACCCACTCTGTACTCGCCTGTAACACACGAAATGCTTGTTGAGAACTAAGCACTACTTCTAATGAAAGTAGAAAGAGTTGTTTGTTGGGCAACAATGATAATTTTTAAAGTGGCAAGAGCCCTTTTGGCATTGTGGTATTGTCTTCTACATTAGAAGTATACTTAGTAGAAATTACAAATAAAGGTAATGGGAGACCTGAAATGCCCGTGTTACCCAAAATTCCACAAATCATAATGAGACCCTTCTGCTATTGAGTGTTGTGGAATTTTTCTATAACCCATAAATACTGGAACCTTCACCAGTAAACTTTGGTTGCAGTTGACAATGGAAAAATCTTGAAAGTGCTCCTGCCACTCAACAAACTATCAGTACCGCCTGACGGATAACTCCTTAAAAATTCTAAATAGTACCTTTTGACACATTTTTCACCTTGAATGGAGGATGGGTTACAAGGGGTCATGAGGACATAGAGGAGTCAAGTAAAAGAGTGTTTATAGTGATCACCTCTCAATCCTGAAGTTGCAAGTTTCATTCCCAATAGGATCATTCTGGATTAAGCAGCTATTTGTCATTGCACAATAAGTTTATGATGCTATATACAGCAGGGCCACTGGTGTTGATGGTTACTGTTGATGTGTTGATATACAAAATAATCTTAAATCTATATTTTAGTTGATGTGTAAATCAAATTAAAGACCTTAATTAGTAGAATAGGTTGTTGAAAAAACTTCAAATGCATAAATAGGATAGAAAATGACAAGCAATTAAATCTTGCATTACTCTGATTGAGTATGATTATTAGTTCCTCTGTTTACAAGAACAAAAGTTAAATTTCATTCTTGTTTTAAAGCAGAAATTAACTTGATGAGAATTGGATCAAAAGATATGAGTATTTAGTAGTTTTGTGTAAATTTGTATGAGAATACAATACTCAAAAAAATCTTGCTGAAAATGATTTTTTATTAGAAACACTAATAATAAGGTAGTTTATTTAGAAAACAGTATTTTTGGCCGATTTGAATCCAACTTGTGTTTGGTAAGAAGTTTTGTTTGTTTAATTATCAAGAAACTGCCTTAATTAGGAGCATAGATTAATAAGTTATTGGCTTAAAAAGTGATTAAACACTTCAGAAAAGACATTCAAAGCTGTACTAAAGTACAGCACCCTAGAATTCGAAATTTATGATAGAGTTGTAAGTGGGGAGTAAGTGACTGAGGCGTGCTCTACATGGGAACAAGTGGGTGGAGTGAGGCAGGTCCTCCATGGGAAAAAGTGAGTAGGGTGAGGCGAGGGTCGTAGTGGTGGCAAGTGAGAGATTTAGGCAAGCTCTTTGTGTGAGCGAGAGAGTAGACTTGTGAAGGAGCATGTCATTTGGGCTCAGCATATCAGCAAAAGTGTTCATAAGTTTACTGAGTACTTGGTCCCCAGGTTTTCATTTCACTCCGTTTTTTCAATAATTGTTTGCTAATTTCTTTTTTGCGAATTTCCCTGTAGCGAATACACTATTTTATGTATTTTTAAGGCAAAATATAATCGAGTATGCAAACATGCCTCGTAACAAATCAGTTTAAGAGAATGACTTTCAACAGGAATTGCTAATGGAATTCAGTATAACTCGGTGTACACTGACCTTTTAGTATTAGTTTTTAGCTTTAGTGCAATGTGGGTCAGATAACAGTGGTTGTACTGTGTTTAGAAAGCAAACAAAATCACACAGAAACTATGCTTTGAGGTGGGCTGAGATGTTGAGTGATGGTTTCTCTGCAAAACTGTGTTCAATTATTACTTTTGGCACAGCTTCAAGACATGAGTCAACAAGTTCCAAAAATAAAATCTGAAGATCATCCTCAAGTTTGGCGAATACTCGTGCAGCTGTCTTCAAACTTTTAATCTGTTGAAAAGCTATTTTAGGTTTTGCCCCGAGTATTAATACTTATATGATGAACTTATGGATATGTTATCTCCATTAATGAAATTTAAATAATGACAGTTAGTTTGCTCATTAGAAGTGAGCAGAGTCACAATTTTACACTAAAAAGTCAAATATTTTGTAACCAATTTAAATTTCACTACATTTTATACAATAATATATGTTTATAGCAAATTAATTATTCAATCAGGAAACTATTACGTTCAAACAAAATACGGCACTCAAAAATACATGTGATGAAATAGTTTGAGAATTTGTACTATTTCAAAAAATCTCCTGATGAAAAATATCACTGCCACTTCACAGTACAGAGATAAAATGAGATAGAATTTGAAAGAAAAAACACACTGCCTTTGCTAAAAATTCCAGTTTTTCAGATTACCAAATCATCAATAGTAATAATATTACCACTAAAATAAATATTCTTAAAATGTGTATCTAATACATTACTGTCATAATAAAGTGTTTAGTTTGTTACAGTACATTAAAGTATGAAAACTGTAATTAAAGTGTCATTTAAGTTTGTTTATCAACTAAAGATCAAATTCAACAAGTGTTGATTGGTATTGAGGAGGGGGTTACCTTTGTCGTGGTCGTTGACCACAATGAACTGGCTCGCAGTATACATCCCACCTCCGCCTCACCACCCATTCATACTCTAACTGACATGCACCATCTTGTGTTGTGGTTTATTTTTAGTTTACTCCCACCACTGCTAGTATTTACCTGTTTTGTGAAGATGGAGGCTAGCCAGAGTGTGGTGTTTTTCTTGTAATTAATATTAAATTACTTCACGTGACCAAGTGGTTTTTAACATTAAGATATTGAATGAGTGAAACTGTTGGCTAATTTTTTATTATTGAAAGGCATTTCTTCAAATGATATGTAATATATTGGGTGTTCCAAAACTTTGTCCCTCTTCTGTTTTTTTTTTTTTTTTTTTTTTTTTTTTTTTTTTTTTTTAACAGCTGTAGATAACAAGATTATCTTCTGGGGATGTCTTAGTGACCTAAAGAGGACACTTTTTATCTCTCAAAATTTTCAACCCCCTCCCCCAAAAATGAGTTTTGGGAGATTAGTCTAAATTTTTAAACAGTAACCCCACATTTTTATGTATAATTCAGATTGTATGCATAATTTAAATATATTTATATTCTTTGATATTTTTCTCCAAACTCCAAACATAATGTTGATGGAGCTACTGTAGGGGCAACTGAAGTTCATTCATGAGTCCTATATAAATAACATTGAGCAAACTTCCATTACCTGTATCTCTACAACCTTTCGGTAAAATAAACATTTAAAATGTCTTAAAATGAAACTTTAAGAAATAACTTCTTGATTAGCATTATACTTGTTGGTGCTGTTACTCAGGTTGAAATAATAAAAGGTCTTCCAACGCTACTCGATATACACTTCCATTTCCACTGTAATTGTATATAAGACGGTAAATATATATGAAAGATGTTATAATGGCATATAATATCACATCTTTCATATACTGAATATTTACCGTCTTGTATACAGTTACAGTGTAAGTGTAAATATCTCAAGTAGTGTTGGAAGATGTTTTATTATTTCAACCTGAGTGACTTTTTATGAAAATTTCCATGATGAAAATTATCATTCAAGCATGACTACACTCATTTCCCGATATGGTAGACAAATAACTTAAATAAAATTTCTATAAATTTTACATTATTATGAGATTAATGTTTTTAATATGTGATTTAAAGTCTTGTTCATTATTAAGTAGCCTATATTTCATTTTACTGGATGGTTTTTGAGGTACAGGCAATGAAAGGTTGCCAAATGTTATTGTTTTTTTACTAAAAATTAACTCCAATTGCTCTTACCTCCCTAATTATTTAGGTTTTGAGAAAAACGTCAAAAAATAAAAAGGCTTTCAACCATGCATTCAATGTAAATTTGACATAAAATGTAAGATTACTATTAAAAATTTGATTTACCTCCATAAACCCCAATGTTTGGGAAGGGGGTTGAAAATTTAGACAAATCAAAAGTTTCCTCTTTTAGTCACTAAGACATCCCCAGAAGATAATCTCTCATTAATTTGTAACTGTTAAAATAAAAATCGCAAGGGAGGACGGAGTTCTGGGACACACCAGGTATGTTACAAATTATTAATACTAACTGATTGGGAGATCTGATGGTTGTTTAGTGTGAAAATGTTTTATGTACTGTCTGTGAAAATTAGAATGCTATCAGTAAATCTTTTTGACAAAACTGACATGCTTCTCTTTGGCTGAGGTAAGTATTGGGAGGAACAAAAAGTAATACTATGGAAGGTAATTATTAGTAAATATTTATATATTATAAATCAGGCAATTACTTACGTGGTTAAAAAATCTTATTAAAAAGTTAAATTAAAGTGATTTTCTCTTACCAAAAGAAGAATTTTGAAGGTCAGTTTGGCTAACACAACTCATGTGGGAACAAAATATCACCAAAGAGCCAATTTTTATATTTTGGCAGTTTTTATGTACCTGACTGACATTCTTTAAAATTAGTTTTATTGGAAGCAGGTAGTTTATAATATATAAAAGATTGAAAAATTTAAGTGATATACAAAAAAGAAATTTTTATGTTAAATAAGGCAAAAATAATTAGGTAAACTAACAGTTTTCTCCTTATATCTGTTACAATATACATCATTGACATTAAATAAATAAAATTAATTTCAAATTCATTTCATTTCAAATAATCAATGATATACATGCTACGTTTTTTTTTCTGAGTTTACAATAATTTTATATCAAGATCAAAGAGAGGTTTAGTATTGGACCCTAAAAATCAAATTTTGACAATAACCTGAAACAGGAGGTCATGCTTTTCCAATTTTAAGCCAAAAGAACTTCTAAAAACATAAAATAGGTAAATGATGGACAAAAGCTAAATATCACAGGACGTTAGGACACTAAATAACACTAAAATAAACTATAAAACAACACCTAAAAATAGTTTAATGTATTTTCTCAGATAATTATATTATAATGGTTGAATTGTGTACGAATTTATCATTGTTTTACTGTCAAAATTTGATATCAAACATAATTTTTTAAATGATGTCATATCAAAACCAACCCCTCCCCCCTTGCACATCACCCTACCATCATTTTCAATCTGGACCCCCTTCCCCCTATTTTGAGATGACGTAATTTATGGACGGCTTCTAGGAGGTTTTTGGTGGTAGAGGATGCTTCTTATAATCCCCCTCGACAGAAGTTCGTTTAAAGGAACTTATTGGCCACTCTGTATTCTGTAAATGAATACTCAGATTCCATGACACAAGTTTAATATTATCTTTTTCATCTTATCTTGAGGCCAGACACTATTTATACCATTTTATATTTAATATGTTGTGTCCACAGGTGTTCTTGGTATCTACTGCTTTAACTTCACAATAATAGCTATGTGTTGAAAAATATTTAAAATGTTGGCCTTTTTATAGTTAAAAGCGGGAACAATAATAACTTAAAGTAATCATCTTACAAAACATGTGAATTTACTATGGACAAGGTAATGTAAGGTAATGTAATCTTTTAATTACTGTAACATCAACTACTTAATCCACAAGGTAGAAAAAAAATAACAGTAACATACATTTAAAAAAGTCACAAGATACATATGTGAAAAATTGTATTTCCTAGTTATGGAGAGTTTTGTGGCTGGGATAAGACCTTCAATTTGATCTACGAATGAGACTACAGTATCTGTAAATCTGACTCCTAAGGTGCCTACTCTGAGAAAATCATGTCAAGAAAACCTATTGAAATGTACGTACATTACCAATAGGTTAAAATATCAACCCGTCTACATATTTTCACTCTGTAGTGTGTATATAATAGTGTGTTTATTTCGAAACAAACAAAATTCATAATGTAAAATGTAGTCCTATTTAGCTTTGTTTTCATCATACTGCACACAAAACAGAGGTTTTCCAGCACACAAAAGGATGGTTTTCTTTAATGTTATTAGTTTGGAAAGTTGGCATTTGCTGTTGTCATAAGAGAAGTAAAATGAAGAGAAGTGCACAGTAAAAACATATGTTCAGGTCTCCTATGCAGAGAGAATAATAACCACTGTAAAATTATAATTGTTTAACTCATATTTATGTATAGAATTATTAATTAAAGTTTATCTGTTATGAGAATACTCTTCCAATTGTAAATGTATTATGGATTATAATACAATTATAATAAACTAACCTAAAATTAAACTTGTTTTTTATTCTTAGCATCAAATAAGACCCCTAACACCCCCAAGGTTGGCCCCACTGGTAAGCCAAATGCAGAATTGAGTCAAACCACTCCCCAACAAAAACATTTGTTAACATTGCTCTGTTAACATTTTCCATAATAAGGTCTCAAGAATACCAATTTGAAACTGTCACAAAGGTTGCTTCCTTGCAGAGCAAGCTAGGGAATTTCAGTCTGTTTTCGGTGTTGACATCCCATACACCATGCAGGATTTCAATTTCAATTTCAAAACACTTTATTCATATATGTACATATTATACAATGAATGGTGTCAATAACTGTACAATTTGGACTCTATATCCTATGTACAAGACAAATTATAAACTAAATATATAAAACAATTCTTTATACAGTTTTCTCTTTAAATAGTTTCATGTAAAGAATATAGAGGTTTACTGATTAAGTATTTTTTAAATTCTCTTTTGAATTTTATTTCATTTGTTTGATCTTTTATATAACCAGGTAAAGAATTGAAAAACACTGATCCTGCATGTGTAGACTTCCTTTTAAAAATCTCTTTGTTATGGCTTTGATGAGCAATATTTCGTCTATTTAAAGTAAAATATTTCTTATATTTCTAAAAGATCACCATGATATTATTTTTCTTTACAAGTTAATCAACAACTTCATTGACTCTCCTGAACTCCTTGAGGCTATATCCTTCCGATGCTCACTCCGAACAAGGTCTGGAGATATATTCTGGCGCAGATACCTGAGGACTAACTATGAACTCAATTCTACACTCGACCGTGTACAGCGTCTTGGAAATGGGGTGTCGTCCATGGTGGATTTCTTCGCTCCTTCAGTCAGCGTCTTCAAAAGCGGTGTGAAGCGGCTCTCTCATCGTCTGTTAATTAATTTCATTGAACTAGTCATCCTTTTTCTAGTCACTTGCACATTCTTGTGTTTTGCTTGCCAGATCATTTATAAATTTTTGCTTGTTATTTACATAGTTGTTATTTAGTTTATAATGTCTCATTACAATGATTCTCATAATTCAATTTTCATACATGTTACTTGTTTGTAAACTAGCACGAATACAACTGTTCATTTCTATTTATTCACAATCTTGCATGTTATCTTGGTTAGCTCTCACATTAAGTATTACGTTTGTTGATTATGATATTACTGCATGTATTATTATTGTATGATTATTTAGTATATTGTGATTTTGTTCCATTGTTATAATATTGTTAGCAATAAGGCCATCACTTTATTTCTCTTGATTTCTGTAAAATGGTTTGTCCGTTGATGCAAATAAATAAATAAATAAATAAATATTTCTTGTAAAATGGCTATGGATGCTTTCATGCTTAGGTAAAGAACTAAAAACACTTTTGACATAAAGAATGGTTTTGTAAACATATAATGAGTAGACAGTCATGAAGCCAAGTTCAGAGAAATGTTGTTTACAAGAGGAATTTCTTTCAAGATTTAGAATAGTTCTTACTGCTGTTTTTTGTAATTTTAAAATTGAATCCACATTTTGTTTTGAGGTACTGCCATAAACTTCAATTCCATAAGAAATGTGTGATTGTATTAAGGAGAAGTAAACAGTTTTTAAAACAAATCTATCACAATAGTTAGACAATCTTTTTAAAGCAAAAGTAGCAGAACTGATTTCTTTGCATATTAAATTTACATGATCAGTAAAATTTAATTTTTCATCCAAATTAACACCAAGAAATTTAACAGAGTTACTTAAATTTAATTCAACATTTGATGGAAAAGAACTTTTTGTTTTACGCCTTAAATTAGAAAAAGATATCAAATTGGATTTTTTCTTATTCAAAAGTAAGTTTTTATCAGCCAAGAATAAGTCAATGTTTTCAACTATTGTTGTTATGATGCCACTCACTAAATGTTCATTTTTACTACTTAACAGTAAACTAATATCATCAGCATACATGCACAGGTGTGAAGTACAAGGACTTAGACTGAGGGATTGTGACATTTTTCCTATATAGCAAAGAAAAAGAAAAGGTCCAAGCACAAATCCTTGCGGAACTGAGTATCCTGTAGATTTTACTTGCTATTTCATTTTGAGTAAACTATTATTGTGGAGGTATTGAAGTTCAACATACTGCCTGCGACACCCCAGATAAGACTCAAGCCAGCGCAGTTCTCTGCCATTTACACCATAGGCAGATAATTTATTTTATTATATAAATTTTATTATATAATTCATTATAATTTATTTGATTTACAACAGCAAATTCACTACTATGTAGAGAGTCAATAATATTTTCAAAAAAATTTACTAAGGCTGTTGTTGTTGATTTATTGGTGCGGAAGCCGTGTTGCTAAAGATCATATAAGGAGTTATATTCAAAATGTTTGACCAGGTGGGAAAGCATACACTTTTCAAAAATTTTGGAGAGAGAAGGCTGGACAGAAATTGGGCGATAGTTCGAAGGATCTGTAAGTGGTCCTCCCTTATGTATTGGTATGACTTTAGAGATTTTTAGCTCTTTTGGGTACAAACCAGTGATAAAAGAATTATTTATTACATGTACTAATGGTTTTGATAGTTCATATTTAGCTTCTAAGACAACTTTTATTGGGATTTCATCAAAACCAGCAGACCACTTTGGCTTTATTGACTTCATTACTGTGAGCAGCTGAGATTCAGTTACCGGCTCAATGTGAAATTGCTTCTTAATTTCTAGTACATTACTATTATTAATAAGTAAAGGTATATTTTTCTTAGCTATTTCTGGCTTGATAGCCTTAACTACAATGTTTACAAATGTCGTATTCATTACATTACAAATATTTGCTGGATCATAAATAGTTTTTTTACCACTTACAATTTTATCTGGGCCATAGATTTCATTTTTTCCCCTCCCTAAGTCATTGTTAACTAATTTCCAGACTGTTCTTTGTACATTATTTGATGCCTTTATTTTTTGCAATTTTTTTGTGACAAAATTTCTATCATTTGACTTATCCTATCTAAGAACTCATCAGCATTATATGAAGGTTTTCTATACTGTATAAATCAGCTAAAATCACTCTGCAACTTCCAGACTTTATTTCAATTATACAGGATTCAAAAATTTTATCTTGATTTAAATCATTTATGTGATGATTGACTATTTCTCTAAATTTTATAGAACTTGAAACTAAAATCATTACTCCGCCACCAGTAAAGTGATCTCTGGTGTAGTAAGAGGCTAAATTGTAACCAGGAATTTTGATGTTTGGTATTTCATTGGAAGAGACCTTATGCTCTGTAAGAATAATTATATCAGGTTTTAATTCATCTAATGTTATTATTAAAGAATCTAGTCTGGATAAAAGGTGTTGTATGTTATTCTGATGAAAAACTGAAAAATTGCTAAGAGTGATATTGCTGGGATTTCTATGTGTGCTGACTTAATGCAGACACATCTTCCTTGTCATGAGAGTCTAATTTAAATTGAGGCTTGGAGAAGAAGAACTATAACCACTTTCACCAGATTGCCCATCACATGACACTAGCTTGAGATTCTCAGTTGCTTGGCCTGATGGTAATAGCTTGATTGGAGACCTTTCTGCTGATATGGTATTTTGGTGTCGCCTGAGCTTATTTTTGGCTTCCAGCAGTTGTGGTATTGGATCATAAAAATTGTTGTGTGGTTAAATAACTATAAAAAAAATAAATCAAGGGCTATTTTTATATATTTACTTCTTACATAATTTTTAATTCAATTTTTAGTCAACATACTCTTATTCACTCTTACAATTCTAGGAATACTATTTCTCTTGATACCCTCCAAATCCAAAAATCTAATTTGAATTCATATCCTACTACTGGAATGTCGAAATTAATTTGAACTAGGCATTACCTTCTGACATTCCTTGTCGCTGGTGGTTAAGTTGCGACGCGTTTCGTCACAACAGTGACATTTTCAAGCATCTTCTTCGCACTAGCGTTTCGTCATAAGTTAAAATCAAACATTTACACACGACACAGACACATAATACATAACACCGGTAACATTTAAACATATACCGCGTCGACGTGATATATGTTTAAATGTTACCGGTGTTATTTTTTATGTGTCTGTGTCGTGTGTAAATGTTTGATTTTAACTTATGACGAAACGCTAGTGCGAAGAAGATGCTTGAAAATGTCACTGTTGTGACGAAACGCGTCGCAACTTAACCACCAGCGACAAGGAATGTCAGAAGGTAATGCCTAGTTCAAAACAAAAATCTAAGACATCTAGGTTTCCGATAAGACATCACACTATCATGCAAATGATGGCTAAAGGTACAACAATGATATCAGTCAAGGGCATCAACACTACAGAAACCTGATAATTAAAGAAATATATACAGTAGACTCCATAGGCGTCATTTCAGCATTCTGATTGGGGGGCAAGATTTTCTTAATGTCATAGGTACCCCCCCCCCCCTTCCTACAAATAGGCCAAACATCTTAAATTTCCCTAAAAACTGTCAATAAAAACTAATTAAGTTTGCGACACTAAGCTGTCCATAAACTTTGATTTTTTAATATTATCTCAAAAACCCATGAAAACAAACCCTATGTAAAATTTTACTATTTATTGATTTATTGATTAATTTATTGATTTAAATTTTACTATGTATGGATTTAATTGATTAATAGATGCCATCGTTGGAATAAAAATACAAAAAAATTGTTTTTATAACTATTTAGTTATTTTTATTGTATATTATTTATTTACAACTCAAAAATTTTACAGTCGGATATGTAGTCTAAAACTCCATAGGCCTACATAATGGTAAAACAGATTGTTATATCTTTATCAAATATTATTTTTTGACAAAGCACCTTTGCAGTCTGCCGTATAATGCACAAAAATTTCATTTAACTATTGTTGGTAAGTACAGTCACGGTATACATTGCCCTAAATTGCTATTGAGGACAAGAAAGGTAAAAATAACTAATCAAAAAAAGATAAGTAATTATTTACAAAAACATCTATACATATTTAATACGTGATATGGGTTTTTGTACAAGAACTCCTCCCACAGTTTTCAACAGGTTTTAATGATTTTAGTGCCATTGGATAGAGCTCGGCGTGAAGTTGTTTCTAAAGTAAATTGGTAAATTATCCATCTAAAAAGAGAGGACCTACAAGTCCTTGAAGTTCTTAAATTTCCCATTTGATTACCCATCTTTATTTTCAAGTAAACAGCTGTAAAGTGTAAACATCGGACATCAGCAAAAGTAATATTTCTACGTTTTCACACAAAAGAGGTTATGTTTAACCTATAGGCAAGGCTCCGTTCTATCTGAGCCCGAACGACGTTATCGAATGCCGCCTCGCGGCCGAAGCGCTAGGTGAATTTGATGGCTGCAGAGGTTTACGGGAATCGTGTTTTATAACTATATTTGCCACTATAGGTACCGTATTAAGCTATGCAAATGACCAAGGTATCTTGGTAACGATGGCAAAGTGTATGTAGGCCTACAAAAAATGTTAACCAAGAGTTATCATAGAAAATGTAAATTTCTCTGTTGTAGGAAATGAAATGTCTTATCAGTAGGCCTATACTAACTAAAATGCTCGATTTCGGGCAACATATAGCTTACACTAGTTATTTCATTAATTCACTGTATTTCTTGGTAAAGCACAAGGACATGTTAGTTCAGTTAACTGACCATGCCAAATTAAGCCGTCTATATCGCTGCGAATCAAAGTAATTTATTAGTTTTGTAATGTCGATTTCTACATATCTTTCTATTTGCCAAAAGCCCCAGAGAACACAACCTTTCTTGACCGATGGTGTTTCTACAATACATTAAAAAATTTAAAACTTCATGACACACAGATATACATACAATCAATGCAAATGTCTCATTCACTTGACGTTGTTGTTGTCCAGCTTCCAGACCCACTACCGCTAAGCTGGGCTACCTGACACATTGGCGCTCTTTCTGTAGCGGAAACTCTAATGAACTATGGTTATAATGATTAACAAATCAACAGACGTGAGATGGGACTTCGTGCCAAAGATGATTGCAGAATGAGCCAATTTAAGAGTTTTACATAAATAATTGAAAATAGACATTTTGTTAAAGTCAAAATATTTCACTACATAACCTAACATTTAAATTTCCCAATTTTTTTTTTTAAATCACCGAAATTATTGGGGGGGCAACTGCCCCCCCCTTGCCCCCCCCCCAAATGACGCCTATGGTAGACTCCCTCTTAACCGGCCACCTCGGGACCAAGCTGCGGCCGGATAATTAGGCTAATTGACCGGTTAAACCGATGTTCATTTAAGAACGCCAACCTACAATTTTATATGGCCTAAATATAATTATCACTTCATCTCATTGAAACCTTATGAAGTTTTATTGCAAACTTCCTTCAATGAATATAA
This sequence comes from Neoaliturus tenellus, assembly GCA_030545055.2. Lineage (NCBI taxonomy): Eukaryota > Metazoa > Arthropoda > Insecta > Hemiptera > Cicadellidae > Neoaliturus > Neoaliturus tenellus. Next base: position 70,159,906 of record CM061535.1, on the reverse strand, counting down.
CCCATGGAAGCCTGAGAGGAACCTTCATAGGCCTTTGTTACATCATAGTACATCATTTTGAATGTCTTTGAATTCAGGTCAATACGCTACAAACCCGACCTTTGAAAGATCAGTTATGTCAGAAGTTATTAGTTTTTTTTAGTTTTTTTTTTCATACAGTTGTAAAAGAAAGTTTGATTGCCTGCTATTTTTGTCTTGTTCATTAATTTGAGGTTCGGTATGCAGCATTGTACTTTGCTATGTAACATGTAATTAGAAGAACATACCAATCAATGCTTACATTTAAGATTCTTCTGACTCCTGGTGGAATGACTGAAAACCGGTATTGCCCTCAAAAAGGAGATTTTATAGTGTAAAAATTATGTACCAAGAGTGATTGCCTCATCAATAATCGTTCAGAAATTATTAAACCTATGTGGGCCTTTTTGTACGCCTGTATTCCATCTTGTGTTCCTTTGAATTCTTTTACCTCAATTTCAACTTATTTCTGTTACCAAACATATTTATTTACCTATCTTGTTCTGTAGTCCTTGGTCATAAACCGTTACAAAATTTATTTTCTAATTTTACTGGTAGTTACTGAACTAAACATTCAGTAAATTCCTGTATTTGATTAAATCTATGCTAAAAGGGGTCATCCAGAAAGTAAATAACTTTTGTGATTCACTATCCTTGATGATTAATCAACACCACAACTGTGTGTGTGTGTATCAGTTAAGTCTATCTATCATGACAATCTCAACCAAGTTTCATTATTGTGTCGCCACGAGTCTTTACAGTAAATTCCCTCTTAACCGGCCACCTCGGGACCAAGACACGGCCGGATAATGAATTGGACAGTTAAACCGATGTTCATTTAAGAACGCCAACCTACAATTTTATATGACCTAAATATAATTATCACTTGAAAAACAACTTTAAATACATTACTGTACATAATTTATAACTAACATCCGACACCCATGAAATCCACAAAAAAACCTAAACTAATAATAATTGGTTTCTTTATTATTATCATCTGTATAGTAGGTCCAAACGCATTGGCTTCCGTTGGCATTCACTCCCGTCCAGGACGTTAAATTTGAATTGGATTGAGAACGTCAATATGAAATAACGTTGAATAGATTAATACAGTAAATGAAAAGTCTACGTTTCCGGCAAAACCACTGCCGGTTAAAGCGATGTTGAGATAAAAAATGGCCGGTTAAAAAGATGTTATTTTTGTGTCAGGGTAGGCCGGTTAAAGCGGAGACCGGTTAAAAGGTGGCCGGTTAAGAGGGACTCTACTGTATTCTGTAACATTTCATGGCAGCACTCATTGAAACTTCCGTCAAATGTAAAGTGGCAATGTTTTTTTTGGTACCATAATGGCTTAATCCAAGTAGAGATTATGCAAAGGGGAGAATTAACAAAACCAGTTGCCTATTACCAAACCGTCCACAGATGTACAAAAGACTTTGCATGTTATTGGCATTTGGGCTTTCTGATTCAAGACAATTTCGACCCCCATCAGCAGCAACTTAGCAGAAACTTCTGAAACACCTTTGCCAATAACATGCAATACCTTTTGCTCAGTATTGTAGGATTAATTCTTTGGAGTGTTTTTAAATAAGCATCTGACTTTATTATTTTCCCTTACTATATATACATGAATTTAAACCCTTATGGACCCAAAAATCAGATGCCACATCGCACTTCACTCGTTCAGGAGTGAAATTGGGCAACACCATTTTAAAATTTTACTGAACAAAGACGTGTGATCCCACAATAATGAAACTTGGCACAGATAGAAATAATACAAAGAGCTAACTGACGCACATCCAATAGCGGTGTTGGGGGTTGGTGCCAAGCGTGAATCGCAAGACGCACATCCAATAGCGGTGTTAGGGGTTGGTGCCAAGCGTGAATCGCAAGACGCACATCCAATAGCGGTGTTGGGGGTTGGTGCCAAGCGTGAATCGCAAGACGCACATCCAATAGCGGTGTTGGGGGTTGGTGCCAAGCGTGAATCGCAAGACGCACATCCAATAGCGGTGTTGGGGGTTGGTGCCAAGCGTGAATCGCAAACGTTCGAATGACACACATATGTAGTTGAGTTCGGTTTACATTTGCTGGCGAGAAACACTTCAATGATCGAAGAATTTTTATAATGAAACAACAATATTTATACTTGCCTTCATTGGAAAGGTGAAACGGTTTTTAAGCTTCCACAATCCCAAATTTGATTATTTTAGTTGAGAACTGTATTGATTTGTTATTTACATAACAAAAATTTAGTTAGATGTTTCGTAATTATTAATAGGAACATAAATACGTCTAATATTTTAATTATCTTGTCTGGTTGTGACTCACAAAAAAATTTCAAATTCTTTATTAAAACAGACACACATTTAACACAAAACTTAACATAATTGCAATGCAATGTGTATTTGTGTATATTTATGGCAATGACATTTTTAAAATATTTAGGGAATAGTCTAAATACTGATATTGTTTAGTGCTTTAACATCAACCTGTAGTTAGATAGCATAATTAGTAGCCTTAAGAAAACTGGCAACTAGGTCCGGGATCCAGCCTATCGGGGATCACACTGGTGTCCCCAGTTTATGAGGTCCTGTGTTGTTTGCCAGGGTGCTGAGCACTGGTCTGCCTCAGGGGAACAGTGTGCCATGTTCCCTCTACTCCATTTGTTTGTTGTACCAGTGGCACTGATAAGATTGAGAAAGATGTCCAGGAGGACAATTAATTTTTTAGCAAACCTCAGATTCGGATTCAGTACCCCAAAAAACATACCAAATGGAAAAATCAAAGCTACCCCACAACCTTCTTGCTAGTACACTTGAATACACATTGACTGGATTATTCTATGAATCGTTATTATCAAGTACAAAGAAGCTCATTCATAATTTTTTTCAGTGATATTGTGTGTTTTGTAAAACTAGATGAAATAAACTGGTATAATAGACAGTGTTAGAGGTCCTAATAGGCCCAGTAGGCCCAGGCCTAGGGGCGCAAGGTGCCAGGTACACTTCCAAGGAAAAAATTAATGAACAATCTTCTAAACGTTTATGTTTTAAACCACAAGAATGTTTCTGGAAAGGTTAATAGTTTTACTATAAGTTACTACGCTGTAAAATGAAAATGATAGCTAGATACAACATTAACATCAGTAAACCACAACTGTAAAAACAATAAACAATCGATCGTTAACTGAAATGAAGTGGCTGCGGAGAAATGGTCAAGTTGTTCTCAATATTTGTGCCCCTGCACTAGCTACACTAGCGAAACTGTACTGGCTGTTGTTAGGAATGCGGAGCGGGGACGAGTTTGTCAAAATCTTTTAGCAAAACTACATTTTGGGAGAAAAAAAAATAGGAGATCATAGGGTTTTTTGATAATAGTGTAAACTCTAGTATCGGGATTACAAACAGGGTGCCCAACGGGAATATTCAAAATGATGTTTGTCGGAATGAAGTTTCAATCTTATTATTCTCTCCTCGGGCATGTTGATTGGTATGATTAGCCAAAAATTTGTGCTTTATAGCCTATAAATAAATATCGTATGGCTTTTAGTGGAGGGAGATCTGCAACTGACCGTTCCCCTCACCTGAAAGGCCTACAATTTTTTGTTTTATATGCAGGTGGATCACTGGCTTAACATGACTTCCAAACCATGGGAGTGGCCAAACAATCTTTTTGTTCCCAAGCCAGCAGGATTAACCCGGACCCGCTGGGTGATAGACCAAAGCTCTACCACTGAGCTACGGCCGCTGCCAATAGCAAATATCTTCTTGCGGACTTGCGTTCATGATTGTTTTAAAGTCTATATGTTAAAGTGTTTAAATATAGACTTCTTAAAAATATTACATCCGCATTAACTTAAACAGGATAAAATGTGATTTTAATACGTGACATATAACAGTTAAAAAAAAAAAAAATTTATGGACAAAGTAACCTCAAACCTTAAGGCGGAACAAAATATTGGGCCAAGGGGCACCTGAATGTTAAATCCAGCCCTGATAATACTGGTAGCGCTAGATACAGTACACTCTCATTCATTCAACTTGTGTGGCGGACAGCCAGTTAGGATGTGGACAAATTCTAATGAAGTGGAGTCTGCTGTGAGTCTCGTCAGACCAATTATGGTTATATACTAATTCAGACAAAAAATCCAGGAATGTAATAATAATTCACGGAAATTTTCAGGGGGTGTTAAATGAACTCGCTGGGCGGAATAGAACAAAAGAGAAATTTCCAATAGAAAAATATACAAAAATTAGTTCTTCAGAATTAAACATTTGTAAGGAAGTAGAAAATGAATATAACACTTATTTTTCTGAAGTTGGTCAAAATCTTGCTACTGCTATTGACGCCAGCGGCCCACCAGTAGTTAACGACCTAGACTTTGTGACGGACACGACCTTCAATCTTACACTAGTGACAGAACTTGACATTTTACGACATATCAACAGTTTATGTGGTGGGTCTGCGCCAGGGTGTGACGGACTTCCTGCTTCACTCCTTAAGGATAATGCAGGCTTATTCTTGAAGCCTCTAGTTCATATTGCAAACCTGAGTATCGTCTCCGGCACCTTTCCTGACTTTTTAAAAATTGCTAAAGTTTTTCCATTGTATAAAACATTGTCATTCACTGAAAAATCTAACTTCAGACCGGTATCTCTCCTCAGCGTTTTTTCAAAGATAATTGAAAAAATTGTAAAAGAGCAGCTTATTGATTATTTAGAAATAAATTCCATTTTAACTGATTGTCAGGATTGATTTAGGAAAAATAAAAATATTTCCAATGCCTTGTTTAATATAAATAAAGATATAAATATTGCTGTAAATAACAATAGATGTTGTCTTTTAGCTTTTTTTGTCCTGGCCAAAGCTTTTGACTCTTTAGACAGAACTAAACTTTTACACAAAATGAACCTAATAGGCTGTAGGGATAAAACACTCTCATGGTTTGACAGTTATCTTTCAAATAGGAGGCAAATTGTTTCTATCTGTGGTTTTGAGAGTGAGGAAGGACAAATTGACTATGGGGTGGTCCGAGGCAATACGTTGGACCCTATTTTATTTTTAATCTACATAAATAACTTAGCGAACATTAATATTGGGGGTAAAATATATTTATTTGCAGATGACACGGCTATTTTATTTGAGGGTTCTAATTGGGACGGGGTTGAAGTGTTATCCACGAGAGATCTTGCTTTGGTAAAAAAATGGTTTGACCAAAATTTACTCACCGTCAACATAAACAAAACTAAATTCATGCCAATAGCTCTCAAGTCTAACTTAAATGCAAAATTCAATTCCTTGAAACTTCACTCTTGTGGAGACTCTTCATCTCAACATTGTAACTGTGGGGAAATTTCAAAGGTAGACTCTTACAAATATTTAGGGGTTGTTTTCAAAAGCAGTATGAATTGGTCGGCCCACATGCATTATTTAAAAAAAAGTCAGGAAATTCATTTTTTTAGACAACTTATTGAGATATTAAATTTCAATGAACTTAAACTTTGTTACTACGCTTATTGCCAGTCATTATTCATGGGGGTATCATTGCTTGGGGTGGAGGTTATCGGTCTGTCTTGGAGCCCTTAAATATCATTCAAAAATCGATAATTAAAGCTGCACTTGGTAAAGGGCGTAGATTTCCCACTGATGATCTTTTTAACGAATTTAAAGTTCTTAACTTGAGACAACTTTATGTAAAAACTTTATCAATGTACATATTCAAGCACTTTGACGAAAACTTTGACATCTTTGAACATAATTACCATACACGCAGCTCTCAGACTTTAAGAGTTAGAGTGGATAAATTAATCAGAACTTTTACAGTTACTAATTCTCATTACATCTCACAAATTCTCATTAGAAATCTTTCTCCACAACTGCAAAATTTTAGAAACTATAAAACTCTCACTTTAAAGAAAAAGGTAACAGAATGGTTGTCTGATATCGGAAGGGAGGCAACAGAGGTGGTCTTCACATCCGGGTACAGATAGATCCATATTCAACAATAGTGCAGGACTTTCACCAAAACTGATAAGTCTGGACTGGTCACCGTAGTTAGTTATTATTGTTTTCACAATTTAAATAATTTTATTATAAACTTAAAATATGCTTCATCACCATTAGTTGTTTTTGTGCAATTTTTGCAAAATATCTTGCCTTGTTCTAAAATAAATAAATAAATAAGTAAATAAAAAATAATATGATTGACATTTTTATAGTGGCTTGTGCATATGCAAAGGCGTTTTGCCTATGTAGGCACTATTTCCATTTTGAAATATTTTATTTAGTATAAATTATTGTTTAGTTATATTTATGATATTATGCATTGTAGTGATCAATTGTGTTATGGAAATAAACGAATTTGATTTGATTTGATTTGATACTCTATTATTGAGGAACTAATATAAGACAAAGACATCTTTTGAAAAAAAATTCTAATATATAACAGTAAACTTATAAGAATGAAAAATGAAAAAAAGGTGCAAATAAGGCTTCAAATTGGTTACGAATTAAAGTACAGAACTAAAATATAAAGAACACTACATTTAGATTAACTTAAAATAAATAGGAAAGTACAGTACTAATTTAAAAAAAACCTATGGTATTTGGAAATTATTTTCATCCACTAATGCAGGAACACTTAAGAGACTAACATTTAGGATGTTTAGTACCAGACCCCTCCCCCCGCCCATTCTCGTGTGAACATGACTCGTCAACAATAACATTGAGAAACACAAATTATAAAGAAGCGCCTGTTGATGTAAAATCCATGTACTGCGGCTACAGATAACAACTTGCAAACATCTTTCAAAAGAAGGTTAAAGGCAAAAATTAATAAATTTGTGTTGTTAACAAATTTAGAACATTACTTTGGATGAATCGGATTTTGAATGTTGTCGCGTCAAATGAATGAGAGTGTACTGAACAAAGGAATATTAATTTTAAAACAGCTATCAGTCAAGAGGACAGTACATGTGATCTCGATGAGTAGTGGTGTATGATTTGTGGAAAATATTTTGCCATTCAATGACCCTGGGACCTGGTCTAAAATATTTTTTTTTTTATTTCAGTCTCTCCAAATACTGTACTAGAATAATGACCATCTGGCTTGTATTGCTAAATAAAAAACTCTTTTGAAACTGTGACAAACAGTGGTGCTGTTGTTATGATGCAATATTATAAGCATTAGAAACAGTTTGAGAGTAATTATTGTCCACTTTACAATAGTTATTCATGTCAATGAATCGATAATCCACCCTTTATAATTGAGGGAGTGGAAATCAATTAAAAATTTATAACTTCAATGTGAATAAAGAGCTATCAATATGTATATTAGTTCGAACAACTTTTTCAAAATAAGAAAAGTCATTAAATAAAAAAAATCAATAAAAACAGTAAATGAATAAAAACCATGGTCTCTATTTAACTCAGGAATAATTTCTGTTTGTTAAATAAAAGCGTTATAATTTGAGTACTGTACCTTCTCGTTAAATGCAATAAAACAACAAAAACAAAAACTCTTCAAGACACGACTGGGTAACTGAACCTGTCAAAACAGATGAGAGTGACTGAAATATAAGACAAAAATAGATCAATAGAGCAGGAAATGTGTTAGTGGAAGGAAGGTATGGGGAGATAAGAAGTGTCCTGATACCGTCTCAGACTCGCAAAACATATTGAATCCAAAATTGTTAACTGACCAGCTAATTGTTGAAAACTATTGACTACCAATGTGAAGTAGACGTACTATTTCTATAAGTCCATCGTTCCCAGTGGTTTGGTGTTAGGTAAATCAGAGTAGGTACAGTAATTTTCACTGATGTAATCAATTTTAATTCATTGCAGTAACAAAACATTGTAGTAAAGTATATAGTGTTGTTAAAAATGAGGTATAAAGTGTAACATTATGCATTAAATTAATGAACAAAAATTACGTACTTTCCCTGTTAAAAGCCATTTTTTGGATGATTTAAACTTTTAATAGTTTATACCATAATTATTGAACATTTTTGGGGGCTCTAGCGTATTGGTAACGTACCTGGTTCTGTGACAGTGTAGCTGACGTAGCAGGAACCATCCTTGCGGTCTTTGAACCCAATCTCCGCCTTGCTGGGCCCCTCAACTGAGATGGCCAGGGATCCAGCCCCAGCCTCCCGGGTCCACACGTTGAACTCGCATGGCTCGCCCTGCGTGCCCCGCTCCAGCCCCGGGCCCCCGGCGTGCACCCTGTGGGCGCCCCCGTCGCGGAGCGGCCCCACCGTGAACTGGAATGGAGATCCTGGACACACCATACATGACAATGGTTAATGTGCAGTTCCAGAGTGACTTTGGTATACATTAGTCATTACAATGCCATCTTCAGACATATCTACAGTGGAAACTCGATAAATTGAACTTCAATAATTCGAAATACTTAAAAAATCTAATTTTTTTTATTCCCCTTGAACTTACCTGTCTTTTGCAATTTTAATTTTACCTCTACAATTAGAATATTTCACGAGAAACACCTTGAGAAATCGAAGTTTTAATGTATTTTCCATCGTAAAAGTACCCCTATAAATTGATGTTTTAGTCCCAAAACCTCTATAATTCAAAGTCATGCAACTGCCACATCTCTACAAGTCGTAGTATTGGCAAGAAATCGTCTATTACGCTAATTTAAGTTGTATGAAATTTTTATGATTCATAACATTGATACTGTACTTTAATGTGTCGTGTTTCTACAGGAAATTCCAATCCTTTATTCTGCCAACTTCCACTCCAGAAAATGCTTTATTCTGTGAGTAAAAGTAAAATCCACATAGTGATAAAAGAATGGGAGCCCGTTCTAATAATAGAAAGGAAGTAGCCAAAGGGGTAAAAACAGTGGGAGAGCTCAATTCTGCTGATGAGTCTTTTTGTTTGTTTACTTCATTCCCTTCTCTATAAACTTGAAATTGGCTCTGAGCAGTAGAGTAGGTTCAACGAAGAAGCAGTTTGAAATTTAAACTAACTACCTGCAGTACTTCTTCCATTTTAAAGTATTAAATTTTATAATTGCATTACTGTATTATCTATTGCAATACTGTACAATGCACAATAAAAAAACACCGTATTTTAGAAGTCAATCAATTCTTGGCAAGGTCAAGGTTTATTGGCTGTAATGAATTGAACCTCTATTACTCCAATTTTCAGGAGGATGAACCTTTATAAATCGAACCTTATTTATTCAAAGCGCTCGATGATTCAAAATTTCCCCCTTCCCCTTCGGATTCGAATCATCGAGTTTCCACTGTATACGATTTTAGCTCAAGCAGCTTCGTCAGATTTTAAAATTTATAACACATAACACAAACGTCACAAACACAAACTAGGTAGTTCTAAAAACTATGAGGCCACACAGTGTTAAACAAGTTGTACACATGAAGTAAAGTACAGGTTGACATTGCCGATATTAACTAGAGGTTATTCCTGCGCTGTTCCTTGTGTGGGGGTGTTAAAATAATGACAATATGGAATGATCTCCAGTCAGCTTTGCATCATGGCAATGTCAAATGGTATCGGACAACAAAGTGTGTAACAGGTTTGTTAGTTTTTACAACTATCCATTTGGACTTTTTCATTCATTTTATGAGTTTTTGTTTTTAAAACTTGAACAACGTTCCTTCCGCTGAAATGAGGATGGCATTAAAATTTTGGAATGGTTGTAACAAAAGTTGCCACGGTAGCTTACTAAAGGACTACAGACGTTATGGATCTGTGTATTGTAATCGTAATTTTAGTTGGAATGAACATGTAGAAAAAGCTGTTGGTAAAATAAATTACAGAATTTCTGCACTGGGAAGATTACCAAACCTAATTGATACAGCTACCTTAGGCCCCTTTTATGCTCGGCGTCGCGCGACGGACATCGAAAGACGTCGGAATGAAAATGCATTGGCGCAAATGGGACTATTTATGCACGGCGCCCGAAGCACGTACTCAAAAACCTGACGTCAGTATTTAGAGTACGACCGTCGGGCGCGCGTCGAAAATGTTGTCTAAATACATGACAGCATATTAAGCTATTTATGCACGGCGTCATTTGACGGACGTCGAAGGACGCTTGTCGGGCGGACGTCGGGCGCGCGCCTCACCGGCGTCGTTTGTGTACGGTGGGGGAAGGCAGTTCGTCTATGTCTATAGCATTGATGCTTCTCATTGAAGAGGTTGTTTTTAGTGCTGAATTAAGTAATAAACTGTTTAGCGTCTAAAAATTGAGGAGGTGGCGTTCAAAAAAGGTTTAGTCACGTAAATCCGACTTTTCAGGGTAGTTGAAAAACTCATATTTTGTTTATATCTGATAACACAAGGTATGTTTATGAACTAACAGCTCTCAGATGCTATAAAACTTAGAATTTATGACTTAAAATAAATATATTTTGAAATATTTGACTGAAAAACGAATAAAAATATTGGACTAAACCTTTTTTGTTCAGTCTCCCCTTTTTTGATTGAAGAAGCATTTGGACTAATTCTTTTTTGAATGAATAATTGATATTCTATCATAATATAATTATATAATAATAGGAATAATTAGTTGAAAAAATAAAAATATTTTACTTGATTTTAATTACATACTTTTAAGGCCTTGATGAAATTACACTAGAGTCATAAAAATTTTTTGTTTAATAACTTGGGGGTCTAAGAACGAAAATAAAAATTCAACACTGTCTCGTAACTTTCTCCTAATGAACGCCTCACGGCATCTGAGTAAGGAAAGTGACACTTAATAATTTTACCCAGCGTCTGGTAATAAAAATAAGGATCTTTAAAAAATTATTTATTATTAAAAAAATAATTACTAAAGGTTTATTTTTCAATAAAAATTATTCATTAAATTTATGTGTCTTTAAATAATTTGATTTTGATATAATAATTAAAAATCATTATATTAAGAATTGTTTCAAAAAACTTTGAAATAGAAATAAGATTTGATTATAAAAATCATTACAAAACAAATTGTGTTTTGAGCAGTCTTATAGAGCAGTCTTTTAACTAAAACTGTGATCAGCTCTTTGCATCAATAACCGCAAAGCATCACGGGTAGCAGAAAATCAAGCCCTGTGATTGGCTGGTTGTGACTAAATCTTTTTTGGTTGAAAACATGTGGTGGACAAAACTCTTTTTGTTTGGTTACACTTATTTTAACCAGTAAAAACCATTGGACAAGATTTTTTCTGACCAGTTTTAAGACCAGAAACGTATTCCGTTTAAAATAACCTTTACAGTGATACCAATATCTCAATATGTGATTTTTTGTGACAAAACCTTTTTTGAACGGCACCTCCTCAATTCTGCTAGGAGCGTTACCAACCTTACAAACGATTACAAATTGACTGCTGGTTTTTACTATCATTAGTAATTTAAAAAGTAAAAAAAATCGATAAAATTTACTGATTTGCTGAGCGTGTATGCAAATCATAAAAACCATTTTGATCGTGATCGTGATAGGGGATCAATGGGCTCTGAATTGTGGTATGAGAAATGCCTAAGTACTTTACATTAATACAAATGACTTTGCTCAACATTTAATACTTTGGTTTAATTTTAAAATGGTAAGAGTCAAATGATCATATTGAGTGAATATTATATAATAATTGAAACTTAAAGTGTATCAGTCAACGAAGTGTTAGAATTCTGGATTTTTCCAGAAACGTTTTGGTCATTTCATAGTTTGCAAAACTATAGGAAACTATCGGGCTCGACGACCGCAGACGCGCGCCCGACGTCCGTCCGACGCGCGACCGACGGACGTCTTTCGACACTGGAGAGAAGCTAGACATTTTTGTCAGCGTCACAATGACGCGCGCCCGACGTCCGTCACCCAACGCCGTGCATAAAAGGGGCCTTAAAAACACTTTATTTTGGGTTAATTCATTCTCAAATATTGTATAAAATTTGTTTGTATGGAGCTATAGCACAGTAAAATTTAGAAAGAATATTAAAACAAAAAATGAATAGGATTAATACTTTGCTTTGACTGTAAGGTGTATGGAAAATTCTGTAAATAGTTTAGTTTATAGGTTTATGATTGTAGATTGCATAAAAGAAAACTAATGAAATATTATTCAGCTATATAGTCAGAATCAGGAAAAATATTGTAGAAGCTAAACAAAATTCAAAACAAAAATATGACCAATTAACCATGTTACTAAATCAGGGAATACTACAATAATTAGAGTTATGGGTTTAATTTAATAAGTCACAGGGCTCTAAAAAAATATTCCAACAAGTTTTGATTTATATTTATTCATTACATGCAGTGGATTCAGACTTGAATGCAATTAAAGTGACACTGTTTATGTACTTCCAGGGGAACAATTATGAATAAGGATATTTTTTACTATTGACCATTGCGTGTGATTTAAACATTCTTCTACAATCAAGATTTCCAGGTCAGTAAAGAAGCCTGACAGAAAGAGCATTTAACTCAAATTCCTATAAAAAAATGAAAATTAATAATAATTTAATGTGTAAAATAAAATATGGAAAGGAACTGACCAGGAATGTGGATATCCTTGTACTTGACAGAGACAGTGTGGACACCAAGTTCCTTGGGGACAAAGTGGACGGCGTAAAGTCCGTCCTCCACCTCGTTGATCTCTGCATCTTCCGTAACTCCGCCCGGCGACGTCACAGTGGCCGTCAGGTCAAACGACGTGATGCCTGCAACAACCACCAAGTCCTTCAGTCAGTATTTCATACAGTCGTAGATTTCGGCAATAAAGCAATGGTACTGAAATTTATCGTAGGGACAACTGCTCATACCATCTCTACAGTATTGTTTGGTTCTGAACAGGTGCAGTGACAATCAAATGGAGAAAGTGATTGATCTTTGATAAAGCTCAGAGCACGGACAGTAATAAAAGTAGACTCTTCCCGACCTACCTGTCAACTTTCTTCCTTTTCAAGAGTCCAAATATGAATCATTGGGTCATTGAAATTTGTACCGCAAGTAACCAATTTCATTCCAAATTTGTTTAGTTGCAATTTTTTGTTGTTGCATTTTATATTATTTTAGGCGGCCTTTTTTGTTTTAAATTAGAGTTGACCAACATATTGAATTACTGTATTAACAAATGTAACTCAATTAAAATTTTTGTGCGACAATAAATTTATTTTTCTTCAGTTTTCCTGTTTATAAGTTAAGAATAAAATGAGTATTTTCCAGGAAATGGAATGTGTTGGAATAAGCAGACTTTTGGATTAGTGAGGTTCGGATTAGTGGGGCTTTACTGTAGATCACATCACCTTTAAACATGTCTTTCAAGGATAAAAGTTTCTCGTTCTGATTTTTCTGCAAACCAATGATGTACATCCAAATCATATAATTAAAACTTAAAATAAATTAATAATTAGGGTAAAGTACTATTTACAACAAATTTCATAGAAGATTCAAAATATATACTAATTGATGTTCTTGACCAAGGGTGTTTTCATGCTGGTCTCTCCTCTGTCGGTTGGAGGTATTTTGAATACAGTAGAGACTCTATAGTTCGAAACTCCTGATAATACGACATGGTCAATTACTAACATCACGTCAATAGCAAGATAGTGTCCATATTCTTGACTGGCAATGGTGAAAACGTAAACAATGTGGGGAATGATTTGAATGTTTTTATGTTTAAGTTCATTCAAGTTATGATTTCATTAAAATTTAGTGTGTCCAAAATTAAACTCATGATTTTTATACTCCCTATGTCAAAGTGTCCCGTGTACTCCCTATGGATCAACATTTTGATAGTTTGAGACTCGCTAAGTCTACAAAGTGTCGAACTATCGAGGTTCTATTGTAATACTAAAATTTCTGTAGACACAATTTGAAAATATTGAGGTTTACCACAATCTCAGTTACAAAATTCCGTATCGGCAAATGTAATTTTTTTAATATTTTAAAAGTTTCATTCTTTTTTTACATGATCTTCTAATTCTATTTAAATTTTTTTTTTTAATGGTACCTAACATGATATGTGAGGAGGAATAATATAAATCTGTTTCATATGTAACAACTCAGCAACGAAAGTTTCATTTACAGAACGTGTGTGAATGTCTGTGTGTACTCTGTTGACACTGATCATCATGAATACAACATATACCTTTTAAGTTTATTTTAACAGTTGTGCTATAGAGATTTGTACATCACAAAGGCCACAGACCTGGCATTTTGAATGTGAGTTTGCACTCGCTGCCGACTTCGGTGATCGGCACGGCTTCTCTCTGCCGCTGGATCTTCTCCCGCTGACGGTTGCTGCCTTCGCCCGTCACCTTCACGGTGAAAGGAGAGCCTTCCACGTGATGATCGGCAAACTTGAGGTTCACGATGTAATAACCGGGCTCAGTGGGCTTGTAAGAAATATTGAGAGTTCCGTCTTCATTGTCTTTGCACTGAATTTCTGCTTTGCTCGGACCCTCGATGGAGAGGGACAAACCTCCGTAGCCTTAAAAAGAAAAGAAGACGTTACTCATGTATAGTAATAATGATTTTCTTTATGTTACATTTATACAGAGTTACTTTTAAAAGGAAACCACATATTTTCTACACTTGGCACTTTTACTTCTACAAAAATGATGTTGAAACAAAGCAATTTTACTAGTTCCAATGGGATATGGGCTACACAAATAAAATCTGAAATGTAAGCATTCACACATAAAAATAAAAGTATATGCTAGAATAACTGAATCCTTGTCAACTGACAAATGAATACTTGTCCTTAAGTGAATGTTCAAGACAAGAATAGCAGAAAATTACACTTGAAAATAAAACCATACCTACATTACAAAACTTACAATTGTGATAACTTCCTATATATTTAATTATTTTAAGCCAGTTTGTGACAATTACCAGGATTAAAAGGTAATTAATAATAATGTATGAAGTTGTATAGCCGAACATATTTTTTCTTAAAAATATCTATTAGAGACTTCATTTGAAAATTTTTCATGAACTGGTTAAAGAATAAATATAGTATATCGATGGAAAACTAGGATTAACCATGGTGGTGAGTAACAACCTTTTTTATCCTTGCTTTCTCTTCGACACAGATTTTTTTCTGTAGAGGGAAGTAGACTTTTCTGCTAAACATTTAATCCTGGACATTTAATTTATTTGCTACTTCTTGAAGCTCATAAAATATTAATTGTCTGTTTTATTTACAAAAAGTAATTTGTTAATTATTAGACGTGGTGTCAAATTTCAGTGTGCGATATGGATCACCTAGAGTATAGCAAACAAACTGATTAACAAAATAAAGTTTTAGAAATGTCTGAAAAAGGTTAAATTTTAATTTTACGCAGCTACAAGGCATTCTCTAAGGGATTTAATATTCCTATGATCAAGGTTCCAAGAAAAATCTATTGATACCAAAACATCCATAATCCGTTCCTTAGTAGTTTTCTCTCAAGACACTCAAATATTTTCTTTCATTATAAAAGAAGTCACTGTTGGTAACAATATCTTAGTTATCACTTGTTTGGCAACAATGTGTTTGGGTTAATGTTCACTCAAGGTTGGGTGTTCATTTTCATTCATGCTCTGACCCTACAATATTTATGGTGTGCATGATAGATTAGTTTATGCTGCCAGGTTTATTTTTATGTAATTTCTAAATACAGATACAGTCCCCAAGATAAAACTACAGCAAAATACAACTAATAGCATAAACTAAATAATCAGGTGCACCATATATGTGTAGCGGCAGAGCGAGCCTCATTTTTGTCAACCTGGGTGGTGAGTGGGTTGGTACCTGCATTCTTGGTGTCGACGGTAAAAGTGTTGTCCTGGTGGGTCTTGCCCTCTATCAGGGCAGTGCCGGTCACCTTCACCTTCTTGGCGTCCCCCACCTCCTTGTCTCCCACCTTGATCTTGAACGGAGAGTTGGTGATGTGCTTGCCCATCTTCTTCACCGACACTGTGTGCTCACCGACCTCTCTTGGAGTGAATGAGATTCCTGGTAAGCAAATTAAAGTTTGAACTACGTTTAGTAAAATTTTTTTTAAATTAATACATATTTTTGCAAGAAAAATAAAAACACCATACAAGACTCAAATAAAAAAGTGGAGATTCAGAAATAAATTATTTCATATCTGATGCTTTGTTATCAAATTTACGTTTACTCAAACTAAATTAGTTGATTTTGGCGACAAGGTCGATACACCCAGAGAGCCAGCGCAGTGGTTTAAAATTCGGCGGTTAGGTTGGCAATACTTTCAAATAATAATGCCCTGAGCTTATGAATAAAAAACAATATTGAAAAAATAAGTGATCAATGTAACTATGTTTACTAGGCCAATGTTCTTTTATAATTTAGGTTTGCAAAGTTAAATTAGAAATATCTCTTTAGATAATAATTACTAAATAAATTAATAATTAAAACGATTTTTAATTACTCATTGCTCAAGCTAATTGCTTTGGTTGAAAATAACCACGAATAAAGTCTTCCATATTAAAAAAAATGTTCATCACAATGTTTGCATTAGACAAAAATCAGTACGGTAAAAAAAAAATATAGACATTTTCAATATTTAAAGGAAAAGTGTTTTGAGTAATTGTTAAGACACAATTTAAATTCACAGATGGATTGCAAACCATTAATATCTTCCGAGACTAAGATTTTCTGTGCAACATAAATTAATAGTGAGCCTACCTAAGTTTCCTTGAGGCAGTCTCTTAAGGAAGCAGGGCTCCTCGAGGCCACTGGGGGCCTGGATGGAAGCGTTCAGAGCTCGGATGTCAGACTCGGTCACCTTGCCGGGGAGAGAGACCTCACTGCAAGATCCAACGGAGATCTGGTTCCTCTTGCGGCCCTCGCCTGCAATCATTCACCACTTGTACAAAACAAAAACAAAAGTTCACTACAAAATAATGTGATGAGCATATTATTTGTAGTGAGCATATTATTTATAGTGAGCATATTATTTATCAGTAATGGGTGGAGAAATATGATAACACTGGAAAGCAGTTCTATGGCAAAACAAGGTTGTCTGTCTCATAATGTTTGTATATCAGGTCAAAAAGGTCACAGACAGGGCCCACAAGCCCCTAAAACAACATTGCAAAAGTCTTTCCCTGTATATTTTTAAGACTGGCTGGGTAGCTGAGTGGTTACAGTGCTCGCCTTTTTGAATCCAAAGGTTGCTGGTTCGATCCTGAAAAAAGTTAGTAACTTTTTAAGGGTTCGATACCGGACCCAGTTGCCATTTGTCATTGGGCTATTAATTAATGGTGCTTTCTAACAACTGGTCGATGTTAGTAACAAGACTGGGGTTTGGACCGTTCCCCGTCAAATAGTTAAAAAATGCCACTGGCGTAGATAGACACAAAACCAAAACAAAACAAACAAAACCTGAAGTCTACTAGATTCCGAATTACAGATTACAAAACCTCAAGACACTAATTTGTACTAACCACTAATGGCAAATGTAGGAAAGCAAACCCCAGCAACCGATCCTCAAAATTATACTTTAGTACAGTTAGTACTGAAGTAAATGTTGCATCAGTGCTATTACAGGACATTAAAGAGAATAATATGCGTTTTTTGTGAATTTATCAAACTTGATGAAGAACTATTTGCAGTCGTGATAAAAAGCCAGTTATACATTGTCTATAGAGGTAGTAACCTTCTTTAACCTTTAAGAAATAAACACAAAGACATTTTTAAATAGATTTTGGGTTAGGTCATTTAAATCAAATGAAAATCTTAGAATACTTTTAAAGTTTGTAAGTGAGCTTCATAACACAGGGAATCTTCTGAGCCTTTGTTTGCGTTATTAACGGCTCGTCAGTAAGACTGCCCACCTACGCAGAAATTACTTACCATTTGTCTGACATTTCATTTCATTTTTTTTGTGATTTTATACCAAAAGTAAACCTTCAGCTTTAAAGAAAATCATAGCCTTTTCATATCAACTAAAAAATTAAATCTTTCTCGTTGCCCCTCATATTTCTTTGGGCTCAGTTATGTCCTGTTTCGTACAACATGCCTTGTTTGTTGATGACATATTGTCATCATCTCAATTCTATTGTATCGATACCATTCAATAAATAAACAGTGATTTACATGATTTCAGTTTTGATTTGACATATTTAGTGAATTCATTTTATGTTTTAACTTAACTTTTTTTGAGCAACTAATTAAAAAATTTTTACTATTTTACACAACATAATATCAGTTGCTTCTATCACTTTTATGACTATTTCAGAATCATTATTTTAAACCTCCTTTTAGTTATCCAATTAATGGATCGGTTAAGAAGGAAAGTTGTCCTCGGAAGCAGTTAAGAAGGCTTCTGCTGTACTGATTCTAAGCTTCGAGTGCATTTAAATGCTAAAGGTTTAATTTTTTGGGTCAGTCTCAGGGAGTCTGTCAAATCAATTATAAGTTGCTGGTCTATGCAAAGTCTGTGCATGGATGAAGTTTTCCCTCTCTTGTATAACCATTTTTAATGTCCAAAACTATTAAAGTACGGTATGTACAGTCGACTATCCAAACCAGCCGGTATGAGTTGACTATCCAAACTAATTGGGATCACGGATAATATCAAACACAAAATTATTTACCGAAATCAAAACTGTTGGTTGGCTGTATAACCATTAAGCAGTTCATCGACCGTTAAAAAAATTTGGTAATCCCGAAAATCCCGGGATTCATCCTGAGAGTCCCGGGATTGAAAAGTAAAAAAAAAATTAGATGGGATCCCAGGATTGGATTCCCTATTCACAAAAGGATTTTTTAATACTGTACACTGAATTATTAAGCCATTAAAGGGTTTGGGTACATTAAATTACTCTTTACTGTAATTCAGTTAGTACATTTTAAACTTATATATACAAACATCTTATTAAAAGTTCTCATGCTATAGTAATTTACCTGTTAAGCTAGTTAATGAAATAAGTTTGTTTATGAATTAATTTTACCTTGAGATTTTAATTATATGATTGAACAAAAAAAGAACGTTTGTAGGAAATTGAAAACATATAAATTACCTGTCACTTTGGCAACAAAAGGACTGCCCTTGATGTGCTTTTCACCAAACTTGACAGCAATTTTGTACTCTCCTGGAGCCGTGGGCAGGTAGGACACAGCCACTGTGCCGTCTTTGTTGTCATGGCAACTGATCTCAGCCTTGCTTGGCCCTTCCACAGCCATCGACAACCCTCCTGCAACATAACCTTCAATGAGGGTGGTCGTTATAGGGTCAGAACTTTACCACCTGACGTTTCATATCAAAAGGCTTATCAGTGTTCCAGCCATTGATTATGGGAAACATTACAAAACTAATGGAATGAATAAAAGAATAACCAAATATTTTCAAACTACAGTAATTATATTCCATAATTTTGATGATCATTACAAAATAATTACTAAGAGGCGGTTTTAGAGCTCGATTTTAGCTTAACCCAGAGTAAATTCTGGTTATAACCGGATTCTACACGACAGCTTAAAAATCGGGTTCGAGAGCTCAGGCTCACACAGTAATCAGGGCGTAAAAGAAAAGATAATCCTCACGGGTTTGAGATCGCAAGTTGTAGCACAGTAAAATAATCGCGTTCATGACTGGAGCAATTTTTGGTAGCAACTTAGACCTGCTAGGATGCAGGTCTAACTGGAGCGTAGCTAAATTGTTATAAATTCCTTGCTTGTTATTATCATTGAAATAATAAGAATATTATATTTAATTTCAAAATGACATTCAAAACATATTAACACCCATAAATTAATATTTTATTTTTTTTATTTCATTCTTTTTTTGTCCGATAACACCATTACAATTCACTGATAATAAACTCACTCTGCAAAACCGGTGGTTTTGTTATAGACTACCAACTTCTGACAAAGTGAAACAAAGTGAACTTCTGACCTTTAAAGAAATCACAGGGGGTAATTTTAGGTTGACGTTCCGAGATCATCTGGCGCTTATCTTGAATTTACCTAGAAAATGTGGATTTTGGAACATGCTCAACAGATGCAAGAAGTTTTTTAATGATGTTTATTTTTCTTTAAAGTTTGTTTGGCAATATATTAAAATAAGATTTTCTATTAGCTATTTAAAATCTTTCAAAACTTTTTCCTTTGTTAATTTGTACTATTAATAATACATGATTCCGGTATGCGTTTATAATAGATAAAAACATATGGTCAGCAATCTACATACACTAATAGTACTAATAGCAAAACATGACAATTAAAATAGATAAGGATATGACACAATAACTTTCGGATATATATTATTTAAGAATGGCCTCCACATATTTCACCATATTGTAAGTTATTATACTTACAATATGATAAAGATATGAGATAAAGTGGTAAAGGCACTTTTATCTCTTTACGCATGAATTGCTCTACTACTCACTCCAATAAAAAATCCAAGGTGTAAGGGACCTTAGGTATTAAAACTATGTCCAGTATATAAAAAACCTGTATATTTAAAGTAGAATTCAATTTTGGAGTGTGTTTTCGTGGAAGTTCGCAATTTAGTATAGAAATTAAAAATATAATAATCCAACAAATTAGCTCAAAGTTGAAAAACAAAGTTGTTGCACAGGACAAAAAAAAGTAACTTGTTAAAACATACAAAAGTTTTAGACAAAATAAAAATGGCTAAAATGAGAAATAGTAACATAATTAATTACAATATAATTAAATAAAACGTCTAACACGGACTGATTTTCAAACAGAACAAAGACCGCCTGGGTTCCAGCTGGCTGTTGCCAACCTTCCTACACAAATTCTCTGTGATTCCCTGCCCTTCAACTGTCAGCAATAGTTGCGTTTGAACAAAGATAAAGTTGAGAGGAAGAAGTTACGTGCAACCACTTGAACCCAATTTTTAAGTGCTGACTACGTTAAGCAGCACTTAGACATATTCCCAAACTACCTAGGTGAGAGCTGTCAGTATATGGATAATATTGACAAATTTTAAAGATGAGAATATTAGAGTTGTTAGTTGTTATTCCAAAGAAAGACTGGGTAGAACTTTACTGCTTGGTTTAATTCTAACTATAGGTCTCACTCCTGGGTAATAATACAATAAGAATAAGATCTTTGCATATAGAATTTCCGGGTTGTTGAAATCAAAGGTAAAGACTGTGAAGTAACAAAGATCTTGTAATTTTTATCAGATATAAACTAACTTGTGTAACATAGCATACTTACTAAAAAAATTGATTCTGCAGATATTCAGAGTTTTTTTTATGATATAGCCAATTAAGCAATTTTTTTATTATTTTTTTTTTATTTACATTTGAAACATAGGTGCCTTGAATATTTTCAAAGTACCTCAAGTACTTTGTATTGAAATAGTTTTTATGTGCCATCTTTGTTTGCTTACTGGTAACTAAGGAACAGTTTAACTGAAATATTGGGACTTAGTCAGTGTAAGATTAGAATAAATTTAATGTATCAAAAAGCAAGTCAATAATATCAACTTTTGTGGAAGATTTGCTAGAAAAATATTCACACAAACTGTGGCTGTCAGAGTGATAAAATATAAACAATGCTTCAACAAGGGTATCAATTTTAATTTGTGGAAAGCTCCGCTTTTAAGTCCATTCAAAGACTTGTTGAAAGTTACATTGGTGAAAAGTTAATGGAGACACACCTCGGGACTTCATTGTGTAGAGTCTAATGATAAACTTTTAGTGGCAGGTGGTTTCTGTCAGGGAAAAGAAGCTTTTCTAAAGTATAGGGTAGCCAGCAAATCAGAATGAGAGATGAATACCTGTTTGAAGAAAACATTTCAATAGTTCCTGATGATGTTAACTTGGTGCAAATGTAAATTTTGCATTTACAAAGTCCAAAAAGCAATTGGGCGATTTATTTGAAGCCAGGACTATATTTTTATCTCATTTTTAGCCCCAAAAGTGTTGACAGAGAAACCTTTAAGTATCTCTAAAGCATCTTTTTGAATTCAAAGACTTACTCAGAGGCCTTGTAGGTGAGAAATCCAGGTTTAACGGTATCAAAAAGTGGGTTCTTGTTGAATGTAAACTATTATATTTCCAGAACAGCTTGTTTCTAGAATGATCATTTATTTCAGGTTTGAACATGTGCCTTCTCCCTTAAAAGCTGTACTACATTTTTTAAAGTATTACACAAACAATTTCCTCCAAGACAACTGTGCGTTTTTCTGAAATCAGTATAATTTGATCAACTGACTCAAGCTTGGAAACAATGGATTTTCTTCCTTGTTCTGAATGATTTTGTTCTTCAGTTAAGTCAGACTTGTCGATATGATCTATTTTTTTATATATACAATGGACTGCATTGGAAAGCTTTTTCAGGTAGGTGCGATTAATTGTATGACCGTCATCAGCCTTATTATTGCATAGATATTTTAAAAGAATAAGAGGGAAAATAGCATTGCTTTGTTTTATACATTTACATTTGATTTGCTTGGTTGTTTACCTGCTCCGGCTCCCTTCGTGGAAATGGTGAAGTGGCCCGGCTCTCCGCTGACCCCGTGGGAGAGACCCGGCCCGTATGCCGTCACATAGCCACTGCTGATGGAGTCCACGTGGAACTTGAATGGCGATCCTGCAACACAAGTTTGGGAAATTTAGTTTTACCAAGTCTATTTTAATGTTTAACAGTTTTATATATTTATCCATACAGTAAAATCCCACAAACTTGACTTAATTTGGACTGAGACAATGTCCGGTTTTACGGAGCTGATATCCCTTCCGCTGTTTACAACGTCCAACAGTGCAATAGGTAACGGCTCACAATGCCGATAGGTCCATAAAAAAGTATTTGCTTGTGATGAAACCACATTAACAAGTGGAAAAATAATGATCAAATATTGTAATATCATCTCTAAAGTATGGTTGTATACCATGAAAAGTGGCCGCAGTAGTGACGGAATCATCTAGCATTACCTAAATTCTGTATAAAATCAACATAGAGGAAGCTTAAACTTAAACATTTTTGTACATGTAATAAGATTTAATAATTTGCTATGTTTGATCCGTTTGAAACATTAAAACAATGGATTAAACACAAAACCTTGACATAAAAAGCTCAAAGAAACAAGGTTAAATACTTCAAATTTTTATGAAAAAACAAACCTGTCCGATTATATACAAAAAGAGAGGTAAATATGAAATAAATTGGACTAACTCTCTGTGTATTACAGGACAAAATGAAGCTTCACCTCAGAAATAGAGCTCTGCTTCATAAGCCAGAGGTCCTGGTTGGATCTTGGGAGACAAAATTACAGGCATAAATATGAACAGTCACCTCTCACTATTGTATGTAACCTAATGACGTAACCGTAACTCATTATCTTTAGATCACCACACAGGCTTATTGGCCTATGCAATTACGTTTTGTTATTTTTTATTTAATAACAAAAACATCATTTGTGCAATTATGCATTGAGCCATTGGTTGAGTACTGACAGGGATATGCATTCCATAATCACATGATTCCATCATGCCATGCATTATTCGTTTACCATTATATATATATATATAATAATAGTAATAATAAAAAAAAAACCACTTGGAAACTGTTTCACTTGGTTTAACACTTAATAATGGTTTATTTGGTTGATTTTAACACGAGTTTTGAGTTTTCAAATAGAGACAGCCTTTTTTTAACGCCCTGTACTTGGTATTTACATCCGTACAGTAGAATATCTCTAAACTGACCTTTACAGGACTGGTTGGATATTTAAAAAGGTTGGTTAAACCAAAGAATACCGGAAATATGGGTTAACAGTACTTCATGCAACGATTCTATTATGAAGGCTTTTAAGCCTTCATAATAGAATGATGATGCCTTTTAAGGAGACATCAAAAAGTCAACAAAGAAGTTAGAAGAATGAAGAAAGAAGAAAGAGATAGAAGATAGAAGAATTAAGGAATACTATGAAAAATAATTGAAAAGACTTAGTGAAATAAAATTTGGCAATGAAATGTTTAAATTGTGAAACAAAGTAAAGGACTTGCGTAAATTCCCCAAACTATGCACATTCCCATACAATGTTAAATATTGTCAGAGGAATAAATGTTATTATTATTATTATTATTATTATTATTAAAGCCAGGAGCCGATATGTTGGATGCGCTTCGAAACACCTTTCGTATTCCTGCATATCTGTTGCGGCTCATCGAGGATTATCTACGCTCTCGAAGCCTGATTTATGACACGAGGGACGGAACACGGACGGTGGAAGTCACTTCTGGTGCCGCACAAGGTTCAATACTCGGCCCGGATCTCTGGAACGTTGCCTATGACAGCCTCCTGAGGTCCGAGATGCCTGAGGAAACCACTTTGGTTGGGTACGCCGATGACGTCGCAGCTCTCATAGCTGCACGCAACGTTGAGCTGGCCCAACTAAAGTTGAACCGAGTCATGCGTGTGGTCAACACCTGGATGTTAGATCACGGTCTCTCGCTTGCTCTCAGTAAGACGGAGATTGTGATCCTCACGAAGAAGAGGATCGACACCGTCGTGCCACTCCGAGTGGGAGGGGAGGTGGTCACATCAACTCGTGCCGCCAAATACCTTGGGGTTATGGTGGACACCAAGTTAAGCTGGAGGGATCAGATCTTCCGTACGGTGGACAAGGCCGCTAAGGTAGTCACTTACCTTAGTAGGCTGATGGCCAATGTCGGGGGTCCCCGATCCAGCAGAAGATGTCTGTTGATGTCCGCGGTCCAGTCCGTGCTCCTTTACGGGGCAGAGGTGTGGGCAGGCGCTCTAGATAAGGAGTGCTACAGGTTGCGACTCGCCCGGGTTCAGCGTCAAGCTGCGCTTCGGGTGTGTTCCGCCTACCGGACAGTGTCCGAGCCCGCCGTCCTGGTGGTCGCCGGAGTCATCCCTGTCAAGCTCTTGGCAGGGGAGAGGAAAGCGATTTATCAGAGACAAGGCGACATCGGCAAGGACACGGCAAGAACAGAAGAGCGCTCCCGAACCTTCCAGCAGTGGCAACACAGCTGGGAGCACGACACCCGAGGACGATGGACTGCGCGACTCATCGAGCAGGTCCAACCATGGGTAGAAAGGTGGCATGGGGAGGTGGACTACTACCTGACCCAATTTTTGACAGGTCACGGCTATTTCAAGTCGTACCTGAACCGGATTGGCAAGACCGGTTCACCGGATTGCATCTACTGCCCGGGCGTTCCCGATGACGCAGAACACACCTTCTTCCGCTGTTCGCGTTGGGAAAGGCCCCGCCTGGAGGCCACAAGAAAACTCGGTGTTTTTTCGGTGGACACGGTCTGCCAAAAGATTATGGAGGATGAGGGCAACTGGGATTGTTTGTCACAGTTCGTCCGGGGCATCCTCCTGGAAAAGAAAACCGATCTGGACCGCGAAGTGGCCGAGATCCCTTGATCGAGCGGCTGGATAAGGAGCGAGCCCCACGGGCGTAAGCCAAATTTAGGCCTAGCCTGACATAATGTGACAAACAATTCCAGGTTAGATTCCTAAAGAGTAGAGGAGGTTTTTTAGTGGGTAAACCCGTTTTTAGGGGAGCCCCACACTACAGGCTGGCCACCTGTGTGCGTAATGCATTTTTCCGCCTCTCCCTCAAAAAAAAAAAAAAAAAAAAAAGCCAGGAGTGTTTTTAATGTCTCACGAGTGACTTAATTTCTATTCTAAATACAATTGTTGCCTACTTTATCTACGACCAATTTAAAATTGGTAAATTACTGTAGTACAAAAATTTATTGGTTATGGACAGCCACCCATCCAAAACGTAGCCACACAGATGTCGCTTGACCAAATTGTCATTCTCACTCACATATGATCACACTATTTTTGAAGAAAGATAAATAAAGCAACCAAAAGTGAATCATAATGGAACAATTTAGCTGATGTGCAAATTGAGTATTTGTTATTAAAACACTACTTTTGTCAAATGCTGAGCTCTCATTGATTTAAAAACTGTATTTTAAGTTGAAACCTGTATGTTAAATACCCTATTACACAAAATGTTTAGCTTTGGTTTAACAGTGCATTTCTTTATGAAGTTACTTGTAATATAATTATGGAGGATTTTACAACGGTTGTATAAATAAAACCAACAAAATAAGTGATCATGTTTAAAATTGTTCCAAAGCAATAAATTGTTCCTGACACAATTAATCAGTAAATAAAGTAAACACACAGTGATGGTACGGTATAAAAAATGTTAAATAACAAAATTTGCAAATCAGAACAGTAAACAATGCCACCACAAAATATTAAAAGTAAGTTACTGGATTTCATTTGCTACGGTAATGTATGATCAATCTCTTGTAACATAAAAGTTATTTTTTAAATCATTATCGCAAAATCGGCTTGCACAACAGAAGCTTGTATATTCCTGGAAAATGATCGGTTAAGAGTCATCTTCACTCCTGGGCCAGTAACCCATTGTTGCGCAGTCGGCAATGTTAATCATATGGTTTTTATGCCAAAACATGGTCTTGTATTCCCCTGTTCCGGACGCCGTTTTTCAACCGATTTTCTTGAAATTTGGTAAGTGTTTAGTTGAGTAGTTATATTAGGTTTCTCATACCTCGGAATTTTGAAAATGTAACAAATATTACTCTCTGTGACGTCACAAAGTAACTCGATTTTCCTTAGTTAATGTTTCAAAATTTAGTAAAATTTTCAAAATTTCGAGGTATGAGAAACTTAATATAAGTATTCAACTAAACACTTACCAACTTTCAAGAAAATCGGTTGAAAAACGGCGTCTGAAACAGGGGAATACAAAACCATGTTTTAGCATAAAAGCCGTATGATTAACATTGCCGATTGCGCAACAATGGGCTACTGGCCCAGGGGTGAAGATGACTCTTAATCCAACGGGAGAGCTACCACTGTATATATATTTTAATTTACGTTCATCAGAAGGTATAACTGAGTTTGCAAAAACACATCACAAACACTGAAAAAAGACTGTCAGAAGGTAAAAATAATAGCATGGTATTTAAAACAGTTAAGATACAAACCATACATTAAAGAAAATAAGGTAGGCTGTCATAGTGGCTTTTGGAGTGACGTCTTATAGTGGAGGTATTATAGTAATTAAGGAGATAAATAAGAAAAATCGAACCCATGGGCCGGGCCCATGGGATATGGAGTCAATGTGCTAGTTCCAACACACCATATTTCAACCAATCGTAACTTTCAAATGTTTAATTTTATCTTCTGCTCTTTGTTTACACATTTTAGATACACTTTACTTCCTAATGATACATAATGCAGTCTACTTTAGTTTTGGTTGGAAACTAAATTATTCTTTAAACTGTATACTTGTGAAATATTAAATGCTATGTATGAGTTTATTTCAGGTTGCTAAGAAAGTCTGTTTGCTGACTCCATCGCAAGATCATCTGCAAACATAATCTGATTGTCTCGCTACTCTCTCCATTTGGAAGGTCGTTAGTGGACAAAATTGAGGACATAATTGAGTACTCATTTTTCTTCTTATTAAAGGTGACTTTTATTTGAAACCGATTCAGCTTTATTTATAATGATTTTTTCAACTCAACCATTTGTCCCTGATCGTAATTTTATCAATTATGTGTTCAATCAAGTCTGAAACTGATGTAGTTATTGATTTTCTGGAAATAAAGCAATGCTACATACATGTGTGTTCAATTACTAATTGGCTTAGTTAGGTTTGTTGTTCCTAAAGTTTTAGCTTCTGTTACCTGCTTTGAACATCTCTGAAGCTACTTTTCAAAATGAACAATGAAGCAATTTAAAATCTTTCCATGTTTGTCTAACTTCCACCGTTTCAATCAATAATACTGTTATGGAATTTTTGGGATTTACTTCCCTCCTCTCTCTGTTAATTTTTCTGGATATCTATAGCTTTGTTGTCAGCTTGGTCAAATGTGTGTAGAAGTGTAGCACTGGTTTCTCATGTTTTAACAAATTTCTATATAAGCAATACACTACTGCGGATGTAGGTATGATAACCTCAGCCCGGGGATATGTTAATTTTTTATTTTGAGGTCCCTAGAAGCCAAAAAACCATTATTTAAATTTTATATACGAGGGCTATTCAGAAAGTAAGGAACGTTTCCGTCTTATGCCATTAGGCGCTCGCGTATCGCCTATATTGGGTATGAGAGCGCTTGGGGCCTCAGTGGCTATCCAGCCATGACACTAGGAGCATCGTTGCGCTGCCTGTTTTCTTTATTTTTTAATTAAAAATGGCCGCTCCTATAAAAAATTCCGCCAGGTGCGAAGTGCGATCAGTAACACGGTTTTTTTTGGCAAAAAACTCATAACCGATAAAGATTTATCAAAAAGTGTGCGAGGTGTATGGGAACAATGTATTGACGATGCTCCTAGCGCCACGGCTGGATAGCCACTGAGGCCCTGAGCGCTCTCCTCATACCCTAATATAGGCGATACGCGCGTGCCTAACGGCGTAAGACGGAGACGTTCCTTACTTTCTGAATAGCCCTCATACACGGATTTATTCTAAGTTCATGGAAATTTTCTTAGATTTACATACTGTATGAATCGACATTGAAATAGTTTAAGTTTTAGAGGTAAACTTTGGTTAAATATTACTCACGGATGCATCATATAGTAAAATATTGTGACGGGAGACTAAATGTGTCACTGACTAGTTGCAGCTTGTGCGCCGGGGTTTCTACTAAAAGAGGTCCATGGATAAAATTTTGAGGTACAGTAGTCAGGTAAGCTTATAGACTTGTGGGGATAATGTGCAAATATAATTCAACTTCTCAAGTTCAAGTTATAAAATTAACTTCTTTCTCTTCGACTCATGGAGGTAAAATATAGCTAATTAGAGCTAAAAAAGTTTTACTTTTCGACTTAGCATTTTTCCCCAAGATGATTGAAAATAATTCGAGGTTCCTGAAAATACTGAATTTGGTTTTTGAGTATTGTTTCTAGTAACCAGCTTGATCAGATAATGGGAGCAAGTTTTCATGGCGTTTCAAAGGCTCTTTTTGACCTCAAGTAATAAAATTCTACAATTTTAATTAATACCGATTACAAAAGCTTAAAAAACCATTAATTGAGTTTTCAACTATTTCAAATGGATAAAATCCAAAAATACATTTCCCAAGTTATTTCCATGGAAAATCAACAAATCCCTTTCTCTCACTTATTTATAGTCATAACCCAATCAAATTTGGTATGTACATTTCACTAGGTAAGGGTTAACTTATAATTGCTTATAGCAGCCATATAATGGCAAACATACACACTCATTCCCATGGTGTTTACAGGGGAAATATAAAAAAAAACTTGACCAGAACTTGATAAAATTTGGCCAAATTATTGACCCAAATTATTCAAAACCACGTAGTAGCCTAAAAGGAAACCGATCTTGGATCATATTGACGGGGCAAGAGTAATTTAAACATTTTATTATAATTTGTAGAATCTGGTATGTATATTCACAAGGTAGGATGTAACTTATAGTATTTTTTTACAACACTCATACGGCAAGAAGATCTACATACTCATTCCTATTATTTTTGTAGGAAAATTAAAAAAAGATACCAGTACATCACGAATTTGCGGAGTTGCAGGTCAGCTGAGACAGGAATATTTATTTAGTTTTTAGCATGGGTTATTTTCCATTTCTGAGGCTTTTCTTTTGTTTTTATTTTTCCAGCAACTAAAAAGCTATCACTATCCACTATTCTGTTTGGACTTAATTTTATAACTTTGCAAGTTTTTTGCGCAACGAACACGTTTTCACTTTCTGTTAATATGACAATAAGTTTTTTTTTTCAAAATTTTGGCAAGTTAGGCAAATAATTACTTAAAATTAAAATTTACTGTTGCAAAAAGATTTTCAATAATTTTTATTTGGTTCAGATGTCTTTACAAGTTTATCATTCTGAGGTCTTTCCAAGCTAAACGTTGGAAGTTTTCTAGTTTTGTGTGTTATATCTAGACTGTTTCGGAATGCGTTTCTCATATCTGAAACTGCTTTGTTTTTATTGCTTACAACGTAACCTATTTTCCTAATTTTACCGAGGATTATAGTTTCCCAATAATTATCCAAACCAAGCAGCATGGCTCAGCAAGGGTCATCTTGTTCAGTATTGAGATTGAAAGACTGTCATTCTCTTTCTCCAATTTCTGCAATAAGTAATTTTTTAAGACTGTAATCTGAGCAAGAGGGTAAATGAATGATAATTCCAAATTTCCCAATGGATTCTTGTAGACGGTTACAAAATTGGATAAACCAAGAGTCCCAAACAGACCCAACTTCATTTGGCCAAAATATCTATAGCTGCCGATATTTTGAATAATCATGGATCTAAAAGGTGTAAACAGAGAGTTAGGGGTAACTTAGGTCAAACTGAGGATAGACTCAGAGATAACAGCAGTGGCTGGTGTAAGCAGTGTAGCGAGTTAAATTTGGTTTAGTGGGGGTGATGCACAAACTTTCTGTACTTGCTTTCCTTTACACACACTTAAACTTGCTACTGTGTTGTGGAATTCAGGTTGAATTGTTAGTTTTAATATCTTTACATAAATTATAATAAGGAGGACAGAGGTGGTTACTCATCAATGATAACATACGAGATGATCTCAATTATAGCAGATTTGTCCTACTAAGAGAGTTTAATACAGTATATTGTAACTCATGTGGATGATAAATTATGACAAGTGAAAATAACTTCAATGAGACTTTGGAAAGGCAGAAGTATCAGTTATTGATACCTAATAACATCTCATACTTGATAACTAGAGATTTGCCCAGTT
The DNA here is from genome assembly GCA_030545055.2 of Neoaliturus tenellus. Classification (NCBI taxonomy): domain Eukaryota; kingdom Metazoa; phylum Arthropoda; class Insecta; order Hemiptera; family Cicadellidae; genus Neoaliturus; species Neoaliturus tenellus. The sequence goes on along the minus strand of CM061535.1, from coordinate 70,129,151 downwards.
AAATAGACTTCATTTATTTTTGTTGAGGCATTGGATCAATGATACAAGAACCATTTACTATTGTTTCAAAATGATTTTGCATTACAGTCAATGTTACAACACTTCAATAGCATGATTCTAAATTCTTCTGTTTCAAAACTTAAGAAATATTTTTATTAATTTAGATCACACCCTAACTCTATAAGGTAAATTTTCAAGTCTTCATATATACTGGCTTGCTTATGCCTAAGCTCTACCTGGAGACTGTGTTCACAATAGAAAGATAAACAAACAAAACATGGAATATAGCTTTAGGACATAAAATACTATTATAAAACACTATCAGTGATCTCCTATCTGGGAGCCTTCGGACATAATGGGTTTATATTTACATCAATAAGACCCTAATTTTAGATTATCCAAGTCAAGCAAAAGACATTTGTATCAAAAGCTGAAATTGTTTTAACAGTTACCAATATACATTTTGACGGGAATTGAAATAAATTAAAATGTGAAATTTACATATTTTAAATATTATAACCTCTAGTTCATTTTTGAAATATTGGAAATTTTTCTTCCAAAACAACTAGAGAATGATTTTTTAACAAAAATAACTTTCTTTTAAATCTACATTATCCAAAAACCTATTTGAGTTTTTTTAATGGTTAACAGCATTAGAAGGTACGAGTTTCGTAATTGACAGAAAAGTTCTAACAGGAATATAAGTTAACTGTGATTTCTGTTATCTCTTATAAAAAAATGTGACGCTATTTACTATGTACTATTTGTACATAAAAATAAATAAAGAGATTTGACTATGACTATGACTATGAATGAAGTATTGGGTTTAGAGTTTAAATTAATTAAAATTTGAGTTTAAAAGTGTGTGTAAAATTTAAAACATGGCAAGGTGCCAACCTAACCACTTACTGTAAAGTTTGAGGATTATTTGAGAGTGAACCTTTGATATCTGACAGTTTACAACAAATTTGAATCTACAAACTGAGTGCTATTAAAATAATCAAGATTGGGTAGAAATCAAAGTGTAAGCCATTCAATTGTAAATTTCCTGCTAGGAAAATTCATGTTTAAGTGTCTTTTGGTTAGAAGGCTTACTCAGTGGTTTGGATTTTCCTTGCCTAGATAGCACACTACACAAGTTGTTAAAACCTATTCTGCCATAAATAACCTAAGAATACCATAAGATATATTAAATATTAAAAAATTAATCCTAACAAAAACAATTACGGCACTAGATCCAAAATATGAATAAAAGTAGATTTAAGCAGTTTAAAAGTAGAATGAACAGTTTTTACTTGGAACAGTAATGAAATGTTGAAACTACACAAGATATATATTAATAAATATTAAACAAATAATTCTAACAAAAACAATTACTAGATCCAAAATATGACTAAAAGTAGATTTAACTCAATTTTACTTGGAACAGTAATGAAATGTTGAAACTAAATTAATTCTAACATTGTAAAATATGTTGTTTTTAGTATTTTTAATACCCTTACTTTTTAAGTAACATCATATTTTAATATATACTGTATTTATGAATAATGTTTTAATCTATGAGTTTGTTAGTAGTTACTACTGTAATTTTTTGTTTTCTTTTGGCTAACAATATATAATAATTGTTCGTAACTCTGACAGAATAAACTAAAACTGATTTGGACTGAAATTATTTTTATTTAAATCACTGACTCAAACATCCCGAAAGTGCAAGGTTAAAACTGGCAATAGATTTTTTGTATAGGCCAGAATAAAATATGTTTTATTATCTCAAGGTAGTTTTTATGGTAATACTTTACTATTTAATTTATCATCATATTGGTTATGATTGTTAAAAATTAATTTAAATATTCTTGTAAAATATTCTTGATCCAATTAAATTTGCTGTATTTACTTATATATTCCATAATTTTAACTTACATATTAATTTACATTTATCTGCAAACAAAAACAACACAGAAAAATAATTAAAGTATTTTTATAATCTTGTATTATTATACACCCTAAGAGACAAAATTAATAATATATAGATTTTTGGGATAATGGAGCTATTTAAAATCTTACTGAGAGTGGTAGACACACAAATATGTCTTCCTTTCTACTTAACTCCCATTAAATCCTTGTAAATTTTTTTCTAAATTCTGCTTTTTGATTTACTATTTGTCAAGTAGGTACAATTTTGATAGCCATTTGGCAATTTAAACCTACATGTTGCTAATCCGCACATCTCATTGTATTTCTGCAACATTTCCACAATCTCTTGACAACATTTTTGCAATATTTTACTTTTACATCTGTGGCGGTCTATATCATAAGGTTATAGAAATAGCACAATTTTCCCTTAAATAATCTGCTTTGAAACTGGGTTTATTTCAGAACCTCTGCTACTTGAGAAAATTTTAGATGTGTTTGCACTAGGTCTTTAAAACTTCTTTTCTATGTAGTTATTTTTACAATTAGTGTATTTTAATGTTGTTCACTACCACTTTTGCAATAAACAGTGCTTGTTTTTATACTTAACTGCTGCTCTATATATTGATTCTATTATGTTATTATTATTATTATGTTTATTATGTTATTGTTATTATGTTCCTTGTTTTGAATACTTTGTTAAAACAACGTGTTTTGATTTAATACAGAATTGTCACAACCAATTTAGAAATTTTTTAATTAATGGTTGTAATACACTTGGTAAACTATAATTGTTGATAATCTAACAATGGTCTGGTCCAAAATCTTTCGGATTACCCAGAGTTTACTAAACCCACCTTTTTTGAACAGTTTAGAGAATTATTCTTTAAAATACTTAAATAGAATATATTTTATAAAATCTTGAGTAAATGAGAGTAAATAATGTTAGGAGCTGCATTGAAAGACCCCTTTCATCATATTAATCATTCAAACCATGCTAAAATCAGTCATTCAAAATGAAATTGATAAATATAAAGAAAAAAAAATCAAGTGATCAAAATCAACAATATTCACTTGAAATCTATGGTAGAGTAGCCTGAGACTCAGTTGCATGGTTATCTCAGGCCATATCTCTTTATTTTGGAAATAAATTTATTCAAACTGAGGTGTTATATTTTAATGATTAAGAATTATAACGGTGAACTGATGTTATCTTACTGCAATTTATACTTCTGGTCCATTAAAATTTTAATATAGCATGTAGCATTTCAACCCTCTTTTTGTTATTTCCATTTATTAATTTATTAATTTTTCTGGCTAGCAAAAGTTATTTTTATATTGAAAAATCTAAACTTATTCCAGTATATGTGTTTTTATTTATTTTAAAACCAACAGTGTTAAAATAAAATAGAAAAAATCATTTATTGTGTGTTTTCCATGTTTCAGTTTCTTTTTTTTTTTAATAAATTTATTAATTGTGTGCGATTAAATGAAAATTAAATTTTGAAAAAGAAAGAAGAAAAGTTAGTGTGAGGGAGGGAGCTGACAACAATATCTTCAAAAAAGTTAAGGATAAACAGTTATTTATTGAAACTGATGACTATAAGTGACGAATAAAAAGTGAATTAGAGTATAAACTATATGTATTAGCTTATCTCCTCTTGAAATGTCGTTTCACTCTGAATATACCCTCTTTAGTGAATCCGCAGAAAGTCCTATACATTTTAATCTGTTTATAATAGTATACGTATTAATGTATAAGTAATTGTACTTGTGAATAAAGATGATTTGGCTTGACATGACTGCGTAACAATTTCAATAAGGGTAATTTTTTTTATAACGAAGATAATTTTTAATTAGGAAAAACATAACACCGTAATGTCACGTAATTTTTAATGCCTTTATTGAAATGGCAACCTAACTAAATAGGTAGTTTAAGCCAAGTATGAATGAGAGATGAGTGTAGGATGATCGTGGCGCGATCTTGTAGTCTTGTTACTGACTAAGGCTGACATTCTCCTCAGACAGCACTGTAAATTAATATCCCAACAGCCAATGGTATCTAGGGACCTACAGTTTAACGTGGGATCCGAACCACGATTTCGAGCTCATATATATGAATTGGTCTAATTATGACGATGGGCTTTATGGATGAACTAGTATTCACTAGTGCAGACGTTAATCCCCATCAGGGAATATCGCATCCACAAGCCATCGCTTATAACTATTCACAATTCGTGACCTCCAAATGGCTGGATTACAGGACGACACTACCGTCCCATTCGGTGACGTCAAAAAAGACATTACCAAAGCAAGATTAAGACAAAACAGCATAGCGTTACACATTAGCCACACGTTAGCAGCACTCACCCTGGACATGTTCCCCATTGTATTTGACGGAGAGCTCATGGAGACCCTCTTCTCGTGGGTCGTATTTGATGCACACGGTGCCGTCCCGGTTGTCTTCTATCACGGGCTTATCCACATTTCCACTGGGCATCTTCACCTCAGCTGAAACAGAAACCTTTATTGAACTCATTGCAAAATACAATCCATTCAGATTTACATGACCATAACACATTACACTCGTAGACCGGAGTCGAAGCTAACCTGTAAATACAAAATAAAATACACAGTGACCAAAAAAACCCATTATCCAAATCAATTACAGTAGCGGCCACGAAATCAGACGGGTGACTGAAAACGCGATGTTGTCGCATTGAACCAAAAGATGAAAGAGTTTATCGAAAATTGTGTATTTTGATGCATAAACTGGCAACACTGATCATCCAGCGTTGCCTAGACCGTATGTTGAATGTGCATTCTATAAAAATGATCAAAACAAGTATCATCTAATAAAACAGATAAAAACATTGACATAAATATAAACATATGATTAAATTAATAACCACTGGAAATTTGGCAACGCTGCAAAACCATTCACCCGCCTGATTTCGTGGCCGCGACTATAGACTTTTATTCGTTTTATCATTTCATATTAAAATTTGTGGTTTTACCAAGGCTTTCTCTTAAGCAACACTATAGCAGTGTCATTTGTAATGCAGTGAGTCATACTAAATGAAGAATTCTGCCTGCAGGTTGATACTCAAGCCAACATTACCTAAGTCAATGAAAAACATTGTTGAATTATATATCTGTTATTATTATATATATGTTGAATTATAAGAATCTTAAATCTTAACCATACTGTATCACTAATTAGTTGAAAGAACAATGTCCAATGACTTCCATTACACGTCCAGAATAAAGTCGTTCACTAGTAAACGCTCATTCTATTAACTCTTACTGGCAAGAAAACTTAGAAAGAGAGATTTTATATGTCAAGGTAAACAAGAGATTGATTACCTCTCGTACCTTACAAATCTCTCTCATGACATCTAAATAAAAAAAAATTATTTTTTAAATTTTTTTTAGTTTTGCTTACCATCAAAATATATTTAGCAATGTTAAGGCATAAATGCTAATGATTTTGGCAATGATGGTAGACACGAGCTGGTCCCAAAGTAAAATATCAGCAGCCTTTCAATAATATTACCGCTACGTTTACCCTAATATGTGTTTGAATAGATGTGCAAATTTAAAGTTAATGTGTTGGTCTACAGGGATACCTAGTATATATTATGCTGGAGTTGTAATGTTCACATGGGTATATATATATATATATATATATATATATACATTTTTTTTTTTAATTTGGCAGCATTTTTGTTGTCTGTGTTTAAGTTTAATTTAATAAGCTTAGTCTCAGGAGAACATCAGGTCTGCAGGATCAGGCTATTAAAGACAATCTCGCATTCACTACAGTTGACGATCGGTAGCAAACGTGTTATAGACAATAGACAATATACTTTATTTACATATTCGTTGAGAACAGTACAAGGCGTCAGGTTATATTGAGTTATAATTGATTTAGTAAAAATTCTTTCTCTGTGTAGAAGGGCCTGTTCTGTAACCATGTTGTCAGGGTTTTCTTTAGTTTTTTGACTGGTTCTTTCTTGAGGTTGTCTGGAAGTTGGTTGTAGAACAGCGCTCCTCTGTAGGATGGCTTCTTTTCATACAGGCTGAGTCGGTGTATTGAAAGGGTGAAGTTCAAGGCATGTCTTGTGTAATGGAGGTGAAGGTCTTCATTTCTTGTTTGATGTGTGAGTACAGCATGTAGCACTGCCTCACGTATATAGAGGGACGTTACCGTGAGTATTTTTAGTTCTTTAAATTTATCTCGACAGCTTTCTTGCATTTTAAGTCCTGTCATGCATCTCAATGCCCTTTTTTGATGCACTAATACTCTCTCCAAGTTACTGTTGGTGGTTCCTCCCCATATCACTATGCCATATAGAAGGTGGCTTTCGAAAAGTGAGTGATAGGCAGTTTTTGCAGTGTTTAGATCACTTATGTGCATCATCCTTCTGATGACATGGATACCAGAGCAGAGTTTCTTGCACAGAGTTGTTACATGTTGCTGCCAATTGAGTTTTTCATCCATAATGACACCGAGATACTTTGTGCTGCATTCGGCTTGTATGCCTTGTAAAGTTATATTTGCATCTTTGTTTTTAGTGGTGTAGTTGATTTTCACAGTTTTACTTTTGTTCAGTGCTATTTCATTGTTGTTGCAATATTCTTTAGTTTTACTAAAACTTGTGTTTGCATGTAACCTCAGTGTGTCTTTTGATTTGCTTGCTATGGTGAAAACCATACTCATGATACTCATGTCGTCTGCATACATGGTTGTTTTGCAAGAATGTCCAAAATGGTTTGGGAGGTCATTTGTGAGAAGGAATAACACTGGGCCGAGTACTGAGCCCTGCGGTACGCCTCTTCTTATGGGAACTCTTTCAGAGTGTACTTTCTGCTTTGTGACCTTTTGTAGATCTGCTATTTCCACAAGCTGTTGTCTGTTGTTAAGATAGCTGCAGAACCACTGTGCTGGTTTACCCTTAATGCCTAAGGCTTGTAGTTTGTTGAGAAGCAAGTTGTGATTAAGGCAGTCAAATGCCTTGCTAAAGTCTAGAAACAGGCTGGTGACTAAGCAGCCTGCCTCTAATTGGTCAATGATATGTTCTGTGAGGTGGACTAGAGCTGTTGTTGTAGATCTGCCTTTAAGAAAGCCGTGTTGTTGGCTTGTAATTAGGTCATTTTGTTCCAGGTGGCAAATAAGCCTTTGAAGTACAATTTTTTAAAAAATTTTTGAAAATGTTGGTATGAGGGAGATTGGTCGGGTGATCAAGAGTCTATGTGGACGGGGCAAAGTAATGCAAAAAGAGGTCCGCCAACCTCTTAAAAAAAAAAAAAAAAAAAAAAAAAATGGGAAAATACCTTGTTGAAGTGATTTGTTTATTAAGTCTGTCAGTGGATGGGTTAGTTCATTTTTGCATATTTTAACTAGCTTTCCTGATATTTCATCAATTCCAGATGATGTTTTCGGTTTTAAAGAGTCTATTGCTTTTTGTATTTCGGCTGTTCCGGCATTTTGAAAAGGGACAAATTTGACTATATTTTTTTTATAAAATTAATGGTTTTTCAAAAAATTTTTAAATTTGCACATGGAATGTAGTAGTAAATATCAGCAGAAAACATTGTGAGCGTTCCAGTTATATTTATAGAGTTCTGTGCTTATAATACATATTCATGAGGTGAGGATTCCCTCTATTTACTTTCCATTATTTACTGTGCGCTGGCGCTGTGCCCAAGCCCTACCCTCGACCATTAGTCTAGTGGACAAATACGAGTTGATCGCTATTTTAAACTGCACAGTTATCACACTCAACCGAACATGTAAATTGTTGGCCAACCCTATGTTAATGCTGAGAAAGCCAAATGAATAAATAATAATCAGCACCATTTTTTAATTGTGAATGCTTAATTTTGTGAAAAAGTATTCTTACTTCCTTAATTCTTACAAAATTGTCAGATGCGTCGCAACTCAAGCAGATAATATTACTGCAATACTTTTTTATATTGATGTATATTGCACGTTACTCAGTTGTTGATCACGTTGTTCATTGTTTGGATCAGTTGTTGTTGCAAGTTGTTAATCGTAGACGGATCAATGCCAAGCAGATAATATTACTGCAATACTTTTTTATATTGATCTATATTGCACGTTACTCAGTTGTTGATCACGTTGCTCATTGTTTGGATCAGTTGCTGTTGCACGTTGTTAATCGTAGACAGATCAATGCCAAGCAGGTAATGGTAATGTTACTGCTATACTTTTTTATATTGATGTACATTAATTGCATGTTAGTTTCGGTACTATACTGAAAATAAAGAATGTTCAAAATAACTTAACAAGTATATTTTAATCACTATGTTTTCGCCTTTTCTTCATTAAAAAATGTATACAGTAATAGAGTTGAAAAGGCAAATTTAAATCTATACCTACACTTACGAGAGAAAGCTTTTATTGACTGAAAGATTGACTAACCACTTATTTTTTAACATCCCGTTATAGTAGTGTAAACATTTGCTACACTAATTCTTTGGGAAAAATAAGAAAACAGATTGGCGGATCTTACACGGTCAATACGGATTGCGATATTTGGATCGTGATCCTGGATCACGATACGGATTGAGAGTGTAAAGTCAAATATTGATGTGTGATCCATGAATCATACATCAATGTACTTATGTCAATGACTTAACAGTCTCATTCCATATTGTGATCCAGGATAACGATCCAAATATCGCGATCCGTATTGACCGTGTAAGATCCGCTATTGGTTGTTAATCGATCAATCACATAACGGGCTCTAGAAATCAATAAGAGTTTTATAGGTTTGACTAGTTTGTTTACCTCCTTGAGATAATGGCTTGGACTTTGTGGTAGTGTATCCCAGAATGGGAAAGTGCCAACATTGACTTTAGAAACTTAAGGTAGTCAATAATGCCAACTGTTTGTTTTACACAGGTGCCCTTTTGTTGCTTTGAGGAACAAATCAGTATCTTGCACCTTAAATTTAAACAAAACTGAACTTAAACTATGAAATTCATGACTTTCAAAATAAAATCAAGATAACACTGACATTAAGGAAGAGGAAACGAACTCCCACAGATAATTTTATTACTCATGTAATAATCACCCATTTTTTAGTGGTAGAGTCCAAATAACTCCTATAACACTCCTTTTAATGTCGTAAGTTTTGTTTTTAACACATTGGTAGAAATGGAAAATAACTCCATGTGACCATTTTTGTGTTATTTAAACATTTTTTTAGTGAGAAGTCATATTTTTATTCCCTCTGAGTTTCTTATTTATTTATTTTTATTTTTATTATTATATTTTTTTTTTTTGAGGGAGTAAAAAGGAAGTAAAATTTACCAAAAAATTATACAAAGTAACATTTAGTGTTTTCATTTATATTCACTTTATTTGAAGGCTATAGAATTAAAGGGTTAAAAGGTACTTTATTTAAAGGGTTATTAATCTGTTAGTTTTTTATCAAAATTAATAGATTACTCATTGGGCACTTTGTTTACATAAATGATAAATTTAATGCCCATTGGGTCATTTGGCTTATTGATAAGTTACGCAACACTTTATAGTCACCTCTTTGATTTTGAGTAATAATCATTGGGATGATAATTTGTGCAACGTTCATACTCACATCTTCAATTTCATGAATTTTGGGGATGAAATTTTTAATTAACATTTTATTTAATAATAAAGTTATGAGTAAAGATTAACTAGACTGAAGATTTGAAGAGGATTTAATTTTAGGTCAATTAAACTTTTTTAACATCAAGGACTGTTTTATTTAATTTTAAAAATAACATTTTTCTTTCTCATAATTTTAAAGTATTTAAAAGCTTAATGCAAGCCACAATTTTTTAGTTTTGTACACTTTTATGCGAGAAAAATCATATTTTTATTAATTTTACCCACATTTAAGTCGTTTGTCCAATGATAATTACGTAACCCATTGTCATTTCATAACATCCCAATATTTTACTCAGTTTTTTTTCTATATTAATGGGGTATAAATATTATGTAAAAAATATTATGTGTGTTTATTGACGTCTATTTATTATAAAAAATACAAAATACAATTTTTACACAGGTTTCATAATTCGTACTGCAAAAGGTAAAAAGTCGAGGGACTAAAAATTTAAAGAAAGACTCAGATGCAATATCTTTATTGATTTTTATGACATACAAAACCAGCAAGCTTTACAACTAATCTTTAATTATTAATCTTAACCCATTACTTGAATAAATTCGAAGAGAATTCAAGTGATTCTGAAAGATTTTAAGACACTCAAAGTATTCCAAAGGTTGATCTAACCAAAACAATCAACAAGCGAGTGTTGGCTGACTTGTGAGTTATAATTGTGTGTCCAGCGGCCACACATGTGTTGCCGCCGCTGTGTTTACCGAACCACTCTCTAGAACACTGGGCCTGAGTAATTACTTGGCAAACGGCTCCTGTCATTTGTGGCCAGTAAAACGCCCGCATTACTATATATATTTGTTTAATTATGTCAACTTGATAACATCTTTGTGTTGAAATGAGTTATGATAGTCATTTAAACCTTAAATGAATTTATATGGTGAGGAAAAGACCAACTTGCTATGTACACTTAATAATTATAGAGAAATTATTTTAATAGAATAGAATTTTAAATATACAGTTGGCTCCATCTTTATTCAAAATTAATACTGTACTTAAATTAATACTGTATAAAATCATTAGTTTTGTCAAATTTTTTGGTGTTTTGAATGAATACGTACACTCTTGTTTATTCGACACGTGAAATCGACTTCATCCAAACTGATGATATGGATTTTTTATCAGTTAGAAACTAGTTTTTGTGTTTCTTCGCTTCAAGTGCATTGTTCATCACTATGCATTCCCAGGCGCTTCTTCATAATCTGTGACCTTCTTTGTTATTGACAACGCAGTTTAATCGCACAGGAATAGGAGGGGGAAAACCTACCTACGGGCAAGGAGGGGCCGCCCCCCCCCCATTGATTGCCCCCATCTTTAAAAAACAACAAAATATCCACAGGCTTTACAGGTAAACAGGTGCAAATTTTTGAAAAAAATTTTAAATTTGTGAATTTTGTAGGAAAAAACTTATGACTAAAACTCTTGTACAAGAAATGTATGATTTATGTGAATATTTGCATAGGCAAATTGTTATTAAAAGTTTAAATGTCGCTACAATGGCTACTGTAGCTGTACTGGATGGGTAGAGTAGAGTCAAACAAGAGGGCATTGGAGTCAATACTGATTCCGTCCATTCCATATAAAAGCAATGTTAAACAGAAACCCAATCACTCCTTTATTTTAAATTAGAATATTGTGGTTTATAACTCTAAATAAAGGGTTCATCAAGACAAATATAGTTTGTAAGGGTTATTTTTTATATCAAAGTAAATTATTTTTGTGAAATAGAAATAACAAATAATTTTTTTTTAACTTTCAAACAATTTTTATAGTATTTTACAAAATCTTTACAAAGAATCGATCTTGCAAAAGAATGGTAAATTTTTTTGAAATTTAAACCCAATTTATTATAATCATAATTGAACCCATCGACAAAAAAAAGAAGAAATTATATGACGAACAAGGGAGACAAAATAATTAACTTTGCTCTTATGGGAAATAAACATGGCAGCATCCCAATGATTACCTCCAATTCTATGTACCTCTTGGTTACCAAACCATTTGATCTTGCAAAAGAATGGTAATTTATTTGAAATGTAAGTACAATTTTTTATAAACCCATCGAGAAAAAAAATGAGGTGCACATATCATGTCCCTTAGCATGACCATGGGTCATGTTTCCCAACAACATGAGGAAACATGAGGTCATGTTTCCCATAGCATAAAAAATCACGTGAAATTCACCTTTTCTTTTTACATTTGTGACGTTATTATTACGAAAAAAAGATGTAAATTTCACGTTTTTCACGCCAAAATATCGTGAAGAGGTCACTTAATTTCACATGAAAAAAATCATGTAAAAGACGTGAAAATGACGTTTTTTGTTTTACTTAATTTTTATCTTTTTAACTTATGTTTTACTGAACATTTTACAATTTTTTTTAACAAAATTTGTAAATGAATGCTTTTTTCTAACCAATACATTAAAAAAAAAATGTAAATAAAGTCGAACAAAATTTTCGCCACCTACGCCAGGATTTGAACCTACGTCCTTTCAGTTAGTGTCCTACCAGAGTGGGATTTAAATTACTATTTATACGTTTAATACTCAACCTTCCTTGCACTTCCGCAAGTCAAAATTAAAACTTTGACCCAATTTGAAATAACTATGTGTTTGTTAATAGTAATTATTTTAAAATCTTTTATAAATATATTTATTATTGCGTATTAAATATTTAAAGTGTTATTAAAAGTATAACCAACGCATGAAATTACATACTGTTTGAAGAATGTAAAGGTTACGAAAAAATAATTGTAAATTGTTGATACCACAAATTTAAATTCAAATTTTTATTTCTAAGGCTATAATTAGACAATATCTTTACATATGGAAATCTGATACTTTGACAGTCGAATAAAATTATCAATAACTAATAAGTGAAATAAAATTTTAAAAATCAATTTTTTGATTTTGTTATTTTAAATATACATTTTTCACATAATTTTAGATTTACATTTTGCCATATACTTTTTACAGGAGAAATATTCTATTATTCACCTTTTTCCCATTAGACGTTTTTGTAATTTTCACGTAAAAATAATATTTATTTTTCATAAGTTTTTGACATTTACATTTTTAACGTAATTTTTAAGTGAAAAAATATCCTTCTTTTCACCTTTTTTCACGTAATTTTTATGTGAAAATTTTTTTTCTCATTTACACCTTTTTCACACTTACATTTTTCACGGAATTTTCACGTAAAAAATATTCTTCTTTCCAATTTTACATAATTTTTACATTTTTCACGTGAAAAAACGTAATTTTCACATTTTGTGCTAACTGGGAATGAAACCCTCTTTCGTGTTTTTTGCACATCGTAACTTCAAATGCACAGAGTTCCACGATGGTTTTACAATAATGTCATTATTTACATGGGATTTTTCAACAAAATCGAGATTTTGGACATTCAACAGCTGAGGAAATGACGATGATAAAGATGATAGCGGGTGGTTGGTGGGGGGGGGGGGGGTTACGGGAGTTGACGGCGAGGCCGCTGCCGCCAAAAATAAATACAAGTCTCATGACCACCAGAAACATGGAAACAACGTATTTCTGGCGGCGGATTGACGGAGGATCATGTTTCACCTTTGACGGCGCCGCCGCGCCCAAGTCAAGCACGAGTTGTTTACAAATCCGGGCTCACCTTAAGCGTCACCATTTGATATGAGGGTAAACTTTTCTCTCTCTGGCCTTATGAAACTTACTCCTGACGAAAAATTACCAATTGCTACCTTGATTTCTAATCCTCACATCAAACTTTTTTTAGATTGCACTGCCAATTCGTAAAGAGATTTTTGCTACTGCATTTAGATATAAAATATCCCGTAACTAATAAAAAATTTAATAATGATAATTTTATTTAATGTTAAAGGTGTGATATTAAATCCGTCAATTCATTCCCTGGGTTGGCAAACCGTTTAACTCCTAGAGTTAGGATTAAATCTCTTGTTGGTTAATTATTGTGGTGTACGGATTTTTAAAATCAAAGTTGTGTAATGATAGTGATACAGATAGCAAATTTTACACAGCTTATTGGTTTTATGTAGGAGTTGTCTGCCTTTGCTATAAAATACTATACAATTGTAGTAAATTATTGTGAGGGAAACCTGTGAATACATGAGGCAGTTAAAGTAGTTCGGTTTTTATTTTAGACTGACGTAGAACTGGATTTTGCACCAACCAAACTTCAAAGTACAACCAGTCGACACAAGATGTATAACAAAGTTTACTTCTTTGGTTGTATATTTTTTAACTTAATTCACACAAACATTGGGAACTGATTTGGCGTCAACCTCATTCCTAGTCTCTAGACGTCATAGCCCCTATATTCGTCGTTCCCCATTTCGTCGGCGTCCCTGTATTCTACATTCCACGTCAACATTAATATCATAAAAGCCCATAAGCTTGACACTCTGTCTGGTGGATAACTAAACACCTCCGAATGTTCCTAGAGTAGTGCCTATTCAACCGTGCGCCACGCGACATGTATACAGTAATCGTTATTTGCGGCGTATTTCGGGGCCCGAGCAACGATGTTACACGAAACTTTAGACCTGACTCCACTGCTATTGCGACCACCTTTCTGCCGAGTACACACCTTGCAAATAGTTATTTATGTAACAAGTTTGCTGCACTCGAGAGAAATGTTTACAAGCCGCAGGCAAGTGCGGAATAATTTCTCTATTGTGCAGTAAAGGCACTTTGCGCACTCGTTGCATATGACACTGTTTTAGCGCTCTCTGCTAGCTCGTCAGGGTGAATTAGTCACTAACTTAGATCACTATAGTCACAGTTATAGTATTTCATTTGTTCACCTTAAGCCGGTTGGGTTTATAGGTTGTGTTTTTGTCGATTCCCGATCCAAAACTATAACAAGGACAACACGTCTGATGTTTATATCCAGTGTTGCCAACTTAATTCCTGCTAAAACAACGTTACCTTGCTATATAATGCATACTGTTTTGTGTTCTAAAGTTTAAACACTAGAGTGGGCAAAGTAAGTTTAGAGTACGCAAAGTAAAATTAGTACGGAAATCACCTGTTTTGCGACACATGTCGAGAGCGAAAAAATGCTTTCTGAGACAGACGTTCTAAAAAGAAAAAATATGACGATTCTTGATCGCCATTTCGGAATAATGAGGTTAATTTGCTAATGATCCCTTTTTGTTCTGTCGTCATGTAGTCTAACATCGACTACGGGAAACTCGAGATTCACCTAAGGCGCCGTCCTAGCTGGGCGTCGAAGTTCGGACGGCGTTGCGTGCGTGCGAATTTACCGGCCGGTGGAAACTTCAAACGCACTGAGGTGCATGTTAGTGTCCTAGCTGGCCGTCCGTTGCGTTGCCGGCGCGGCAGTGCGTTGACGCTGGTCGTTGCGGCAAAAGACAAGCATGTTTGTTTTTGGACGTCCGTGCGGCAACTGCGTTACTGCGTCTAGTGCGTCGGTGCGTGTTTAGCTCTCACGGGAGACGGGTCTGATAGGCTAAATTTTATTAAATTATCATGTACTGGAATTTTAAGATTTTTTTACTCTTTGAAAATATTTTTATCTAAATCTAACTGTTAGACAGCTAGAGGCAATTAAAGTTCATTTTTGTTCAGTTTTAGCAAGAAAAACATGAGACAAACTTTATCTGCCATATCTCCGAATCCGAAACCATTCTGTAAAATCAAAAATACTACAGAATAAAAATGTCTTAAAATTATGTTTTGAGAACATTTTACTCATAAAAATGATCATTTACGCATAAATTAACTTCTTTCCAATATAGCGGGCAAAAAATAAAATTTCCAAAAATTTAATGTTATTATAAAAAATGTTCCTCGAACATCGATTTACTTGTGATCTTGGTTACTTGCGACTTACGATAGCAGTAAACAAATAATTATTTATATTAAAATACAACTTTTTAGTGCAGATTTTGAAGGCCTGTATACTTAGGCCTACCTTAACGTCAGAATTAGCCTCTCCTCAATTAATAGAAAGGCCGCATAATATTAGTAACCTTTAAAAGGAATTCCTTCTTCAACTCACTAACAACAAAGTGAAAAGTGTCGATTGGCATCCTAGTATAATTTTTAAACACTCAAAATGCTCCCTTAACTTAGGATAGAGATGGCGAAATTCACCAAATTCCTCCCATTCTCTAAAAATACCATCTAGTATATCTAGCTTTTTGCTTCAAATAAGCGTAAACACCTGCAGAACTGTCAAGTAAATAAAATTTTCGTTTACTTGCGGGCTGCATGTTTTCAATCACCCAACCCATTACTACACAGCGATTGAGGGCTCGCACGCACCACGGCAGACGCAGTCCCAGTGCGGACACCCTAGCTCGACAGAGCCTACGTCCACAATTAATTTATAGAGTCTGTGGGTTTTACCACAGATATCCTATAGATCATATATAGGCTGTCCGTAGTATTACTGTAACAGAAACTTAATTTCATAACTAAGTTGCCAATTTCAAAGTCTGCCGATTAGTTCCCACGAAAGGTCGGTGATTGAAAAGTTTAAAGTTAAATGTAGGCTTATTGTATCACTAAAGTAGGGCCTAGTTGAAAATTTTCATTTTTCGCGTATTAACTCTAGTAAGGTCAAAAGGTCAGACTATTTCAAAACCAGGCAGGGTTAATTTGAGCTAATTATAGGCTAGGCTTCTGTAACAAATGTTAGTGATGACTTTTATTGAAATATTCATCTAGACTATTTTCACAAAAATATTTTGAAAACAGCTGTCTTCAACGTCAGCTTAGGCTTTTAGGGAGGAAAATAAAGTTTTTTGCTATAGAGTGGGACAAAAACTGCTATTCTAACAAAAACCGCCGTTGTTTAATAAACCTACAACGTATTGGTGGTATTTCGAATTCATTGTACTTAGCAACCAAAATAATATTTTAAATAATTATTTAATTTGTTATTAATTAATTACAGAGTGATGATCGAAATTCCGCACTCAATCTCTGGAGGAAAAGGCACTTATAACGACTCTTCCCGGAAAACGAAACCCCCCCATCAGTGATGAAATATACTATTTAAAAAACCGATATTTCCAGTTTTCAGAAAACATAACGAGGCCTGATCAAAACTAACCTCAATTAAATAACTGTAATACCAACACACTTCTCAGACTGAACTTTCTCCTTGCCCTCTAAGGCACTATTTTGGAGTAACACAAAAATAATGCTGTAACTCCAACCAAAAATCTTAACGTTAATAGATATGAAAGTTCATAGTGTTAGCCCCGAAGCTACGATTTTTACGTATTATGAGATTAATAAGTTAACTCTGTCTGGAGTTCCAACTTGTATGTATAAATATAAATGTCCGAGCTTTTATATTGGACAAACCGGCAGGGCTTTCAAAAAGCGTTACAAAGAACACCGCCCTGATCCGAGAACAGACAACCAAAAATCAACATGATTGGACAAAAACCTGAAGACGGGATCAGATTCCAAATTCTAAAATTTCGTGAATTCGTTTTTCCTATCAGTGATGGAGAAAAGTCCGCAATAATTTACTAAATACTAATCATGATATTACGTTTGATAGTAATGCTGGCCTGGATATTTTACATTTACACCGTTGTCGAAAGGTAAAAGAATAGACATTTTAGAAGAATTTATATAAGTCACTGAAGGTTCAAAACTCAAGAAATATAAACTAATGAGCGCAGAGTACTCAGCAGTTGAGTAAACCGAGGACAGGGTAGTGGTTCGCAGAGCTTATGCGTTAGCTTCCAATGTGGAGCAAGGTGATGGACAACGTTAGTCCTATGGTTCTCTCTTTAGCTGCCGTTTTTTTGTAAGTGGCTATTGTTGAACGTGACAGATCGATGTAAAGTGACTCCCTGATACTGTGGGTGGTCATTATCATTTAGCTCAACAATGTCGAATGCGATTTCAAGTTTTAGTTAGCCAATCTATTTCTCAAGTGGAAGCAAGAGACCTCAGTTTCAGTAGGATTTGGATTTAGCTTCCATCCTTATTCACCGAGGGCCGTAAGGTCATTTGATAGTGTTTCCTCAGCTTGTCTAAAATGCTGGTGATGATATGCCAAAGCAATATTATCTGCATAAATAAACTTTAAAGAAAGAGTACCGACCCCTGTGAAAGGATGTCCTTTAGTTGCCTAAAAGTGCTTTCTAGACGCAACAAGAAAGGGCAAGGAATCAGGTTGTAAAATTGAATTAGAATGCATTTCCTCCAGGCAGCGATCAAAGAAAGGTACCGAGGTTTTCAGTCTTCGACTCATCTTCAATGATAGAAGTAAGAGCTAGAAAGCGGTCACAACAGTTGCGCCCAGGCCTAAATCCAGCTTTTTCTATAAAAAAAATGAGGTTGGTGGACCTCTTTTTCGACAGGGATTGAGAATAGAGAGGATTCTGTTGTAAATCAACCTCAAAAGCAGCTTAAAGCAATCAGAAGAGCTATAGGACGATAACTTTTAGGCCATTTTGGATCTTTTCCGGGCTTCAAGATAGCTATTATTTCAGATTACCTAAATATTCCAGGCATATTGCCAGTTTCCAAAATGGTATTAAAAACTTCAAGATGTTACTATATAGTATCTAGCCTTGTTCCCCGACTGTTTTATAAACTCCGGGAAAGTTTCATCAAAGCATGCTGCTTTTCCAAATGGCTTATCATCAATCGCCGATTCCAAAGTGCAAAGGTCTAGAGACTTCCAATGATGCCTGACGACTCTCAGAGGCATTTTGCAATTTCATGAGGGCTGGGCTATGAGGCATCGTGTTGTAGTTCACTTTATTTACCAGGGGAGAGTTTCCTGAGCATGCACCAAGTTTTCCGACTACTTTGGGTGAAGTTCAGGTTCTCAACAGTTTTCACACCCATTTCTCTCCTCTATACAGTTGTCGAGAGGGTTAAGAAGTTGGTCAGCTAGACCTACATCTCTACATGTGCTGTGCAGGGTGGTGAAGATGGATAAAAAATGTTTAATGTTTACCGTTGATAACTTTTCTACAAGTTTTTCATATCTTCAAGCAGTAAATATGGGTAAATCGATCATAAATGAAATAGCGTGTAGCGTAGGACCGTATCCTGGGAATCCCCTAATAACTTCCAACCACTAAATGATACAATATTGATGCGAATTCAAATTCAAAATCCATTTCTTTTATAAAAATACAAATGAAAATTACAGTTATTAATAACGCAAACCGTCCACTGGCAATAAAAAGTTATTAACTCGTCCTCTGAGCCTAACAGCAGTTTTTAACTCAAGAAAGCTTAGGTAAACAAAAATCATGGAAATGCGATATTGAATTCGTCAACTAAGCATTATTTTAACTATAAAAATAATAAATACCCCGTCGCAGCAAACCTGCGTACTCAGCGAATTTCCAAAGAATCTTGAGATTTTGTATTTTCCCCATAAACACCATAGGAATGAGTATGTAGGTTTGCTGCCATGGGATGTTATTGAAAATGTTAGTTTTGTTGGGAAATTCAATAGTTAAGTAAGGTAAACATCAAATTTTATCAATATTCGGCATTTTTTTATTTTCACCATAAACCCCTTGGGGGGGAGTATGTAGGTTTGCCGCCATATTGGTGTTGTAAGCAAATATCAGTTAAACCCTACCTAGTGAATGTACATACCACATTTGATCAAGTTATTCCAATAAAGAAGCGTGATACAGGGTTTTGTTGATTTCCCATAAGATTAACATGGAAAACATATTTTTGACTTTTCTCTGTAACCTGTTAAGCCAAATTAAAAATTCAAAATACTAAATTGTTTGTTTTTTTAAGCTCTTTTAAATGGTTTTAGTTAAAATTGTTGAATTTTGAAAATTAAGGTCCAAAAATGCCAAAACCCCATTTTTTACCCCTTTGAAACCTCATAAAAATAATATATATATATATATATATATATATATATATATATATATATATATATATATATATATATATATATATATATATAATATAATATATATAATATATATATATATATATGACGTGTATATATATATATATACATATATACATATATACATATATATGAAATTGAACGAATGGTATTTTTGGCTTCTGGGGACCTCAAAACGAAAAAGTATTATGGTCCCGGACCTAGGTTTCACCATGACTACTACCGTAATAGCGTATTCCCTATAGGGAAATTCGCTAAAAAATATGTGCTAAAAATATGTATATCTTAAGCACTCTTTAACTGAATAAAGCCCACTTTTAAAAGTAGAGCACCATACTATTACCAGCAGTATAAGGAATGTGGGAGGAAATCATACGTGATTCGAGGGATATAACAAAACTTAAACACAAGAGTTGCCATCAGGCTAAATCCTGGGATCTGCACTGGCGCTGTGCCTCCTATGTGAGTCGGGCATTATATTTTTAAGTTTTCCTTATAATTTCAAAATTCACACGAATAGTCTCAGAGTTGCTCTGGCACAATCTACCAGAAAGATAATTTTTTTACTTTCTCCCCCTATACCATAGTACATGGAGAAAGTATTGTTTTCGTCATTTTTTTTAAATCATCCAGGATCCGCGATGGTTTAATGCTATGTAGAGTTAGCTGAGGGGAAATAATAAACAATCTGATAGAAAATACCTGATACAAGTTAAACAAATACTCCCTAGACTAGAGGAATCGTTTGAAGATAAATCAATATAATTGACAGACAAGGCTTAAACGGCTACCAGAGGCGTGCCAATTAAGTAAGTAAATTGATCTGGAAATTGTTGGGAGTATATGGGCCTATGATAAATTATACAAAATGATTTTTACAGTACTTAATTAACAGCAAAACACTCTATGGGAATATATTTTTGAGAGATATTCTGTATGGCGAATTGCCCAATTAATCGATGTAAAGGTGCCAACAATCACAGATCTGTTAATAGTTATTTTGTATAGTTCAAGGATTTATATTTTATATCGTATGTTGTTTTGACTGTTTTATGTACCAATATGCATTTAACATGACAATTTTACATCAAAGTTTTCGGGTAACATCCCCTGGACCCTTTAGTTGTCAAGTCTGTTGAAAATCGTCAATTTGAAAGATACCCGAGTCTACTTAATATTACTATAATCAGAAAAAGATCAATTTCAATTTTTAAAATTATTAACATAATATTTTTTATCCATAAGCCTAGCCATTTTTTCTGTATTCTCTAGATTTACAACGTGTTGGGAGTAAGGAGTACTGAACTTATGTAGCATTTTAGTAGGCCTAATATATCAATTGATAAGTTAAATTATATTTCTTATCGCCAACTTTTTATAATATTAGGTTAGGTTTAAAATAAACTAAAGCAGATGGAAACTGATTGATTTCATAGCTAAAAATTACACGAAGGAACAACATCAGAAAGGTACAAAAAGTCATACAAATAAAAATTTATAAAACATAAGTTAATTTATTACAAGGAATAAGAAGCACAAATTAGAGAAATATGTTGTTGAAATAATATTTTGCCATAGAAACGACAAATCCTTTCCAACATTCTTATTTCATTTTGATATTAAACAGATATCCCTTCAACCGGCCTTAAACTACTCTACACACATACTTGAGGGACGTTGTAGGAAGGAGGGGGACCAGCAGTTAGAAGTAGGAATAAGCACAGTTAATTAACAATCATGGAAATGCGATATTGAATTAGTTAACCTCTACAAGCTCTACAATTTTTAGATCATGTGTCTTCTGTGGTAGGTAGTCGTAATCAATCGATCAATCCGAATACTTATGCGTCTGAATGACTATAAAAGTATTATTAAGTTAATAGGTTAAAGTAAGTGAGGATAAAAGAGAACTTAATTTAAATTATCACAAGAAATAAACGCTCCAACGTTTTAGCCAAAGTACAATAACTCTAATGTACTTTAAAGTAGTGTGAAGTGCACAGTGAGAGAACGGCAATGACAACTGCCAGATCGCCACATCCCGATAGATTGTGCCAGAACAAATAAGAGCAGGATATCCAGATCAACTTTTACAACTAGAATCACAGAAAACGCCCTTCGTGTGCAGAATTGACTTGATCACTCCGTAAAAGGTTCACAGGTTGGTTGTGAAGGGCCAAATTTAAAAAGATTACACTTGGGTTTTGTTTCGCCAATTAATAGTTTAAATACTACGTTAAAAACGTTTAAATACTTTGGATTACAAAACAACAAGTTAAAAAGCTTATTTACACTACGAACTCATCGGTTCTATAGGGATATACATCCTAACTTACCAGAGAAAACGCGCTCGGTTTCTGAACCCAAAATCGATATTACGAAGAATTAAATAATTTTGATTGTTAAGGCAAGGAAAATCTTAATAAATAAAAAATCTACAGGCTAAGATTGATAATTTCACGTAAGTTTGTTTCTCTTTTATTTTAGACTGTTTCCCATTACCATAACAACCCACAAGACAATTGTCGAATAATTCTTTTTTTAACAAATGTCAGAGATTAATCCTTTCATATTCCTCACAAAAATAAGAATGTCGAAGAATATGGCATTTTTATAGTAATTTAAAAAAAATAAAACAACATGTGCACAGTTATTTCTCAATATAGGCTTATTAAACTATTAGGTGTTTTGTAATTTTGTGATTAAGTAAGTCCCAAATTAACATTCATTTCACAAAAAACTTAATTTTAATTTGACTATTTTTATACGAAAATGTCTATAGCTAGGCAAGACTTGGGGACTACGGACACTTTCCCTAACCGTCTGACGGTGTTTCCAGTTGGAGGGATCAATTACAATCAATTCAAATGAACAATAAACTGTATCATACAAATATATATATATATATATATATATATATATATATATATATATATATATAATAAACAAGTAAAAACAGAGTTTTGCTTGTATTTATAGTTAGTTCGCAATCCTCCTGTCCTAGTATGTTTTGACTTCATTTTACAGCATTGGTATCATAAACAACTAAAATATACATCTCTTGAACTTGGCTTCAATCCCAAAGAAACTAGGAGAGACATAGTATTATTTTAAAATATCATCACATTCTTCATACGAGAGAAAGTGAATTGAATATATTTTAGTCAAACTCCGCTTTAGAAAAGTGACCGACTAAAAAAATTCCTAAGTTATTTCAGGCATCTTTTTAATGGCTATATAATAGCCTCTAAAACTGAAATTCATCTGGACTAGTTTTAAATTTGAGTAACACATAATGGTCCACTTTAATTCACTACCACACGATACCATTTGATTACTTGTACATAAAAAAATGGCAGTCACGCATTTTTGCAAATTTCATCCAATTTACTGTGAAAACATACAGAACTGGTAGAACTGGTGGCCCACCAAATAGGAAGTTCCTTGCCGTTTAAACATAGAGGGTATGAGGGAAAAACACATGTCGTATGATGTGACAATTAATTAAGAGGGAGCTAAAGGGATAGAGCCTGCGCAGTCAAGCGGCCGTTGCAATAACTACCGGAATATACGTTTTGCACTGTTGCATGACCGTTCTGAGGTCTCGCGGGTCGAAAATTCATCGTGCAATGCTTTCCCTGCTTCAATTTTGCACCTTTATTTTAAGTCCGATAAAAGTGGGAGGGATTTTAAAAGAAAGATAAAGAATTGGACTATTTGATTCGCTTGTTTATATCTTTTATATTTTGAATCCATATTAAGGTCTAACATTGATCTAAAGTTTAACAAATTTGAACGTATCCAAAATGTCATTCAGATTATGTTTGATTTGTTTCTGTTGGAACATACTGTTAACTATTAAACTAAAAAAGAAGAAATTACTAAACGAAAACAATGACCAACAGCTGTGGCATGGTTTGTGATAAAAGCTGACTTTAAATTGGTGTTTGATTTAGCGTGCGGTAAAGATCATTGCCGCTCTAGAGCGGAAAAGAAACGGAAACCGGAAATGAACTGTTTTGCGTAGGGTTTACAGGTGTGGCAATGTGATTATTTCCATTTCCATACAGTAGTAGGAAAATATTTTTTAAAAGAATGTACATATTACAGAAGCCTTGCCGTCTTAGGCAAAGAGAGAAATGGAGATAACTTTTTGCTACTGTTTCACAAATTTAAGATCGTTTCCATGTAATAAGTTAAAGTTAAGAGCCAAAGTTAACGCCATATATTAACCGCACAGATGTATTCTACACAGTATACCTTCTAAAAGACTTAAAAGAAATAACAGTGTTCACGCACTTATGTTATTACGGGCACTGCTAAGAGTTTGTGTGTTGCCTGGGTGTACATAATCACGCCCTTGAAGCTACGAGTGCTGAAGATTACATTAGATTGTCCAGAAAACAAGAGGAAGAAAAGTTAGATGGGAGTGCTTGTTTTAACGGTCTAAATGGGTACTTTTGTTTACAAACAACATGCGTCCATCAAAGTAATTTATACAACATATAAACTATTCAAAAATACGTTTCATTACAGAGTATCTGCTCCATTCAACTGTTGCACATAGTGCTTTTGAGATATGTATTAGTAACTGTGCTTGAAGTGGCTGGCCAAACGGTAGCACATCAACGAAAGATTCCTTCGATTTACATCAACTGCACGAAGAACCCAAGAGTCCCCAAATATGAGCATCAACTGCCCGAAAGACCGAGCCAGGTATACGTAAGTCGTTGGGGTAAGGAATTTCCTTGTGTACAGGACATCACACTCTTCCGCATACCAAAGGTTGAGGATGGTCAAACTCCCGCTTTGGCAATAGTTTTCGTACATAACTTTTAAGGAATTTCCAAAACAACCCCACCCTCCTCTGGTATATTGTTTGTTATTTTGGTCAGTTGCAGTCTAGTTTCCAAAGTGATATCATCTCCCACGTTGCTTTCGTTCATAGATATATTTTTCGTTAGTTTATTTATTTTTTAATTAAAAAAAGAGGAAATATTTTGTTGTTTGTATGTGAAAGTATTTTTTTTATTTTTTTATTTTTTATTAGACAGTATAACTAAATAGTGTTTTAGAACTTTATAGGTGAATTTATTACATGGAGAAATTTACAAGTCAAAAGGGGAATGATTCAATACTTAGGGATGGGTTCAAATACAGATTTCAAAGATTCGTGAAATCATCAGAAGAAGAAAATTGGCGCTGCACCGTCAAATCCTGCAAGGGGACTATTTAGGTCTACATTTGAAGGACAAAAATTTATCCTCCCAGTTTGGGAAAGAACACAATCACGATGCGGCTCCAAACCAGCTGATTGTCCGGCAACAAATCACCAACAGTGTCGAGAGAAAGGCAGTTAAGAGGGCGTTGGAGTGCCGCCATGTTGGATTTATTTCCCATAAGAGCAATGCTAAACTTGTCCCCGGCATTCGTCATATAATTTCTTTTTTTTTTTGTCCGATTGGTTTAGAATGAATAGTGTTTGAATCACAATTAAATTCCCCGTTCCTTTTGCGAGATCGATTCTTTGTAAATAATTTATAAAATTCTGTAGAAAATGTTTTAAAGTAGTAAAAACCTTGCCATGTTATTTCAAGTTAGTAAAAAACACTATTTTTATTAAAAAATCCTCTCGCAAACCAAATCCGCATTGATGAACCCTTTATTTAGAGCCATAAACAATTATTTTCTGATTATAAATAAAAGAGTTATTTGACATCCCGTTTAACATTGCTCTTATGGGGGAAAGGCGGAATTTGGATTGACTCCAACGCCCTCTTAACGAGCGGCCTGCAAAGCTCATCCACAAAGAAATTGGTCGACAGAAAGGGGACGCTTTAAGTAAATACAAGTGTACTAGATTAATAAAAGTGTTTATTGAAAACAAAATTGCTCAGTATAAAAAATTGATGGGTTAGAATTCGTGAAGTGTGTTTCACAAAAACTTTTACTTTACTTGTACATATACCTTGTAAAATTATCGACGTTACTTTTTAAATAAAGATATAGACGTTTGTTTTTCAATTGTTGGATTTTTATCGCAGAATTCCTTCGTCCTATCTTTATTTATTTATTGCCATCGCATTACTATTAACTACAGTATTCAAAGAACAATCATTTGATTTTAGTGAATAATTACATATTTATAAGGTTCGACATTATACAATGTGTTCATTTTTTTATGCTCACCATTGGGATCTCCCAAACTATAAAAGTTACAGCAAAGGTCAAATTAGCAAAGTAGTGCAGAATTATAAGCTGAACAAAATGATGTGTAAAAATCCCAGATATTTCTACTGGTTCGTTCGCTGTGCTCGAAAAACTGTTTTTTTGCTCAAAACTTCTTTTGCCTATAACTTTGTTATTTGTTGAAATACAAAAAAACTTTTTAGATAAAACTTTACTGAAATTTTACGTAGATTCTGAATATTAAAACTAAATTTTTTACTTCAAAAGGTTTTTGAGATATTTTAGACAAGTTGATTATTTTTAATGCAAGTATGTATTTTTTTTTTCATCATCATAAAAAAGAAATAATTTTTCTGATCACGAAAATACCAAATATGGCATATTTATTTATCATAATAATTATTTAATTATAAAAAATGTGATTAATAAGCAACCCTGAAATGCTAATAATGAGGATGCTTCTAGCATGCGGTGCAACAATGGTGTAAATCAGCTGTTTTTCATTTTGTGTTTCATATTTTGTTGCTTGCATTGTTAATCAGCTGTTTACCGGCATCCGCGGTTCCCATAAAATGTGTAAATCAGCTGTTACATGGGATGCCGGTAAACAGCTGATCAACAATGTAAGCAACAAAATATGAAACACAAAATGAAAAACAGCTGATTTACACCATTGTTGCACCGCATGTTAGAAGCATCCTCATTATTAGCTTTTCAGGGTTGCTTATTAATCACATTTTTTATAATTAATTATTTATTATGATAAATAAATATGCCGTATTTGGTATTTTCGTGATCAGAAAAAATATTTCTTTTTTATGATGATGAAAAAAATACATACTTGCATTAAAAATAATCAACTTGTCTAAAATATCTCAAAAACCGTTTGAAGTAAAAAAATTAGTTTTAATATTCAGAATCTAAGTAAAATTTCAGTAAAGTTTTATCTAAAAAGTTTTTTTGTATTTCAACAAATAACAAAGTTATAGGCAAAAGAAGTTTTGAGCAAAAAACAGTTTTTCGAGCACAGCGAACGAACCAGTAGAAATATCTGGGATTTTTACACATCATTTTGTTCAGCTTATAATTCCGCACTACTTTGCTAATTTGACCTTTGCTGTAACTTTTATAGTTTGGGAGATCCCAATGGTGAACATAAAAAAATGAACACACTGTAGATAAGGTGAAGAAGCTAATTATTGCTTATAAAACTTTATTTAACAAATTTTCAAGCTATATTATTTATTGAAGGAATAACAAAGTTCTTTATTTTTGTATGGAAATTATCTATCTAACCCAAACATGGTTAATTAATTTCTTCCTGTTCATAGAGTTATCATGATCTAAGAGAACGCTTTAAAATAGTTCATTTATAAGAATTGTTCAATCAAAGAGAGCCGCCTTTTCGCGCAGTTAACGCACGTCTCTGGCCGTCCCTTGGAACTTTTCACGCAGTTGATGCACGCCCACCTGAACTACCCATTTATTGGCCTGACCAGACCTACGATAACTCCGGGCTTGCATGCTCTGTTGCGTGACGTCATCACAAAGCTTCCTTAACAGCGCGTCCCAAATGAATTACATCGGCGCACCGAAACTGCGATCCTAGTTTTAATCCTCAAAAGGGTTCGCTAATCCCACAACCGAAACTGCGATCCTGGCACAGCGGCCTATCAGCAGGTAGCGGAGGGTCCAGCGGGGATTCTAGCGTCCGGTGTAGGCCATCGATGTATACTACTGGATTGAACTCTAAATTGGCCCCAAACGGTCCGGCGTGGATAGCGCTGGTGGGCAACTGCGGAATCAGCGTCATTTCAACGACAGTGCGCGCCGCCGTTTACACGCTCCTGTACTACAACAGAGTGGTTAAAGTGCATTGAAATTTATATATTCCGTTTCTATATTAAATACTGAATCCAACAGTATAAATATTTTTTAGTTCCTAAACTAAAGGTAATTATTAAAGCTGAAAATGTTTGAGAATCAATTTAGTCGGACATGGAAAAGTCACTAAGCGAGGATTTTTTTTATTTTTGGGTCAGAAACAAACTTTCAGCGGGAAAGTTGTAGCCAATGAGACGAATTTCATGATTTGATCAAGAAACCTACAATAAAATGACTAGATCGTTGGCAATCGAATAAATAATAGTGGCGCGACTAAGTTCATTTTGAGCCTCGTGATCTCACTGAGGCTACCGCGGGCTTCTGGAGCTACAAATCTCATAGTTCATTCGATAATTATTGGTTGCTGTGTACAAATAAACATTTTTACTTAATAATTTATTTTGACATTTGTAATTAAAATGCCGTGAAATATTAACGATTCATAACAAAATAATTGGGTTAATTCAACAGTTACATCGAATATAAAAACCCGCTACAAATGACAAGGAACCGCAAAGAAATTAAAATAATTTTACCATGTTTGCCTTGTAATTGTAAAGAAGGGAATTATGTTTTTGAAAGAGGGAAAACAGGGAATTTTTACTTTACAATATTGAACCCCCTGTAAAGCAGTGGGTGGATAAGAGTTGTGTTTGTTTACATCAACAACCGTCGTCGCGTCGGGTCCTTGCTCCTGAGTCCTAAAGCAACAGTTAATTAAGGCTATGTGATAGAGTTTTGTTGAGTAAAAATGTTTGTTTACAATGGTGGCTTCCTGTACAGCTTACAATTGTACTAACAGATACAAGAAGGGGACGGACATAAAATTCCACAGATACGTATAATTAGTTAAAAAAATGTTATATTGCTAGTTATAATTTACATTCTTATTATTACTACTAATTTAATGTTGTAATAATTTTAAGTGTATGTAATTAATTATAAATATAACTAACAAGTCTAAGCTATGTAAATCAACATGAACCCATGTGTTTTGTTATTTATTAAATGTAGTAGAATGTTAGAGTAGTATAGTAGATTTTTTTTACCTGTAGCAAAGTCGTCAGAGGGTACCGAACAAAACATAACGTTATACTTACTTTATTTACTATCCATGAACTATTTATCGAATATATTTTGACGAATGTGTTTGTATATGTTCCCAGATTTCCAAAAGACAAAAATCTGCTACGAAAATGGATTCATGCAGTTAAAAGAAAAAATTTTAGATTAGTAGATTAGTAAGAGTTTCAGAAGATGTTTTTAAGATTGCCAGTTTCATATATAAGCTATCAGACATTCAGACTGATAAACAATTAAACACCAAACAAGTCCTGAACCAAGCCTGCAACTTTTTTAAATACTCAGTTTTTAAATGTCATACCTCAAACTGTGTCGATGAGGTTAATCATCGACTTTTGTTAGTAAAGTTGATTGGGAACTTGTTTTTGAAAATTATCGGGCATCATAGGGCCAAAGAGGCAACCAGTGCTGCCAATTTGCCCAGTATTGGTCTGCGGCAGAAACTGACCAAACTAATTTTGTTCAAAAATGTTTAGTAGGCCTATTCCTAGATATTTTTAGTTATAAAAAGTTACAAGTTAGTTTTAAGCTTTGATCAATAAAGTATATGATTATAAAATGTAACTTACCACTTTCATTTGTTTGTAACCTCACCCTACACTTATAAACGTGTACTAAAAACATAGTCATCTTGAAATTTGGATTTTATACTACAACAAAAACATTTGTATCAATAAATTTAAATGTTATATATAATTTTAAAAATGTCGATATACTGGGCTACATTGTATTTCATAATAGAACAAACTGTTTTACTGTATTGTGTAAAATAATATGTATTCAAACATTTATTTTAAATTCATAAATTGTAAGATTTTGTAATAAAAAGTAAGAGAAAATGGTTAAAATAATTGCCATAATTTACAAAGTGTTAAATCCATTCATAGAAGCAATTGGAAATGACATTTCACTTAAATTCCAAGTTTGAATTAATTTTAAAATTAAAATAACGATAAATAGTAGCCAATATGTGTGTCTATGGAAGCAGAATATACTTGAGAACACGAATCAAAAGATTTTGTGTATATAAAAAATTTCATTGCCTTAAAAATGTAATTTTAGTAAGCGCGCGTCACGATTTTCCCTATGCTGCCCGTGTTAGCGGCCGGCGCTTTTGCCCACCAGCGCTCATCTCGGCCGGACCGCGAATCGGTTCGCTGCAACACGGGCGCGAGCAATCCAGTAGTATACATCGATGGTGTAGGCTAATGTTTCTAGAATGTTTGCCGTCCGACGTGTCGCTCAAGTCACTTTTCAACTAATGCCAATGAACTGGGACATCCAAGTTGTACTAAACTCGCGCATACCACCCCCTTAAGAGTCAATGTTAACTATACGGCTTTTAATGCAAAACATGGTATTTGATTCTCCTGTTTCGGACGCCGTTTTTCAACCGATTTTCTTTAAACTTGGTAAGTGTTTAGTTAAATAATTATATTAGGTCCCTCATACCTCGAAATTTTGAAAATTTAATAAATATTACCAAGGAAAATTGAGTTACTTTGCGACGTCACAGAGAGTAATATTTGTTAAATTTTCAAAATTTCGAGGTATGAGGGACCTAATATAACTATTTAACTAAACACTTACCAAGTATACCTACTATGTTTTGCATTAAAAGCCGCATAGTTAAAATTGCCGACTGCGCAACAATGGGCTACCGGCCCAGGGGTGAAGATGACTCTTAACCTGGACCAATAAACAAAGACTTTCAGGATGTACATTCCTCCTTTATTTTCCCCCACAAATATATCAGTCATTCTCAGTTTGAGAGCAAGAGCAGCAGTATCGTCTTACGTACAGTATCGTCAGTATCGTCCCGGGGGCGGCCTCCGTGCCAGGATCGCAGTTTCGGCGTTTGCCTGGGGTCGCCCTTAGGGTAAGGATCGCAGTTTCGGCTTCTACCTGGGTTTTGGATCGCAGTTTCGGTGCGCCCAATTACATTGCAGCGCCCTGTTTAGCTTACTTAATGCACTATTGAGACTATAGGAGACCCACTAATTCAACCTACCATGTATTCTTAGATAAATTTTCTTTACTTTGATATCAAGGAACAATAAAAACATGTGCTTAAGTACTTTAAAAAATGAAACAATTCTAACATCGTGTTTTATTTGTATTTAAATGGTTCTTTTTAAGATTGTTATGCAATTAAAATGTTCGATGATACTAAAATTTCACGCTATGTGATTATTGAAATATGGGTTAGTTAAAATTAATATTTATATTAATCATGGTAACTAGACAATAATTATCAATTTTAAGGAAATTTTAATTTCAAATTCAAAACTTTATCTACCTGTATGCGATGAGCACTACAATTGCATTACAAATGTCAAATCGTTTACTTAATAAACTTTATATTGTTCAAGATACAGTAACCTACGAAACAAAAAAACCCCACACACACAAAAGGCAAAGAGAACTTCCGGGAGATGTCGAGGTGCGCCGATGGTCAGGGCATTTCACGGCGGATTACCGTCTATCCTCGGAGGGGCAGGGTCGAGGTGCGCCGATCCGCCGATGGTCAGTCCGTTGGCCTCTTCCCCATGTTTTTCTGCCACGCTGTTACTAATTAATTCCAAATAAAATATAAGTGTTAGGTACGGTATGTTGTCATTTAAACTGTGGGAAAAGCCCTGTATAAATAGTAATTTTTATCACTAGGGCGAAAAGCGGGTTTATTATGGATAACATGGGGCAAATCAACAGGGGACAAAAATTAACATGTGTTGAGCACTCTTTTATCTATTTAACCTCGTTGGCTATAATAAATGCCACCTTTTCGGACTAATTCAACACCAACTGACTTATGGGCCAGAAAATGGCTGTTTAGCATGCAGTCTGATGAAAAATGAGCACATGTTTTTCGTGCAAAAAACTGCATAACCAAACGACATACCAAATTGTTATTATTCAGTTGACTTTAAATATTGATACAGTATTAAACAGTAAATGTAATAATTATTAACACTTAACAAGCAACGATTTGAAGGCAAATCTCAAACTGACCATCGGCGCACCTCGACCCTGCCTCCCGAGAGACCCAAACCAACTATCGGCGCACCTCAACCCTGGTTTTTATGATCCTGACTGACCATCGGCGCACCTCGACCCTGCCCGAACTTCCGCTCCCACGGTTAATTGGTGCCTTCCGCAATCCGTATTGAAATGACAGTATAATTTAAAAATAATTTATATAAAATACTGATTAAATTTCACTTGATTATTAGGGCCTACGTAAATGTGGTACATTATTTTATTAGTCAGCAACAAAGTTCCCATTCTGAAACGACGTCGTATTACGATATTTCGTTGCGCAGTTCGATTAATATTACAATTGCGGTCGCATTTCATCCTAATAAAAATAAGAAACAATAAAAAATACTAAAGAGAATAGTCATTTTGATAATATTACTTAATTTGTAGTAAAATTATAAGTAAAAATGTAGTATTGCAAGACAACGCTATCAAATTCATTTTTAAACGGTACATAGCATATATTATGTTGATATTTGTAGGCCTATATTCTACTGTATAAACGGAAATAATACTAAAATTTAATAGTTCATGAACAATTCCACGAAGCGAAAAAGTAATGTATTTATAAAATATCCTTTATTTAACACGATTTAAAAAGATTTCTATCAACTCGTTTCGTCGGGAACATTAACGGGTTATTCCAATTTTCTTGAACTTAGAGCGCTTAACTTTACATACGCCAATAGGGCTTGAGGTAAGGAAATAAATTATACAACTCAAAAGGTTTCAAGTAGCGTAGGTGGAGCTAAGGACTAATACCACTTAAAATCAACATTCTATAAATAAATTTGTTTTGCCAAATGAGATCAGGTGGCGCCAAGAAATTTATTTTTTAACAATTTTCAATACTACTAACCATTAATGCCTCTATACCACACTACTCCTCAGCGTCAATACCCGGAAGTGTGTCCTCAACACATCACCACAAACACCCGAAAATGTCTCGCCATCCCAGCCCTCAAATCCTCAGCGCCAATATCCGGAAATGCCTCCTCAAAACATCAACTCAAATACCCGGAAATGTCTCGCTATACCTCAAATCCTCAGCGCCAATATCCGGAAATGCCTCGGGTCTTTTTTGGAATGTCCCCGCATTTTAAAACAATTTTCTATTGAGTTCCCACATAATGGAAATGGTTAAGACACGACTGGTAGTCAAGTGAGAAGTTATTTTATCGTGATCGTTATCAGTAAGATTATCTTTGGGTCCTTCACCTGCTTATCGGTAGGCTGATAAAAGGTTGCGCGCTCGGCTTACATATTCAGTCGTCATCATGTTTCTAGTTTATAATATCCTGCAGTACATTCCTTAGACATGTTGAAGGCAATAGAAATTTTTTTTAAATGCGGGGACATTCCAACCTAACCTAACTGCCCCGCGGCTCTCCCGGCGGGCCAGTCACGGGATAGCTGTGGGACGGCCTAGGTTAGGTTAGGTTAGGTGTGTTAACCATTTCAATTATGTGGGAACTCAATAGAAAATTGTTTAAAAATGCGGGGACATTAAAAAAAGGACCCAATGCGGTCTCAAAACATCAACTCAAATACCCGGAAATGTCTCGCTATACCTCAAATCCTCAGCGCCAATATCCGGAAATGCCTCCTCAAAACATCAACTCAAATACCCGGAAATGTCTCGCTATACCTCAAATCCTCAGCGCCAATATCCGGGAATGACTCCTCAACACATCAACTCAAATACCCGGAAATGTCTCGCTATACCTCAAATCCTCAACGCCAATATCCGGAAATGCCTCCTCAAAACATCAACTCAAATACCCGGAAATGTCTCGCTATACCTCAAATCCTCAGCGCCAATATCCGAGAATGACTCCTCAACACATCAACTCAAATACCCGGAAATCCCTTTATGGGAGGGGGGCGGTGTGGTGTGGACAGGGCATTGTATTTTAATATGAAGGCATATTAAAATACAATGCCCTTTACAGGGCATATGTATTTTAATATTTTAATATTTTTTACACCAATTTCCATGATATTATTAAAAATAATACAGCCTCCCAAGTATATTTTATTATTACTTTAAAGCACACTACTTCTTGCTTTCATTTTTAAACCAATTGTCAGCCACGGGAAACTTGACAATCGAGTTTAAGTTTTAAGTTATTGTATTATTATTAATATCTATGACTACATTTGGGGGCCGGGGTTGTTTTATATCCTGTTTATATTTTCCTTGTAAAAGTTTGGAAGATAAAATTGCAAATACTTTAGAGTCAAAATTCATTATTTTAGAGAAATGGCCAATCTGTCGTTTAGAATATCATATAACTAGTATACTTAAAGTACACAATTTAATAAATAGGCAAAATAAGTAAGACAAAAGACGACTGGATAATATTAAGAAAGTTTTCCCTCGTGCTTGGGTCAACCGGGTTTTTAACTTTAAAAGTACGTGAAGTACAGAATGAGATAAGCAATAATATAAAGTTACGCGAATTACTTCTGAATACATTTTGTTTTTGAAGCCAACTACTGTTAGTTAATTCATTCATTTCAGACGGACAGTTGGAAATTCTTCTCCAATGAACAGCTGTTTTATTTTCAACAAAACTTATTGGAAAATAAATCTAATATTCTTAATAGTAAAGTAGTAAAATACGATATACGGTATAATGAGTTTTCACGATTCACTTTGAATCTCTCTTTTATTTTATTCAGAAAACTTGAATTTGATTAAGATAAAAAGCTAAAACAAGTGGCGTTTGCAAATTATCAAAATTCCGCATCTTTGTGAAATATGGACTAGCTTTTTGTAGCAAATAACAAGTAAAGGATGTAGACTGACCAATAAATTTTTCACTTGTCGGTCAAAATCTTAATTGCTGAATTTGAGACATGTATTATCTGCATGCTTTCTATTACAGTATATTAAAAAGGTAAAATAATATATTTTTTAATTCTATTTAGAGCGCCTTTACACTGTTTAGAAAATGCATGCAGCTGGCAAAATAAATACTTTAGCATCACCCACATTGAGAACCCTCGCTGATTGAGGTGGCATGAGTCAGAGTGGGTACCCAAAACTGTCACAAGGTTGACGTTCTGGAGATAATGGGCGGGAAAATGTGATGCATGTGAGTCAGGGGGGCTATAATTATAACGGGGAATGCCTGGACAACCCAGGCTGGCTCCGGGGAAGACCTCAGCGCACAAGGAATAGAAACTCCGCGGCTCTGCGTCTGCGAACGTATTATGGTCCAGAGGATTTGACATTGGCATTCAAATTACTTTCGGTTTTGGATTTACATATTAATACAACTTTTGAAAGATTTCGACTCCGAGTACAGTTCATATTGCTATTGCATTAAAAAAGATGAATTAGAAACAATCACACAAAAGTGTTCATTTTTTAAAAGTATCTTGTACAAGGCGATTTTTTTAACGTATATCCTTGAAAAATGAGACTACTCACTCAACACTGGTGGGTAGATTTAAAGTCAGAAGCCTACGATAACGCAAATGGGATATAACATCCCCCTAATATAAATTCCCGGCTTATAGGCTACAAACAACACATGCATAGTCTTGTGTGTCATCTGAACACTTTGAGACTTGAAAAGTGACAAAAAGCAGCTTGCTTGGGTTTGGGTTGCACCTTACACCTATACGTCTTCTATCCTCTGTTGTATGTTACTGAAAATAGACAATCATGATGGCTCGACATGCATAAATTGTACTATTCCACATATATTCTATATGCGTGGTCACAACAATGACATCAGATTTACAAGTAGACTAAATTGAACAAAAATCAATGAAAAATTAAGTTATTTAAAATTCAATTAGACACAGTGTCATTCTACTATATAACAATTCTAATATTAATGACTGTGGCCTTAACGTACAGACGGTATCGTCTGTAAATTATTTGAAAACTAAATGAGCAATCAAGAGTAATAAGATTAAGTAAAAAAAAATACGATTCTTAAAATTTAATTGATGATAACTTAGTTAACATTGACAATGTTTTGGCTGTCTCGGTGATTAGTAACGTCCGTTTTAAAAGGTTTTTTATAAAACTTAAACCTGTTTTTTTTTATATTACTCTCGCCAAAATTTAATAAAATAGTTCATCAAAATTACACATTACTAAAAATATGATTTACATATATAAATATTAGTATTAAAAAAGGTTTAAATTATAATATTTGCGAAAACATTTTCCTATGTCATTATGTCATATACCTTCTACCAGGTCGATCCGCAAAGCTTATTTTCATGTGTAGCAGGTATTTTACGTTAAAGAATTGTCAATTTAGGATATTTTTGTTTTAAAATCTGGACGTTCCTTATTTAAACTCTTAGAAAATATTTTTAATGATATTGAGTTATCGAGATATCGATTTATGTTCAGCCACCGGTAACGTAAACTTAACCTAGGATAGAAGGTGGGGGGGAGTACCTCTTAAGCGGAGCGGCTACTAGGGGCGCCACCACGTACCTTTGCGTGAGTTGCAGTAGTATTGGACCTGGAAATTGAGCGGCTCGAAGTCGATGTTCGGGTTATCGAATCCGAGCACGGGTTCCGAAACACACGCGTAACACACAACCTGCTCTTCGCCGTCTACCTCGCTGAGGGTGACGACCTTGAGGAACGGTCTGTACAGGGAACACCACTCTGACCACGTGGCTTCAACGGGCTCGACCAAGAACATGGTCGGACTCGAGCTGTCGAGGAACTCGAGCGGTGTCAGACGTTTCCGTGGAACCCCCCTCCCCCACCCTCCGCAGCACCCGCCCCTCCAGCGCCGCGACCCTCCGGACACCTGACGGTCTCGTCCCGGGGTCGGACGTGGCAAACGCCCAGACCCGCAACCTCATGGATCATCCGACTGAGCGAACGATCGACGATTTTAAAATGCATAATTTATAATCAAATTATAGTCTTCTTCAAATCAAATGAACTATTGAAGTGGAAGTCAAGCACAGGTGTATAGTCGAATGGTATTGATTATCAGGTTATTGTTATAACCAATTTTTTTTTCAGATTCTGTGTTTCATTACCCTAGTAGTTTCAATCGCGTTAACCGCAAGACATGCCGGCGTCGGCGCGGCGTCCTCAGGGTTGTATCGGAGGGTGTGTTTTTGTTTACATAGGAAACAATAGTTGAACGGTCGGCATGGCAGATCGCCAGACGGATGTAACAATGTGTCCGAGGATGGCGCGCGGCCAACGCACCTGCTGACCCATCGCACTTTTGGTACGTACTGCATAAAAACTGCGTTTTCTAGAATGCTCAGATCATATTTTGTGGATCAAGGCCTTGCATCATAGCCATCTTTGATGCCGTGGGGATTTAAATTGACAAAACTATACAACCATGTAGCAGAGTTGAATTTCACTCTTGGGAAAATATAATTTTTATATTATTATGAGTTAGCAGTTTATACTGGTATTAAAATCGCAAAACTGTTAATACAGAATATAACTTTTCACCTTAGTGAAAGAAACCAAAATTCATTAGATCAATTGACATATCTTGATACTTTTTTATTTTGACTTTTTTCTCGTATTTTAAAACATTACTTATTGATTTATTTTAATATTTCCTATCAAAAATAATTTTTTGCATTAGTAATAGTCACGAATGACAATATAATGTCTCGTAAAAGTTATGTATAGTATATCGTACTGACATATTTCAGTAGTAAAATTCTATTTTACAACCATAAAAAAAAACTTAAACATGATTCTTCGCCGAATCCTCGACACGTCAACAATAGTGAGCACCCGCTTTTAATTGTTGGAAGATGTTGCTCCCCAGAGGACAATTCCATAGCGCTAGAGGCTCTCAAACAAAGGTCTATATGTTGTTTTTACACCTTCATTAGTGCCAATGTTCTTATTTATTTATTTTATAGTTCCAAGACAAACGCCAATTTACAAAGAAATGCCTAAAACTATGTAAAAAATTTCAAATGTTGTACAATAATTTGTTACAAGTGGACATGTACCGGGGATGGTTCTGGACGAGAATCTTTTCCTGTTTGCGGATCACACCACCCTTTTCACAAAAAATAAAATGTCGAACAACTTGAAGTGGACACTTTCATTAAAATCAATCAGCTTGCACAGTACTTTTCTGGCAATCTCCTCAGCTTAAACTCCACAAAAACGGGGTGTCTCCGCATTCAGACGCATCAGAGGAGCCTCGCTAATCCATCCTCAAACATCGACGTCTTCACTGATGAAGCTGGTCCTATTGGATTCTGTGGATTTGCTAGGGGTGAGATTGGACGGTAGTCTAGCATGGTCGAATCAAATCGAAAAAATAGAAAAGAAGATATCCTCTGGGCTCATTGTTCTGAGAAGAACAAGCTGATTAAATCCCAATTTGAATTTGTCAAAACTAATCTATTTTAGCCTAATTGAATCACATATTGTTTACTCTATCCCCTTATGGGGTAGTTGTAAATCACATTTAGCCGTATCTTTACTCTTCAGAAAAAAGCAATCCGTATAATTTTGTAACTCCCAGCTCGGGAGCATTGTAGTGATTTTTTAAGCAATCCAACATTTTAACTGTTTAATGCCTCTTCATCTTTGAATTGGTGATGTACATAAGAAGCCAAGATCTTTCTTGTTACAATCAACGTTCTCATAAGTATAACACTAGACATAGGCATACATTTTCTGAGTACCATAGGCTCTCCATTTTTGAAAAGAAACCATTGTATCTAGGCTTAAAAATTTTCAGTCCTGCATTCTTTTGTAACTGACATTCTCAATCCTAATAGTTTTCGCACGGGTTTAAAGAATTATCGTTTGCTTAGCTCTTATTATGATTTGGATAGCTTCTTTGAGCATTCTAAAATTTGTAACCCCTCTTATCCATACCTCACCCAACCCATCCTATAGTGGCTAACGACAGAGTTGGCACTTTGGCCTGTTCAGCGCTTCGAAGGAAGCCTACGGACGGAGACCATAAGTGAAGTAAGTAAGTATCATGGTGGTAACAATGTAACTACAATAAATGGACGAAAGTGTTTCGGAATCATCTCAAAACATGCAAAATTATGCGTGTGAGTGAATAAATTGTCGATATTTTACACAAGTAGCAAAAAAAAAAAAATCGTGAAAAAATGCAAGTTCAAATTATAACTGTGGATAAATTATATCGACAGTATTGACAACAAAAGCAAATTAAAACTTTGTAAGTTGATTATTTATAACAGTGAATAAATTATTTTAACAAGCATCAACAATAAATATAAAAATAAAACTCTGCAGGTACAATTAAAACAGTAAATAAATTATGGATAGGCATTAACAAAAACAAAAAACGAAAATAAAACTTTGTAGTCGATTATTTAACATTATATAAATTAATTAAACTAGCATTACCAAAAAAAAAAAAAAAAAATTATGCAAGTTCAATACTGACAGTGAAAGATCAATGACAACATGACAGTTAAAAATTCATATTAAACCCAGCTGTAATTGATGTACAAAATTTGAAAAGTAGGGTAGACACCTCTCACTAAAGAATATCTCTTCTAAGCAGCGATAACATTTCTGCCTTGAAGGAAATGACAATAACACCAGAGAAGTTGACTTCACCACATATATTGTTTCCTGATCACATCAGGCGAGGAGGTGTGCTGTGTTGCGTGTATGTTGTTGGGTGATGGGATCTACTGAAGAACTGTTGGTGTTTCGAGTGACGCGGGACATGGAAGTCATCTTTTACAGAAGTTCAGGACAATCCGTTGGTGATCTTGAAAAGTAATAATGTATCTGTCAATGTTCTGCGGTGAGACAAGGGTAGAAGGCCAAGAAGGAGCATGATCTCATCGAGTTGACCTCATTGTAACGAAGACCCAACTAGACGCCAACTAATCTCAAAAATCTGTTTTGTAGGTACCTTTTCCAGGGCCTCAATTAGACCAAGTTGATAAGGCGACCAGACGGGCGAGTTATACTCCAAGATAAAGCGGACAAGAGTTGAGTACAGAATTTGTATGGTGGAGAGAGTAAAGGGTCCTCTAGTAGCTCTGAAGATGAAACCGAGCACAGAGTAATGCTTTGGTGCAGATCTGGGAGATGTATTTATTTATTTATTTCCAACGGCAAGCAGCCAATTACAAAATATACAATACATGCAAAATATACAATACATGCAAGATGGCAAAGAAATCATTAAATACATTTCAATACTTCATTACAGTAGGATAATACGCAATAGCCAAGACTTACATAAATAGACATAACTAATAACTTAACAACTAGCAAACTAATAACAAATAACTTAACAGAATAAATAGTGGAATTTATATATTAAGCATCAAATATTTAAATATTAAGACAATTCAAAAAAGACCAACTAGAACAAATCAGAACAGTTATAAAGACAAACTATAACTTACAATTAACAACATTTGGCAATATGTACAAAATATACAATAATAAATTAGATATTGTGCAAAAATACATATACATTAATATAATAATGAATTTCTTCCGTATCTTCCTCAGTTAGAGAGAAGCTGGTGGGCTTGCCTTCGAATCTGGTGGATGCTGTCGAAGAAGAAGTCGCACTCCGCTGCCACTCGATTGCCCAGTCTGACAAATCGAGCAAGAGGACTGTTGAAGTCGTAGTTGGTGGAATGATGACTGCGGCACATGAGTTCACGGGACCTGGTGTTCGAAGGAACCCTGAAGTTGATTTCTGCCAAGAGAACCGAACATTGCACAAGGCCATTGATTATCTTGAGCAGGAAAACAACATCAGCAACATCACACCGAAGGGTAAGAGGAGGAAGATTTAGCCGGGTAGAGAGATTCTCAATGGGTACATCCAGATATCCGTAGCCAAGCCGCACCCCAACCACACGAATGAAACGCCGCTGTATGGCTTTCAATCTATCCTTGGCGCAAAATGTGTAGGGCGACCATACAGGACTGGCAAACTCCAAAAGTTGCCTTACAAGAGAGCAGTAAAGGGAACGAAGAGCGACTGGGTCGTTGATGCCTCTGGTGAATCTTGAGATGAATCCTATCATCTTGTTGGCCTTGTTGCAAATTTGTTCTATATGATCAGAGTCTTGTTGGCCTTGTTTACAAGTAAGTAAGTATCAAGTAGCCTATCGTGAGTAACAGCAATATGATATTAATAAAAAGTTTGATTTCCTGTTTTCGACAATCGGTTTTAAAAGTTTCCGTCTTTAATCCTATGGGCAGTCCCCCTGGAGGGGTATAAAACCTAAACATACCAGAAAAAGTATATATGGTACTGGCATGTGAGAAGTTATAATTAATTGGACTAATTTTTTTAAGTTTCGTAGCTGTTCCGGGACTTTCTGCCACTCTATCGCATAATCTAATGTCACAATGTCAAAACAATATCCAGAAGGCCTGCTAATTATATTATTGGGCTTGATATGCAATGTTAATCAAATAATTCTAGTAATATATGGGTAGCTCTACAAAGTTATACTCAATAATTAATTATAATATGTTATTTTTTGCTATCGTTAAGTGCCTTATTATATTGTTATAATTACAGTTCATTGTAGCCTATCTGTATTAGTCTTAAATAAACATTGTCAGTCAAATATCTGAAAAATTCTATTGCTTGTTAGTTGTTATATTCTTTTTTTTTATCATTGTTGTTGACATGTTCACTATGGTTTTGTTTCTGTATCGTCATGCTGTTTATATTTTGTTAGTAATTTATATTGTTAGTAATTCGTATTGTTATTAGTTCATCACACTGTTGGTCATCGTGCATGATATAGACTCTTAAGCCATTGTTTAAGATAGTTTTTCCGTAAATAAATAAATAAAGTCATTAAAAATAACTTAGAGCATCTCAAAAGTACGAGTGTCGATAAGCTTAACATTATGTTAGTTACGATTTATCTCTGCAATGAAATGTATTCAAAATTTGAGCCATTCTGGTGTTGATCATATACTATGCTCAATTGGGCACATGTCATTAACACAATTCATTGCTTTTGTAAATTCCAATACGGCGGTCAAAACGATCAGAATGCTCCAGGTAACCCGGTCGGCGCTCAGGAGACGTCGTCGCGCAATGGGAAAACGGAATCGATAGGATGAGGGGGGCCACCATAGAGTTAAAAGACTTTTGCTAAGGTGATTTTTTGTTTGGAAACTTGTGCAAGTTTACATGATTTAGTAAATAAAACTCCAAATTTCTCCATTTTTTTCTTTTTATCTAGCACACTTTGTTATGTTTATTTTATTATATAATGTGTTATTTTTATATATCTGGTAAAATTTTAATACAATTTAAAAGTTTGTAAGATAATTGGCTTCAAAATTTACATTGAAATAGCCACTTTATTGAAATCTTGAAGTTAGAAATAAAAAATTCGTGCAATCAGGACGAAAAACTTCTGCCAAGTTCCACACAAAAATATTTGTAAAAAATCTCTGATGTTAAAAAAATACTTAGAGAATGAATACCGAGAATGAGTGATGGTTGTAGTACACATGTTGTATTGAATTGTCTGCCTTCTGGAATAACCTGGCAAAATTGTAAAAGTGATTGCAACTCTCTCAGTATGCAGAATGTTCCGTAACTTTCTGGAATCCTTTTGTATACTTGTTCCTTGCATTAAGACCAACATATTTTACAATACGACCATGGGTCTCCGGTGCCTAGTTTTTTTCTGTACGTCAGTATGTAATTTTTGCTTAACTCATAAGATCTTTAAAACCACTTGAGGTATTGAGTTGAAACTTGGCATGACTATTACGTAAGTCAAGACTGTTTTACTTATACATTTCGACATTTCTACCTTTCCTATTTGAAAATCTAAAATAATAAAATCTAAAGTGTGTCCATTTTAGGATTTAAAGGTTAAAATCTCGAATATGTGAAACGTTATCAAAATGGTATAAAACTCTTAAAATGTGTAATGTTTCCCTGTCTATTCATAAATACCAAGTTTAAACCCATGCTATCATATGTAACGGAGAAATTTAGATTTTTCTAAACGATAACATGCTTTTAGTACGAAAACTACTACAAAAAGCGTGTTTTCGTTTAGAAAAATCGAATTTCTCCATTATTTATGGTAGGATGTTTTTATAACTTCGTATTCCGAACACAAATTTAAAATTTACACATTTTAAGTGTTTTATACTCTTTGTAAAACATTTCAAATTTTTTACATATTTAACTTTGAAAATTTAAGATTACCACCATTTTATTTCTAAATGATATTTTATTGTTGACGAGGAGTACGTGATTCATATTCATATTCATAAATTCTTTATTCACAAATTGTACATGGTACAAGAATAGTGTCAAGTTTTTAACAAAATAAAATAAATCAGAAATTATAAAAAAAACATTCCCTAAGTAATGACTCTAAATCAAAATGAATTTTTTTTTATTTCTTATAATATTTTCTCATAGAGCTGGTGGATCAGTTGAGCCTCATATCAAAAAACTCTTGAAAAGAGTAAAGTGGAATTTTCAATAAGTAATCCTTTAACCCTTTTTTAAAATTGTATTCATCAACTTCCACAATGAAATTATGTTTTTCAACCTTACGATTTAAGCGGGTGTTATACGAATGATTTGAATTTTGTAACAGGGGGTTAGCAAATTGTTTGACAAAGTTTACAGTTTCAAGGATAATCAACCCATAAACAGCCAAAATTCCCAGATTTGTGAATTCTTCCTTAACAGAAACTGTAGTTTTTAAATTCAGCTTAGTTCTAACAGCTTTTTTTGTTGAAGAAGTAATTTGTCCAAATTCTTTTTTTAAAGTTGCACCATATATGCCAATCCCGCAAGACAAATAAGAATGAATCATTGAGAAATATATTATTTTTAAAGTTTCCAAGCTACAAAATTTTGCCATTTGTTTTGAAGCAAAGATACCAGATGAAATTCTACCAACAACATGGGTTACATGGTTGTCCCAGCTTAAATTCAATGATTAGGCCCAAAAATTTTGTTTCTTGAACTTGGTCAAGAGAATCTTCATCCAAAAGATGCTAGTCATTCTTAGTTTCAATTCAATACCTCAAGTGGTTTTAAAGATCTAATGTGGTAACCCAAAATTACATACGGACGTACAGGCAAAAAACTAGGCACGGGAAACCCATGGTTTTATTGTAAAATATTTTTATTGATGCAACTAACAAATATACAAATGATTTTTTGAAATTTCGGGACACTCTGAATATGTTTTCCTTAAAATAGACGTAGTTCAGACCACAAAGTCATTAATAGTATGGTGCGACGATCGTGTTTCAACTTTACTATGCAAGTAGCAGGGGGAAAGTTGATTTATGTCTCTGTGTTGAATCATTTCTCTGACAATGTTGACTACACTGTTCTGTGCGGTTGACTACACTGTTGTTGGCTATTATAAACTCTATTTATTTATTTATTCATCAACGGTCAGCGCCATTTACATCAAAGTGTATATTATAATAACAACATAACGTGAATTATAAATAGAAATAACAAAACTAAAGTGATATCCAAGATGCTCAACACTCAAAAATCAAAGAATCAAGAGAATATTCATGGAAGACATGCAAAAACATAAAGTAAGTATAATATTCTACAGTTAATCAATGCGAAAGTACAATAATAAATATGAAAAATACAATAAATTACGTGCAAGCTATTTACAATGTTGTATGAAACAATAAATTAATTACATGTCAGTCTAGATAGAAACGTGCGAAGACATTAAATAGTGAATTACTACAAGAAATGCATATGCAAAGATGTTTCACTAAATCTAGTCGCTTCAAGTTGTTCCTAAAATTTTAAAACATTTAT
Source organism: Neoaliturus tenellus (assembly GCA_030545055.2). NCBI lineage: Eukaryota > Metazoa > Arthropoda > Insecta > Hemiptera > Cicadellidae > Neoaliturus > Neoaliturus tenellus. Next base: position 70,084,652 of record CM061535.1, on the reverse strand, counting down.
CGGGTTTCCTGCTCTATTATCGGGTTGACTTCTTGTTTGTATCCTTGAACATTCTGACTTGCGGCAATTTATAATAACTCAAATTCTGTTTGACGGTCATATACATACCGGGTATCACAGTTTACAATAAATTCGTCACCTATTAATTTTCGTTATAATTTTTTTTATCAATATGGGTAAGTTATAGCCTACAACTTTTATTAATATTTTGTATTCCATATTATAGTTTAGAATTGATCTAATTAAATGCACGTTTACTCATTTAATAAGGAAATAAAAATGTTAGTGGGAATAGGATCGTATTTTTATTATAGTAGTCTAATACAATTTTTGTTTTTCAATTATCAATTTTCCGTGACTTTGCCCACGTTAACTTGAAAGGATATTTTTAACTAATGGTTTTTATTATAGTAGTTTAACCATCTAAACGTATGATCCAAACCTAGCATATAGAGCTAGATACATGTAATAGTATGGCCGAAATGGGGACTTACTGCTAAAAATCGAGTACAATAACCGAGACGATTATGTCAATTTTACTTTCCAAACGTCACCACCAAAATGATCTTTACATCTTTACAATTAGCTGACCATAAAACATCATTCTCTGGATATTATAAGAATACATAGAATGAAAAGTTTAGTGTAAAAATGCGCCACCGGGCTGCAAAACGAGCTTTCGGCAGTTAAATCAAGTTTAAAAACAACTGATTGTTTGGGAGTCCACGCACGCAGTCACATGACTGGTTTCACGTCATTCCCGATTTGGACTTACCATAATTACATTTTCCTACTCCAGTGAGATTACTCTTAAGTCCAGTGCTTACGAGGAAGATTCATACCCTTGCACGATAAGCCATGCGGTTGCGACAACCTCCCTAACTGCACTTGGCCCGGAAATTCCAGTGACACGAAAACGGTTAACTTTCGGCACGGGCGCCATAAACAAGAATTATCCGGGACTGCCGAGATGAGCCGAGGGTGGTGCAAGAAACAGTTACGGTTTAAATTACTCGCAATGCAATTACAAACAGAGGAGGAGGGGAGGGGGGGGGTGACGGACGGCCCACCTGCCAGCTCGGGCCGCCAGCCACTCACTTATCTTCTTTTTAAGACTTAATTCAAAATTAATACCAGCTCTTCCATCGGGATACGTGTCTTGTACTATTCGTCAAGGCGCGTTTGGCCAACGAATAGTGTAACACCGGGGGCATTTCACACGCCCTTTTTGTAAGGTGTACTTCAAATTCAAAATGAATTTTTAAGTTTGTAGGAAACCTACTATGGTTAAAATTATGTTTAATATAAACAAATATGTATGAATAAGTTGATCATTTTTTAGGTTTGGAATTAGATTGTTTAGGTAGGTTCCCTCGATCACTTAATATAAAATTTTAAAGTATCAATCAATCAATTAAATAATTTATTGTCATCGGACTATTTACATAGCATTAAAAATAGGTCATATTCAGCTACAATTGTAACAGTGATGTAATACAAAATAAAATTGCTCAAAAACATAGTTCTCAAATAAACTTAAAATAAAATGTAGACTGTCTAGCACAGGTTGTCTTTCAAGTAGTCTTGCACACTGAAGTACTCTTTTGTCAGCTCTCGAGTAGCACTTTCAACTTAGCACGGAATGTGCAAACATCTCATTCATGTTTTAAGTACAAAGGAAGGGAGTTAAACAGGTTTTTTTGGATGAAAAATGTTCTATGGAGCTTAATGGAAATTAAGGAATTGTATCGGATGCTATAATGGGATTTATTTCGAAAATCGTGAAGTTGTTTAGTTTTCACAAAATATGTTAGGCAGTCCAACATATAAAAACATGAAAAAGGAAGAAGATTGTGTTATTTTAAAACACCTTTACATGAATAAGTTTTTTCATCCCAAAAATGATAATCAGGGCCTATTTTGTAAACAAAAAACCTTACGGTGTTTTGCCGTTTCACATCCCCAAATGGCAATACTGTATGTAAGATAAGGTAGGAAGCAACCATAGTAAACTGACAGAAGAATCTCTCAATTCACAAAGAATTTAAGTCTGCGGAGAATGAACATACAGTAGCTAAGTTTTTTGCATACCTTTTCTATGCGAGAAGAAAAATTTAGAAGGAAGTCAAAATTCCACCATCTTTTCATAATATTTCACCATACCCAAAAAATCTGTTTGATGAGTGGACTCAATTTCAGTGTCACCAACGATCAAACTAACTCCTGAAAGGTCTTCATTGGGATGTTCAGTTTGAAATCTAAGAACTTTGTCTTATCTATGTTTACTCTAAGATGATTTTCACTGAACCACTACTGCATCAGTTGACAGCATTTGATGAAGACATCTACTTCTAAAATGTTTCTGCACTTATTCGACACACTAAGAGAAGTTTCGTCTGCGAAAAGACACAGGTCAACTCCAGGGATATCATTTATAAATAACAAAAAAAAAGAATTACAAAGAAAGATATTGGCCTATAGTTGTTTAGAAGAACAGGACTTCCTTTTTTAAGCAAGGGCCTTATCACCGTCGATTTGAAGTCTGAAGGGAAAATACCTCCCTCAAACGAGACATTTGATAAGTAAGACAGTGGACGTGCAATACTATCAGCCACTTCCTTTCAAAGATTGGAAGATATTTCATCTTTACCAGAAGAACTTTTAAGACACTGAATGACACCAATGCCTTCTTGATATGAGAAAGGGCACAAATAAAGAGAAAAACAAGTGCTTGGCAATCGGATACAATTTTTTTATGCAACAGAGTCATTAGAAAACATATTATTTCCCATATTTGCAAAGAAGGAATTGAATGAACTGGCAATGGATCTGGGATTTGAAAGAAAATTTTCACCATCCACAATATGAATATTCTTCTGAGGCTTCGAAGACTTACTGGGAATCATTTCATTCACTATGTTCCAAACAGCTTTTGACATATTGTCAGATTTATTCAGTTGAGCCATGACATTTCTCGCCTTTTCTGCTCTAACAGATTCCCTGTAGCCCTACCTCCTTTTCAAGTTAAGGTAGGATTTTTTCATAGGATGATCTGAATGCAGATCCTTCGTAGATGAATACAGACGAAGAAAGTTCTTCCGCATTTCTACCATTTCAGGATTGAATTTTACCTTTGTAAACGATTTTTCCTTTCTAATTGTGGTTTTTTGCATGGTAAAGATTGCGAAAATAAATCAAAATAACAACAACAAAAAATGGACAGAAAACAGTTGAACTTCCAATTCAAAATGGATTTTTAAGTTAGTTATATTAAAGTTAAAATTATGTTTAGTATAAACAAATATGTATGTATAAGTTGATCATCTTTTTAGGTTTGGAATTAGATTAATTAGGCAAGTTCTCTCGATCAATTATATAACATTTTTAAAGTATAGTTAGATCATTTATAGGAAAATCACTTAAATAATGTTTTGTGAATTTTCATAAAATTTACATTAAAATAACGTAGGGATTATCCTGGTGTTATTTTATAACAACAATAACGTGTTTTATTGATTTAAACTGAAGTTATAGTGTGATCGACTCGTAGTTAAAAAATTTTGAATCAATAATTTATTGGTCAGTGTACCAAAATGTACTCCCTCAATAACTTTATATGCGTTTTCAAAGCTGTTAATCATATTATTTAGGTAGATTCTCTAAATAATTCTACATAAGATATGAAAGTTGTTAATTATAGGATTAGAATTATTAGATTGGTTATGTAGGCATTTTCCATAATATTTCATGAATTTACAGTTATTTAACTAAGTGAATTTAACTAGGTAGGTACTATTAAAAAATATATATGCATTTTCATGGTTTATAATTTTATTGATTAGGTAGGTTCTCAATCTGTGCATTTCAAAAGTCCTTTTTGAATCATCAAGTGCGTGAGCCGCGGACCAGGGCGGCTGTGCTTGGGATCACAACGGTGCGTGTTCAATGCTGCACTCACGGGAAAATATTTTGGGAACCATCCAATTGTTACTTTTGAACTAACAGCTAACATGTTTTCTTCATTTATGAATTGAAAGGATGGTGTGATATACTCATAGAGATAAAATTACTGGATTAATGAGGGGACCGAGGGTGGTTGGACTAGAAATGTAGAAAGACATCAGATAACACTGACTGTAGAAGGGTACTACTAAAATCTCCAATCGATGAATTTATGTATAAACTCACACATTTTGTAGAGTGATACAAATAAAACAATAGAAAATAAATATAGTTTAGTTAGATACAGTGTTGATTGGCGTTCACAAAGACCCAAAAGATAAATTAAACCTTTGATCTAGACCATTTTAATGGTAGGACAAAGTCGGCAGTGAGTCGGCACGAGTTGCTAATTAGGCATTGAAGTAATTAGCGAAGGTAGGGAGTAATTCTTCGGCGGTGGGCGAGGGGTACGCACATCGTTTATCAAAGCAACAACTCCGTAAGCACCGAGAAATCATAAAACAAGTGACAATGTGCCATTGTGCTGAGTTGGCAAAGCCACAAAAGAGAAACAGATAAAGCTCACGGTCTGTTGGTGAAATCAGATATCTCACACTTTGTGTGGACCTCACAGCCCACCTGTCTGCCATTCGGTACTACACGTGCTGCTGTTCATTCGAGAACCTGCATTGTTTGGATTAATTGGGCAACACATTCTCGCAACGTGCGGGAAATGTCAAGCTCAAATTGTTTCGTACGTGGCTTTGGCCAAGATTAGGAATGTAAATATTCTTGGGCTATTTTTATTGTAAACCATCCTTTAGTTGTTCAAATTAATGTTTAATTGATTGTTTACAGGTAGTTTAACAATAAAATTGGTGATAAAAATATCTCTATAAAAGATAATAGTCTCCTGGACAGGAATTCATCTTTTTAGTAGAACAGGTAAACAAAAAAGTGGTCGTCGCAAAATATTTTAATCGAAGATTTCACTTTTTTAATTAAATGTTAATTCAAATCTTCCCTCTAATCACAAGAATTTTCCTATTAATTTCCATTGTTACCTTGCGAAGCAAAGAGGATAATGGATTTTGAATACTTTTGGAGTGTTCTCCAGTTGCATTGAATAGACAATAATCACTACATATACTTGTGGAGTCTCTGGTTGTAGTAGTATAGTGATCGATGCACACTGTTGATGTATCCTCCGGTGTTGACGGAGAAGATACTATTATACAATGCATCCTTGTGATACATTCTTAAAATTCTTATGGAAATTACCATATCCAATAGACTTCCTCTAAGGGCGGATAGAAAATAAGAGTATCGCCAGTGAATTCTTTTGAGTCGGTGTATTCTCTGGTGATGTAAGGGTGGTTTGACATAGACCTACCTGTGACGTGACCTCCTGTGGTGGGAAGAGGGATGTTATTTAGCACTACAGTTCTGTACTCCTGTCGGCTGGTGTAGCTGGTGCTCACCCCCTGCTGCTTGGCACTGACGCTGTCGGCGCTCTGGTGCTTGCTAGAGTGGGTTGAGGTGGCACGGTGCTCCTCTATAAAGTCCTCCGAGCCGGATGCCTGCAACAAATTTGGAATTCACAGCAATGCAAACAATTATAGTGTACTCGCTGAAGCATCCTTGATTCTACCTGAAAATGTTTGCTACTAGTAGAACAAATAATGTATTCATACAGTTCACCGGCATTAGATGGGATCCGCGTGTCGTCAAGAGGACATTGACAATCGTTTTATACACCAATTTGCAGGTATGATAAAAAATAAATCTATGTGAGATCTTAAAAAAAATGATTCGCAACTTATTTAAATATCACTTGCATTATAGAACTCATTACAGACCAGGTAGTACCTCAGTTTCCTTTTAAACTGTGCTAATAAGCTTTAGGACGGGAGGCATTAAATAACTTTATGGCAGAGTAGGGGGTTTGGTTTTGGAAGGTTGTGGTATTATGTCTTGGAAAAAATGACATTGGAGCTGCGGAAATTATATAAATTAGAAATGCGAAAGGGGAAAGATGTTTATTATAAAATGTATTAGAAAATCTATTGGGTAAGTTAAAAATTGTTTGTTGAAAATACAGCTCTGTATGATTCCTTTTTCTGGAGAGAATATTCTTTTTGTTTTGCATGACTGCGCCCCAAATGACCACACCATATGTAACTGTAAAGTAGTAAACTGCCAAGTAAACTGTAGTAACTGTAGAAGTAAACTGCCAAAATAAGCTGCAAGAAGGATTTCTTTGCCAGCAAACTGGTGGAGTCTTCTGAGAACAAAAATCTAACTATTGATATTTTATGATACTTTTAATATGTGTTCACTATAGCTTAACCTATAGCCAATAAAATACCTACGAAATTGGTGGATTGACAAGAACAGTCATGACATCAGATTCTTCAGAGCTTCTTAAATTAAAATCAATGGAGCCGGTTATTCAGGGTTCAATCTAAGATGGTTATCATGCAGCCACTAATGCAAGAGACTACTGTGAACATATGCTGTCACTTCTAGATTTTCTCGGGAGTCATTTTACAACGACACTGAGGGAGCTATCATCGGCAAATAAGCATAAGTTAACATGAAATAATTTTAGGGGCATGTAATTTATAAACAGCAGAAAAAGTATAAAAAACGGACCTAAAAAGCGGACCTGAGCGGTCCGCTGGGGAATACCTTTAGTAACTACAGTCTCATGGAACTTCCTGATCGCAGACAACCACCACCGTTCAGAAAGGGAATATCAACTGATTGTTTCCTACCGAGTACGAAAGCATAAATCCAATCAAACGATTTTTCTCTGATCCCACAACACTTCAATTTTGATAACAAGAACAGATGGTCAACCATAGGCCTATCGAAAGCCTTATTTACATCGTATAGAAGATTACAAACACATGTTTACGCTCATCCAAGACTTTAGAAACGCTACTAATGAAACTAAACCGTGAGTCGGACGTAGATACACCCTTCCTTAATATAAATTGACGAGAAAACAGTACATCACTCCAAGTCAGAAATGGGTAGAGGCGGAACAGAAATATTTTTCAAACATCTTAGCGAAGGTTGGAATGATAGAAATAGGCCTATAATTGTCTTTCTTTCATAAATCGCCCTTTTAATAGATAGGTTTTACTATAGCCGTCTTTAGGGATTCAGGAAATACACCCTCGACAAAAGAAGTGTTTCCCAGATGACAAAGTGGGTCAGCAATAGACTCAGCAACTATTTGGATTGATTGATTTTACAGCCTTGATACCTTATTAAAATTATAAAATCTACTTACGTAGTAGCCTGTAGGTATCAAACTGCATTATAATAATCTACCAACAATTTGATACCTACAGGCTACTACGTAAGTAGATTTTATAATTTTAACTATTTGGAGCAACTTTGAAGATCCTGCAGAATAACTGTTTTTGAGTTCCTTAGTCTTATCAGTGGGAAACAAAAAGAGAGATGATGGTATATATCAAGTCAATAAATATACTTTCCAACTTATGACAATTTTTCAGTGCGACTGGTTTATCCAAACCATAGACCCTAGTAACAACATTAGTGAAGAAGTTGTCGAATGAAGCTGAAAGTTCACTGGGCACATGAGAAACGATAAAACTATCATTTTCAACTGCTAGAGGTTTAAATGGTTAGGAGTTCTCATTGTGGATTGTTTCATTGACAATGTTCCAGAGAGCTCGCGGCCTATTGTCATTGGTGATGAGATGACCTGGAACGGTGATGATTTGACCTGGAACGGTCTTGATGATCTTGGCCTTAGCTGCCCTTATTCAATCCCTGTATCTTCTTTTCAATTCAATATAAGAAACTCTGAGAGTATGTGTAGCTTTGAAATCTCGTGACAACAAATACAAATCTATCATTCGGTCTCTAAGTTTTATAAGAGAAGAATCAAGTATAAACCTTTGAGAACTGGTTCGTTGGGAGAGACTTTTGATATTTTAGTGGAAAGGCTAAATTGAAGTACCGTATGTATCACTGTATTTAGAAAACAAGCGAATTGAGAAGTTTAGATGAGCTACGCTCATTAAGCCATTGTATCATTAAGCCACTTTGCATTCTGCATGTATTTGATGAAAGCAAGAACGTTTTCATACTGAAAGATAGCCTTATAATTCGGGAATAGTTTGCGTAAGCGAGTTGAAAGATAGATGTCAGATATCTGAGCGTTATGATACGAAACTCCTGATATAACTACATCTGTTTTCATGGATTTTGGACTGATGCTGCAGTAAAAATTTTCTATTATATGAAGCATCAGTCTGGTGAAGACCAAAGGATCGCATTAACCACATCAGTTTCTCTGAGGCTTCGGCCACACGAGCGTTTTTTTCAGGCAGGAAGGCAGCATGAAACATACGAGAAATATGAGTTGCATGAAATGTAAAGGGGTATGCCACACGCTGTGTGTTTTCTCGCAGTAGCTTTTACAGTTAAAATTGAATTAAAAATTAAAACAGAATGAAAATAAGCTAGTATTTACCGCGCGAAAAACGCTCGCAAGGCCGTGTACTTAGGTTTCAATACAGGCAGTTAAATTGACATTGAAGTCACAGGTAACGATAACTCTATGGTTAGATTACGCTAGTTTATCAAGATATTTATGGAGATGTTCAATGAAGCAGTTTATTGTTTCAACAAAGTTATGAGGAAGTTTATACACTGCAATTAGCAAATAATGAATACATTCTATATCAAAGGTAAACTATGAGAGTTCACATTGAATAATAATATAGCTGCTTTGTTGCCATAGGTCTATAATACATATACAGGGTGGAAAAATGTCTGGAATCGATATAATATCTTTGAAAGTATTTCAGTAATAAAACTAAAACTTTGAGAATTGATTTTGGGTCTCAAAGTCTACTTCCATAAGTACTTATTGACCTTGTACCTCAAGGTGGGGCGGTCCACAAGGAGTGAGAAGGAAATCTTAAATGTAAGCATAGGTCAAAATATACATCAAATTAAGGGTCTCTAAGAATAGAGAACAATGCCACAAACCCTATCTCAAAAGGATAACCAGTCAAAAATGACAGGCGATCAAACTTTGCATTAAAATAATATTGTTTAAAGTAAAAAGTGCAATGACTCCCAAAATATTCGACCTTTTGAGGTGGGGTCTGCGGCGAATAGCTCAGAATGCAAATCCCTTGAAAATGGTGTATGCCAATGAAGTTTTTCCCAAGACTTCCTTTACGGGACTTCCCAAGTGGGAGTCGTCAGGGAAATTGCATTGGCCTACGTCATGTGATACATAATTTTAAAAGGCTTTGTATTCTGAGCAATTTGTCAAAAACTCGACCTCAAAAAGTCAAGTGTGTCGGGGGTTATTGCATTTTTAGTTTTCATCAATAATTATTTTAATGCAAAGTTTGATGACGTGCCATTTTTGACTTGGTCGTCCTTTTGAGATCGAGTTTGCGGCATTGTTCTCAATTCTTGGAGACCTTTAATTTTATGTAAATATTCACCTATGGTTACATTTAGACTCCCAGTGGCCTGTCCCCCTTGAAGGTTCAAGACAATAAGTACTTTAGGAAGTAGACTGTGAGAATCAAAATCGATTCACAATGATTTAGTTTTTAACGCAAATACTTTTGAAGATATTATATCGCTTCAAGAATTTTTTCCACAATGTATATGTATAGCATAGCAGGATCCGAAGAAAATAATTGAAGGCAAAAAATACACAATCATTCAAATTTGCTGGGCTAAATAAGACAGCTGCAGCCATACAAGGAGATCTTGACTGAAAAAGATAGGTATATTTCTCAAGCAGATGTTCCCCCGATGTTTGGGTTCATGAACTTGCTCACCGAATAGAACACGTTCGACACTTAATAGCATCTGAATTTTTATTCAAACTTTCTTTCATACTTTTCAATTCAAATTCTTTCTGGGACTTGGTTGATGATGATGACACTCGCCAGAGAGGGTAGAAATACTTGCCAACCTGTGCTGCACTGTTCTGTACATATTTCTGGATCTTGTGGCTGAGGACATTTCGGTTCTGCACTAAATCATTTTTGAACTTGGAAAAGTGCAGTTTTCAGAATGTACAGCGCATCTAGCGTTGGCCATCTCCGTTCCCGGAAAGGCGAACATTTATGGGCCTAAGTTGGCTACTAGAATAAAACAAACTAAAACTTGTTTCCGATTTACAAAACATTTTTTCCTTCTATCTCTCTATAAATTCCCCACTGGCACCATACAGACAAATGACTTATCGAAAGAATGGTTCAAAAATGGGTAAGCAGATAATGTGTTCACAATTTTAACATCACTTTGCTTTGGCTCACTATAAAATAGAACCAAGTTAATCGAACAAAATCAAAATGTACAGTTGAATTATGTTTTATAGCTCACTTTCCAAACGCATTTGAAACTCATTAATTTTCTTTAATAGATTAAATTAGTCAAATTTCCTTAGAAAGATAGACAGTAACCCCCCCCCCCTCCCACGAAAACGGACGCTAACACTTGTAGCCTTATTTTAAAATACGCTCAAACTTATAATTATAAAAATCGTCAACACTTGAAACTGTAAAAAATCATAATAAAAACGGGCGTTGATTTGACCTTGAAATTGAATATGCCTCAAAAATTTCAGTTATAAATTCTGAAAAATTAGAAATGATCGGTTCGCCACGAAGGTGTATTAGAACAGTCCGCGAGGTTAAGAATAATCTCAGCATGTGCAATAAGCGTCGTTGCGTTGTTGATAATTTAATGGTTCAACTCTAGTGTAGGGGCCTATTGCATATCTTTCAGCTTCGCTTCAACGCCCTTCCAAATAACATTGTCATTAAATTGTATACATATTTTATTCATAAATTAAAATCGCAACCTTGTACTGCAAATTAGTGAAGAATTATACTTCTATGATTAAATGAAATGTGCAGGTAACTTCAAATACAGTATAAATAGCCTACTAAAATATCTTGATAACATGACCTAAGTACAGCAACTGAATGGCCGTTTTTCCGTTGTTAATTGAAAATTAAATCTTTAAACTTTCTAAAAGGATTCTCCCCGGGATATTTAGTTGGAATGCTTTGATAAAAATGTTTAATTTATATTAATGAAAAGTAGAAAATTAATTATTAAATAATACTAAATGTGTAATAAATTGACTAATTAGTCGTATTTGAATTTTTAATATCTAATTAAATTGTGGGGAATTTATGTTTTGTTGCACAATAAATTCATGCAACCTCAAAATATATTTTCCGTCTGGATAAAAGTAGTTTTAAATGGTGATCGGAATCAAGATAAACCAAATTTGTAATAAAAATTATGTCAAACTAGGTTTCAAAAACGCTCAACTCTAACTGCTAAATGCCGTCCGGTTTCCAAATGGCGTTTGGAATATCAACAATATTTATTGATAAACTACAGCTGGCTTAGTCTTATTTATTTTGAAAACATACGACTTAGCACTTTAATTAAACAAAACATAATATTCATGCCTTTTAAAATGTACAAGCGTTGTAGGATTTTTTTTAATTTTTTAATCTAAACTGCTTATTTTACAATCACATTTTCTTCACAAAAACAGTTAGGTTATTGTGGAATACTTTATATGGAAAAACTTTATATTGAATACTTTATATTGAATACTACTTTATATGGAATACAGAGTTTTCAATATTTTCACAACCGTCGCCAATATATAATGCTTTAAAAATATACGTTTAAAATTGTTTGAAACAAGATAGTTACATAAACGAGCAATCATATAAATTAAGTAGGATTCCTTCTGACGAATGACTTATATGCTATTTTATTTGCGATCAACATTGCCGTGATCGAAGTTTGGCGGCGGACACCACGACGTTTGTTCAGTTTATCTTATATATTTTAGGTTGTTTGTTCGTATCTCACTTGCATCGTGTATCATCATTATAGATCTTTATTTTTATGTTTCAATGTAAATAAAATTTTGTTTCGCAGTTTGACCTGAAAATTAGTAAGTAATTGTAATAAGGCTAAATTGTAAAAATGTGTTTAATTTTTTAACTGATTATGGCAACCAACAATGTACTGGACAAAACGGTTGGATTTCAGAAACATAGATGTGTTTTGTCCAGTATGCTTTTGTATGAAAAATAAACTTTAAAATTTAGTTAGATGTTATAAGTAGTAGCATTAACAAATTAAACACGAAATATTTTTTATTGTCATAGATTATTTTATTACAATTTTTTACATTAAGGCCATTTTTAATAAAATAATAGGTGATATAAGTAGAACGCTATTGATAATCATTATATAAATTATAGAATATATTATAGTGCCATAGTGATTTTTTTATTGTAAAAGTGCTTGGAAATGGTATTAGTTACATCATACGTTGCAAGTAGAATATATGATTACTAACTAATACTCTGTACATTATTAAAATAAAAATGTTAATATCTATAACAAATGTCATTAGGCACGAACCAGTTAAATTCATTTATCTGCTTTATATTAAAACAAAATAGATTTGAATGAGCTTGTTGGGCAAAACACCTGTTTATTAACGCCAAGCATACTCGTTCTTTTTTTATATTCGTTTTTTATACAGACACAGCAGACTTCTCTAGCAGATACAATGAAAATACAAAAAGATACCAAAACAATTGATTGAGATGGATAGACAGTGTAAAGTGTGGCCAGTATCAGGTTGCAGGCAACTGCCAAAAGCAACAACCGTTTGACAGCCGGATCTGATCAATGAGAGGTTGGCAGCAGCAACAATGACTAGCATCAGGCCTGCCAACACTGAACCATTATCGCTTTACGCGACTCTTTAGTTTTATCACTTTTGTAGCTACATCCATTCACCTGGTCGTCTCAGCTTGGGCTACTTCTGTGTCGAACAGGAATACGTCAGTTGCCCATATTTCTTGGAGTTAAGTTTATAGTATTAACAGTTTCAGTAAAATTATTTTACACTCGTCAGTTAATCATATTCATCATCATCATTAACATACCGAAATCAAACTGTCATAACATTCTTTGATCAATTGCATAAAGCTTTATTAATTGCATTGATTTAGAAAATGATTTAGTTGTTGATATTGGTGATTATCATGAGACTATTTATGAACGGTAATTGTAAAATGCAAAAAATGAGTTATGATATTTTACACTGATCATGATGATGATATGGTGATGATAATGACTATTATTACTGTGGGGACTTCGAAGGCGACAACGATCATCACCATTATGGTAAAAAAAGCCCCAGTATATCAAGTTAGTAACGCCTCAAAGCTATTTTGAACTCAGTCAAAATCGAAAACAAGTATCTTGTAACTAAGTATATTCTACTAGTAGGTAGATTACTCTTTTTATTAATTTATTTTATTCCAACACCTTTTATAAATTTTGTATTATTTTTATGCTATATCTCTTAAAATTCCCGCAAACTTAATTAATTTGAACTTCAGTTTTGAACGCTATATTTGCACTTATAGTATTATTATTATTGTTATAACTTAAGAAAACCAAATTCCTTTAGGCCTATTGGTTTTATATATAAAATTATAACTAGGTTACGTTACACATTTTTTTTTTTTTTTTTTTTTTTTTTAGGGAGAGGCGGAAAAATGCATTACGCACACAGGTGGCCAGCCTGTAGTGTGGGGCTCCCCTAAAAACGAGTTTACCCACTAAAAAACCTCCTCTACTCTTTAGGAATCTAACCTGGAATTGTTTGTCACATTACGTCAGGCTAGGCCTAAATTTGGCTTACGCCCGTGGGGCTCGCTCCTTATCCAGCCGCTCGATCAAGGGATCTGGGCCACTTCGCGGTCCAGATCGGTTTTCTTTTCCAGGAGGATGCCCCGGACGAACTGTGACAAACAATCCCAGTTGCCCTCATCCTCCAAAATCTTTTGGCAGACCGAGTCCACCGAAAATGCACCAAAGATTTGTGTGGCCTCCAGGCGGGGCCCTTCCCAACGGGGACAGCGAAAGAATGTTCCGCATCGTCGGGAACACCCGGGCAATAAATGCAGTCCGGTGAACCGGTCTTTCCCATCCGGTTCAGGTACGACCGAAAGTAGCCGTGACCTGTCAAAAATTGGGTCAGGTAGTAGTCCACCTCCCCATGCCGCCGTTCCACCCATGGTTGGACCTGCTTGATAAGTCGCGCAGTCCATCGTCCTCGGGTGTCGTGCTCCCAGCTGTGTTGCCACTGCTGGAAGGTTCGGGAGCGCTCTTCTGTTCTTGCCGTGTCCTTGCCGATCTCGCCTTGTCTCTGATAAATCGCTTTCCTCTCCCCTGCCAAGAGCTTGACAGGGATGACTCCGGCGACCACCAGGACGGCAGGCTCGGACACTGTCCGGTAGGCGGAACACACCCGGAGCGCAGCTTGACGCTGAACCCGGGCGAGTCGCAACCTGTAGCACTCCTTATCTAGAGCGCCTGCCCACACCTCTGCCCCGTAAAGAAGCACGGACTGGACCGCGGACATCAACAGACGTCTTCTGCTGGATCGGGGACCCCCGACATTGGCCATCAGCCTACTAAGGTAAGTCACTACCTTAGCGGCCTTGTCCGCCGTACGGAAGATCTGATCCCTCCAGCTTAACTTGGTGTCCACCATAACCCCGAGGTATTTGGCGGCACGAGTTGATGTGACCACCTCCCTTCCCACTCGAAACGGGACGACGGTGTCGATCCTCTTCTTCGTAAGAATCACGATCTCCGTCTTACTGAGAGCAAGTGAGAGACCGTGATCGGACATCCAGTTGTTGACCACCCGCATAACTCTGTTCAACTTCAGTTGGGCCAGCTCAACGTTGCGTGCAGCAATGAGAGCTGCGACGTCATCGGCGTACCCAACCAAAGTGGTTTCCTCAGGCATCTCGGACCTCAGGAGGCTGTCATAGGCAACGTTCCAGAGATCCGGGCCGAGTATTGAACCTTGTGCGGCACCAGAAGTGACTTCCATCGTCCGCGTTCCGTCCCTCGTGTCATAAATCAGGCTTCGAGAGCGTAGATAATCCTCGACGAGCCGCAACAGATATGCAGGAATACGAAAGGTGTTGCGAAGCGCATCCAACATATCGACCCACCTCGCCGAGTTGAAGGCATTCTTGACATCAAGCGTAACAAGAAGCACTACTCGGCGGGAGAAATGGTTGTGGCTCTCGGCTCTCTCCACAGCTCTCTGAACTTCGGTGACAGCGTCGATCGTTGACCGTCCCTTTCTGAAGCCGTACTGACGGGGGCATAAGTCCCCGGCAGCTTCCACGGCAGAAGTCAGGCGGGAACGGATCAGCTTCTCGAACAGCTTCCCAGCCGTGTCCAACATGCAGAGAGGCCTGTGGGACGACGGCAGCTCGGGATCACCTTTGCCCTTGCTGATCAGTACAAGCCTGGCTGTTTTCCAGGGAGCCGGAAACACCCCTTCTACCAAACAGGCATTGTACATTCTCAACAACAAGTCAGCGTTGATTAAAAATACTTTCTTTAAAGCCTCACTGGGAATCCCATCCGGGCCAGGAGCCTTGTTGCTCTTCAGGGAGAGAACGGAGGTTTCCAGCTCCTCGAAAGTGAAAAGTGGAACGTCCTCTACCCGTCCGAAGTCAACCGGCGGTCGCTGTGGATGTTCAGGAAACAACGCAGCGACGATCCTTCCCATGGTGGCGCCCTCCATGATGGAAGGTGGAGAGCGGGCGCCGAGTTTCTGTGTTACAAGTTTGTAACCCAGGCCCCACGGGTCGGAATCAACGTCGTCACGAAGTCTCCTCCAGCTATTCGCCTTGCTCCTGTTGATCGCCTGGCGGAGAGATTTTCTCGCAGATTTATAGGCTTTCGACTTACGAACTCTGTCTGCGGGAATTCTCGCTCTAGTGGCGGCTCGTCTAGTTCTTAAACATGTTCTTCTGAGTTCCGCAATCTCTTCAGTCCACCAGTAAACGGGTTGTTTGTCGCGTCGGGGTTTCCTTCGCGGCATAGACTGGTCGCAGGCCGAGACGATAAGTTCCATCGTGGATGTTACTAGTGCCTCGGCTCCAGCCTCACCAGGATTCCCCTGCGCTCCCCGAGAGATGACTTCGGTGAACTTGACCACGTCCAGTTTGTTGGTGTTCCACCGGCGTGGCCCTTCCCGAGATGCGGAAACTCGACGATTTGCCTGATCATGCAGGTCAAACACGATGTATTGGTGGTCGCTACCCGTGTAGTCCTCGACAACCCTCCAGCCAGAGATCCTCGGAAGGAGCGACTCAGACGCAAAGGTGACGTCAGGGATCGTGCCTCTCTGCCCGGGGCGCCGAAAAGTAGGTGTGTCGCCCTGGTTGAGGACGACAAGACCGGCCCTGGCGATGAAATCCAGGATGTATTTCCCCCGGGAGCTGGTAGAGGGCATTCCCCACTCGACGGCCCTGGCGTTGAAATCGCCACCAACGACGACATGCCCGGTGGTGCCGAGAACGCACTCCTCTAGGCTATCTATCTTGTCGCGAAAGTCCTGGACGGCCTCGTTGGGTGTGAGGTAGCAACTGAAGATAGTCACGTCCCTACACCGAACCCAGACGAAACCTCGGCCGCGCCCGTGACTCCGCACCAAGACATCCTGTGTATTACGCGCCCAAAATGCAGCAGTACCGAGGCTGTCGGAGATCCAAATGTTTGGGTCTCTGTCCCGATACTGTTCGCTGATAAGGAGCGCGTCAACACCAAGTTCTCGGGCGAGCTGATCTAGAAGGTTATCAGCTCCCCAGGATCTATGAAGATTGGCCTGGAGGATGCGAATTACCGGCCGCTGCCTTTTGCCTGTTCAAGTGCGGCTCTGAAGGCACCGCACTGACCAGACCCGGGTAAGTGACCGAGGGCACTGGAGCCTGAATCCTTGCAGAGGAAGCAGGATGGGCTCGAGGAACATTCCTTGCGTTTGTGGCCCTGGCCTCCACACTGGAAGCAGTTGGCACTCCTGTCGGGCCCGTTACAGTTTCGGGAGGAGTGGCCGAAACCGAGACAGCGGAAGCATCTCGAAACTACCACCCTCCGTTTGAGCCTGCAACTGACCCAACCGACTCTGAGGTGCTGAAGGCTAAGCAGCTTATTGGCGTGCTTTTCGCCCATCTCAGCAACAGCCATCCTGAGTTGACTTCGGTTAGGCCATACCCTCACTCCATCAGCCGGTATCTCCGGGAGTGCCACCTGGATCGCACGGGTCACCTCATCTTCGGTGGAGAGGGCATCAAGGTCCCGAATCTCGACCGAACATTTCGGTTCTAGGGCCTTGATGGAGCCTTTGTCCCCAAGTGCAGTCTTGAGGGAAGCGGCAAAACCGATCTTGTCACTCGACTTCCCCAGTTCGAGGAGGACATCCCCGTTCTGGGTTCGCCGAATAGACTTGATAACGGTGTCGGTCTCTTCCGGTTTGGCCTGCGATCTAATCTGACCCAGAACATCAGCAAAAGATCGCCCCCCTAAGGGCTTGATCAAGATTGCCTCCGTCCTGGACTTCTTAGGCCTGGGTTGTTTAGGCTTTCTGACAGACTTGCCAGAGGCCTCCCCCACCGGGTTTGAGACTTGCGTCCGCTCCACCCTCGACGCACTTTTCGAAGCTGCCTCCACTTGCTTCTGCCTCCTCCTTTCTTTCTTAGACAGGCGCGTCTTCCAGCCCCCCAAAGGTGTTGAGGCAGAGTTTGCTGCCAAGGCAGGATTAGCCGCCGGAGCAGGAACCTCTGCAGGAGTAGCCGCTGGAATCGCGACAGCGCCCGGGGCGGATTGAGTAGCCTGGACAGGAGATGTCTGCGATGCCGCAGTGACAAAAACCGGTCTCGGCACTGAGTCCACCTCAACAAGCTCAGGGCTTTCCGGCGAAGAACCGCTCTGCCTCTTCTTTCGCTTTCTGGCTTGAGTCTGGGACTCAGCCAGATGAGCTTGAGGCGAAGCAGACATAACTCGGTTCATAACGTCGCGCTCCTGCTTCACTGCCTTCAGCCTGATCTTCCGGCATTCCTCGATTTCGCCAAGGAAAACCTCGAGTTTTGGAATTCCGTCCTTAATCGCCTTGTTGACGTTCTTCTGAATAAGGAGAGCCTTGGCCATCTCCTTCAAAAGATCGTTCATTTTCTTCAGACATGAGTCTTCCTCCTCGTTGGCATCGTCCTGCTGCTGCCGAAGCATTTGCATCTCGAATGCCGGACGAAGAGGACTCTTCCTGGGAGGAATTCCTTGCATCCCGGCTAGAGGTGTTACCGGCTCAGTCACCCCCATACCCAGCTTAACCTCATCCTTCTCCTTTCCGGTTACGGCCGACGATCCGGCGACACCAGCAGCCTTGAACGGGATCGGCGGAGGGGAGGCTTTAATTCCCCCCGTCGGCGTCCCAGTCTTTGGGGTCGGAGACCTCTGCAGTTTTGAGCTGCGCTTAAAGGCGGCCTGCTCATTCTCCTTTAATTTCGTGTTTTGGTTTTGAAAATCCATACATTGTTTCACTTACGTTACACATTAAGGATAGTGAAATGGACAGTGAGTGACTGCTAACCTCTTTCCTCACACTCAGGCCCTGTATCGTTGGAAAATACTTCCTATATAATTTATGGTCGTTGATCATTATACAAAGATTTGATAAATAAAGTATCTTGTATCTTTTGGATGAAGTAGAGGAGGGACGGTCCTCATCGCTCACTAAAAAACACATATAAGGGGGGGGGGGTAGTTAAAGTGACCTCCAGCGGCGATTTTTGATGTAACTTGGTAGCCCCACGGCCAGCCAGATAGCCCTGACCCATGAACCTTAACAGGGCTCTATACTATTTCTCCTGAAGGGGAAGGATAGATTCTAACTAAAACCTTTATTATGAGCTGCACGTGTCTGAATAGTGACAAAGGAAGTATATTGTAAGAAATTTAATACTTCATTGGTATTTAAGCCAATGTTTTTTTATTTATTTTTTATTTAGGTTTGAACTAGGATACCGGATTTCTACACAAATACTTTAAACAGCTCAAGTGAAACAGAATAACAGAATATGTTCCTTGAATTCAGTAAATGACTACGAATCCTGTGATAGAAGGTGAAGATGTATCAAAAGGCGCACAACCATTAACTGGGTGAGTAAGAGCACAACAAGGTCTAGTTTCCCGTACTGCCCGTGACTCAGGCCGAGCTGGCTGAGCGTGGACTGTCTCTAAATAAATACTGTTTAAGTGAAGTGAATGTCTAATGTGTGAGATGTGAGATATTCCCGGGTATTTTGAGACCGGGGGCGGGCTCAATAGCGACTCACAAATAGCAACCGAGAATCCAGGCTTTTCTTATAACTAAACATGTTATTTCTCTTCCGTTTCTGGCCACTTCAGATCTGAGGAAGTAATCTCTAACACAGTCCGTAATTAACATTTATATCTTGTTGATGTCTTATCAAGGTTAACAAGTAAGATAGTTAGGTACTCTGTAACTTATTTAATAAAAATATCGTTTTCAGAAAGATAACTTGGAAAATCTATGCACTTTTTAAGCAATTGACATTTTGAATTATGTTTAGAACTCTAAACTCCAACTATCAAAACATAATAAAATGAGGCGTTGGTTGTTGTTATGGTTGTCCAGCCGCGAGCTTACTCCGGCGACGGGGGCAGTAGTTCCCCCGACACCGCTATACAGTACTAAGCGCTTTTTCATTCGCTTATAATAGGTGAAGCGCGGATGGAGTGCCCTTGTTGCGCAGTCGTTTTACAATTTATCATGGTACGATTCTTTTGGGAAAATTATATGGAATAAATCTGACATTTTTCGGTACTTTATTTATTGTCTGTTGGTATTAAAAATGACTTGATATTTTAAAGAATTCCAATTAAATCCAAGCAGATTAAAAAGAATTTAGGGGTTTGTTTTACATTAACCAAGTGATCAATAATTTTTTTCAATTGCAATTCAATAATTCTTTCTTGTTTTCCGACAACTGCTTATCATGCTCACCTCATATGACCATATCACATGCATTGTAAAAATGTCAATTGATAATAAATGATGATTCTGATTCAGAATTATTTTTGCAACAAAATCTAGTGGTGAGGAGATTGTGAGCCAAGGGCATTGTCCATATGTTAAATATCCTTAGAACTCCTTGGACACCGCGTGCAAGGCGATGTCACCTGACTATCTTCAAAAATGCTGCCATGTCGGAAGTTGGCGGCAGAGGTGGAAAACCCAAATACCCAGAATGGAAATCAATCCAACAAAATCACTAGCGGAGGTAGAAGTAATCAGTAAAGCGTGCTATTTATTAATGACCAAATACATTTTTAACATATGAAAGGCTGCGAAAATGGTACAGAGGACAAATTTCCAGCACATCCACATCGGGGGTTGCAATACCCAAACGAGTGTTAGACACGTTTGGTTTAATTCAGAAAAGCAAATTTTGGAGTGTCAAATGCATGGATCCGCGAGCATGTTGTAAATCTGAGGGGGAGAGGAAGAGACCGAGAGATAGCCGGACAGGGAGAGGGACATGGATATAGACCGGAGGAGATGAGTGGTCAGCAGGTGCTGCCCCCACCACTCACAATCCAACCCTATAATTATCTTACATCTTTCTTTGCATTCACTGGCTCCTCTGAGGATAGGTGAATCTGTTACAGTTAAAACTTTTATGCCGAAATGCAGACTGGTTTATTGGATGCTATGCGAGATTAAATTAAAAATATATCACTTGGGATAAAGAATGGGAGTTATAAAATTAAGGTTCCCACATATATACAAAATCTTTTTATACAAGGCGATACACACCAGAAACAGTAATACAATAGCGACTGATGAAACTTGTAGAATTTATTGAAAATGAATCATTATCAAATAAAATCATGAAGCATTCTGGGAAAATTCATGTGTAGGCCCTACATGTAATCAATGAACTTGAAATTAAAAAATACTAGTAACTAACAAACAATTTTTAAAGAAAGTTTAGATAATAACAGATAAATTAAGAATTTCATAAATTAAGAATTTAGAAGTTATTTCAAGAAAAATCTTGAAACTGACGATAAAATTGGGACGATACTAGTAAAACAATGTTTTTACAATTGTAAATTTAGAATCATAAAAATTGTGAATTCTTAAAATAAAGAACACAAAAAATGCCAAGTTATTTATGTGGTTGCTTAGTTCATTTTTTTTTTTTTTTATATAATTTGATGTCTGTATCACTCATTGTATTCCTGCAACTTCAATTAATATTACAACCATAAAATTTAAAAAAATGAACAAATGTAATAACAGAGATGTAAATTAGCACCTTCCTGTTGCAGGGGTATTTTTGTTGTATCTAATACAATAATAACAATATACAGTACGAAAAAAATGTGAATACTGTTTAACCAGACAATTTTACAAGATAGAGAATAAAATGGAAAAAGTATATCAAGGGGAAGTTTTTCGTGACAATGTGATGTTTTCATTGCGGTTAAGTGAGTGATATTTTCATCAAGCTTAAGGCGACTACATTTATTTCCTCTAATGTATGATTACTTAATCATGTGTGCTCTAATAGTAAAGTTTCCAAAGGAAATTGTACGATTTTTAAAGATAGCTGATAATATATTATCAGTTAGTTATAGGTATTGTAATTATGACAAAGATTTACTGCATATACACTTGAAAACGTATTCTAAGCTGCTAAATACGCAAATCTTTATTATTTTTGTAAGTATTTAAGTTTATTAATTTTTTAAATATACTATGAGGAAAATGAATCTACATATACCGGGAGGGGGGGGGGGGAATTATGACATGAAATTAAAGTCTCCGTAAGCATTAACGTACGGTAGTGCCTACATTGAGGTTACAATACCTCACGGGCAGTGCCGGCCCCTTCATATAATGATCGGCAATCGAGAGGCAGCAATCACATTGCCTACTCGCGCTGCGCAGGCGCAATGGCGCATAGATATGTGTAAAACTGCGGCTCAAGGAAGAGTTTCATACTAATTAATCGAATGTTACCTTTGAACGACTCGGGTGGTAGCGAGTTTCTTAGAAATTGGGAACAGGTAATCCTACTAATATAAGGAAGAGATATGAATATCATATACAGAGAATAAAATTATGACATGAAATTAAAGTCTCCGTAAGCATTTGACATTAACCACATTACTGCTTGGTCCATCAGATTGGCTTAGTTCAACTCTGATAATCACCGTCACGGGCAGTCGACTTCCGTCCGTACCAATGAAGCAGAGGAATCACAAGTACAAGTCCTAGGTGCTAGATGATTAACAAGGGTCGGAAAATATTTAAAACTTTATATGAGAACGTTACAAAAAGAACCAATATATTACAAGTAACATCATAAAGAACCATTACTAAACCAAACACACGCTTTACATAATAAGTTCATTACGATACAGAACTCACTTTAAGATACCCATTTAAGACCAATGAGAACTCAACATTTGACGAAAGTAGGGTTATACTAGAAATTACGCAATTTAAATATCAACTGATTGTTCCACTACGGGTAATGTTTCAGTTAGTTTATATGCCTAATCACAAAAGGGTGATATACAGGGTGATTCACGAGGAAGTGCAGAAATCTCGGGAGCTGATTCTACACATGAAAATAAGCATAAAAGGACATGTAAACATATGTCCTAAAATACTTCATTTAGCCGCAAGCCGCCATTTTGTTTTTTACACGTAATGATTTATATTTCCTTACAGTAACGGATTGATGGATTTACTTCATATTTGGCATAGCCCTATATCATGAAAAAAATTATTATTTTCCGATTTGTATTTTCAATATTGCAGCCATTTAAAAAATTTTAACTCCAATTTCTCAAAAACGGCAATTTTGATCAAAATTTTATAACAGACAGAAAAGTTGATAAATTAAATTATCTAAACAATGATACCATGTTTTTAAAGATCTGATGACAAATAACGGAGTTATTGAGAGTTTTAAAAGAAATTTTACTAAATTTGTATACTTATAATGCAAAATCTATGTTTTTCAACAGAAAAATCTCAATAACTCGGGAATCACCCTGTATAATGTTAGTGAGAACGACCACTAGGTCAAAGCGACATCAGGTGTGGTTACGTTTCGGATGGGCGACCGTCTAACCTATAAATGGTCGACATGTTTAGTGATTTATTTGTACAATGCTTTTCTAAATTAAATTGGTCTTCGATGAAGTATTAAATAAAACAATTGTATTATGAATGTATGTAACTATGTTATTATTATGTAATTATTGTTTTACTATGTATTATGAAGGCCTTAAAGCCATTCGTAGGATATAGTTTTACATCCCACTCGTCGTTTAACGGCCTTTATAATAAAATCGTTGCATAAACTAATATTAAAATATCTTTTCTATAAGAAGTTTCATAGGTTTTGGCCTAAAGTCTACGACTTAACTTGATAAAAAAATAAATGTCTATTAGTGTGTATGTGCAAAGTTATTATAACACATAAAATAGTTTCAGTGTTGGAACACAGTTAAATGTTTGCAATAGAATGAGTCATAGCTTTGAGTGAAATAGAAAAACAAAAGCCACTAATTAATATAGTAGGATAATGAAGCCATAGAATCGTAGAAGCTGTTTCAAATAATTTTATACACCAAGAGTTATTTGACATGAATACTTTGTGAAGAATAAAATATGTTTAAAAATGAATTATTATGTTAAAGTTATGACTTAATTTTGATTCGAGTGTTTTCAATAATGTATCATTTAAAAATAGCATGTTACATCATTTTCTCTGGGGATAAGTCGATTAATAAATTTATATTTTGATGGTCTCTCGTACTAACGTAACTGTTAACGTATGTTAATAACGTAACGTATTACTGAGTTTAATAATGAAGAAATTTTAATCATGCAGAGAATGTTGAAACTCACACTCAAATGACACACAAACGAGACCAGTACAGTTACTCCTCAGAGAACAGTACAATTAAGCCTCTACTGTTCTCAGAACTTTAAAAGATCAAATGAACGATTTGTGAAAAGCATAGGTTGACATTTAGTCGAACGAATAGTTCTTGACTATACGCCCAACATTTTTATGACTGGCTCAATAATAGGTTCAACACTTTTTAATTCAAATAATAGATAGACTCTTTTTATTATTTTAAGTATCAAATTATGTATGCCGAAGTTTTAAAAACCATACAAACAGTGTAACTTAGTATAACAAACAGTATAAATCGACAAGTGATGGTTGGAGGAAAAGATATTACGTGTGAAAGGAAACTGAGCCTAAAAGTTTGAACTGGTGTTATATTTCAGTCGATGGATTCACAAGTATAAGCCCAACAAGAATCAATAATGATTAAGTGAATGGATATACATATACCGAATAATGGCGGACATTATCAGGAAAAATATAGTCCGTGTTGGATGTTGAAATTCGATTTCCTGGAACTAGCAAACGCAAAATGTATGTCGTTATGTATTTCATTGATCATTATTATGAGATATATTATGAGTTGGAACTTCAGAGATGGGATTCCCATCGTAGACCGAACGTGCTGTGTCGCAGTTTCACACGGTTTTCTTCAAAATGACCATAAAGTGGTAAAAACGTGTGTAAAATGGTGTATTTAAAGGTGACCGGATGTTTATGAGTGGCGTTTTTAGTGATTGTCGGAGACATCCAGCAAGTTACGAAAGCCAGCAGCGATGCAGAAGGTTAAGCGATGGAGGGGAGGGCATGGGGGATATTAGAGTTAAAAACTGTCGGCTTACAAAATATTTGTGCGAGGGAGGCGGGGCGGCGGCGGCGGCGGAGACGAACCACAGAGAAGGCACTCACGCACTGATCCCGCCACGCGACAACAAAGAATAATGTCGGGAGAGAACAACAAAGCGGGGAAGGGAGGGGGCGTCCCCACCGTCCCCGTCGTGTCTGGAACTAAGGAAGTCGCGAACTGGGCCGTAAATACCGAAAATAGATCAGCAATGCAAGGGATGGTGCAGGGGCCGCCGTGCTGGAGAGGGTATTGCACCACCGAGCCCCCGCCGGCAACGGCACGTGCGTCAACCCACTCTCACATTGTCGCATTTTATGGGGGTTGTATTTTAAAATTTATATTTTATTTGTTTATCCCACATTCTCAAAACCCTTTGTATTATCTAAAATTACACTAGTTTCAGAGAAACTATTTCTTCTAAAATCTTAAGGGAAAAAATGTATAAAATTTTATACAGGATCGTTCAGACCATTTTTGCGATTAGAGAAGAATTGATTACATTTCAATTGATTAGCCAGTTGAAATTCATTTTCCTAAAATGAGCAAATGTAAAATGTGTCATGTATATTTTTGGACTTGAGGAGTTTCAACTAAAATAAGCGGTTTTCCAATGTATAGTACAAGACACAACGCTAAACTAACCATAAAGTATTTGAGCTTCAATGGGGTTTAAAACCTAATGTTACTTAAAAGACGTCTTCACTTTTCTTAAAATGCCATTGAGGAGCGAAAGAGTTACTTGTAGGTCATAAAATGCAGTGACAGTTTTCGTAGTAAACTAAGGGAAGCAATGAAGCAAAAGCTACAAATGTCACAAAACACTTATACAACTTCACCGTAAAGCGTGAAAACCTTCTAAAAATAGCCCATTTATTTATACAAATGACAATATTTGCTCAGGCACGAACCGCCGAGCTACGGCCACGCTACGGGCGCGTCGGCCGGCTCGGTGCAATTTACTTATCACGGTGAGGTTTGAAATAGGTCAAAATGACAGTGAGAAAATATTCCCGAGACATCCGGTGGTTCGCTCGTAAATAGCGAGGCTTCGTATTTTTAGCCCGGACATCCATCACGATTTACAGTCCGAACGCGAACGCGAGCTCGCGACCCCAGCGCGAGCCTCGGCAAACGTTCTAATAACATGGTCGTTAATCTTTAAGTGACATAAAATTAGTCGTCAACGCACCTGCCGCGCCGCTTCATCGAGACCCGACTCCGACACAGAGTAAGAACACCGAGGGGCACAGAGTAACGCAAAGCGGCGCACAAAGAGATCCGACGGCCAATGCCGCGGACGCGGCGCGTCGCCCCGGCGGGGGCGGTGGCTTGTCTATTGTCGTGTTGGACGAAGCGAGAGGCCGACAGGGTACGAAACTCGGCGTCGTCGCGGTGAATTGTTCTTTTTATTATTAGATTTAACTAACATCGTTTGCTGGAAAAAAATAATGTAATAATTACATATTTTTCCTCTTATTTTGTGATTTATAAATGAATCACTATGTGTTCTGGTGAAAAAGAAAGTTTTATATTCTTACTTTAATGTCAGAAGAGGCAAAACTTGGTATATATTTTAAAGTACGTCATAAATATTTTAATATCTCGACAACTTCTTTTCACGTTGGTATCAGTTTCAGTTTAAAATAACTTAAAGCATATACAGTCATGGACTGAAATCTTGCATATCTATTCAATGAAGTTAAAGCAAAAATAAAAATGAATATTGTTTCTTCAAATTATCTTGAAAATGATGGAAATTGTATTGTTAACAGAATATGCTACCTTCCATGGCTCTTTCTAGGTGAACGTACCAAATATTTGAGTAAAGTGTTTTTTTCTCTTCAAATATTCTTGATCAAAACGCAAAAATATTGTAGTCCAAAACAGTCGAGCAAAAATTCACATGTTTTTTAGAATTCGGGGCCTTCTATAAACTACTCTAGGGAACATTCATACAAGTAAGGATCACAAAAATTAGATTTTATAAACCTTTCAAATAATTAAAGCTAAGTTGTAACCTTTTACATCCTACTCTGATGTAACACTTGAAAACATCTCTTAGAGTTCCTGATAGAATTATTTATGAAAATTAAACATACCAACAGTTTCATTGGCAGTTTTAGGAACAGTAATATTAAGTTTTCCTCTGCAATTCAATCTAAAACATTGCTAACTTAGATAAAAATGTCAAACATAGGAAATATATTAGATTATAGTTTTGCTTATAAAGAAGTTTTCATTATTTTAATTATAGAGATTACCAATTAAACCCTCTAAAGGCAGAAATTATAAATTTTAAGGCACCAACATGTTGGATTAAAACTGGATGATACAAATTCTCTGTCTCAAAAATCTTCAATGAATTCTTAAAGAGACTTCTATTGATATTTATTTCTTGTAACTGTAATAATAAGAATTTAAAATAATGTTTTGTCATCTTAGCTTAGTTGTGATTGTTATTGGAGAAGATTAATTTTAAATTTACTTGGGCCTTTATTGAAATGTAAACTGTAATAACGTGTAAATTTTTAAGATTGACGTCAACTATATAAGTTTGTTGAACTTTTCTTGGTTGAAATAAATTTCTGATTTCTGATTCTGATTTCTAATTTCTTCATAAGGATGGTTGTATTGCTCTGCAGTTGGCAGGTCCATTTAGCACGTTCTTCATATATTATTGTAGTCCCAGTCCCACACTCCTTTCAGCTCATGTGGCGTGTTCACTTATATTGGCTGGTGACCCATGAAAATAAATTATCACCATGTCCAAATCACGTCTTATTTATTTGGGCTTATGAATTGTTGAAAGACTAACAAAACTGTCAAATTATATACACCCATGCATTGCTTTACGAATGTAAAAACATAATAGCCTTTGTATATCTTGTAATCATGTATTAAAGTCTCAGAAGTGTTTTATTAATAAATAATTATTGTTCAAGCAGGTAAGTCATTTATCTAAAACATATGATCCACACAATCTTTTCACAAAAAGAATATGCTGAAATAATTGGGGCGTAATTTACATTATTTATCAAAACCAGATTTAAAAAAAAAAAAACTTCATTTCAATTTGTTAGGGATGGATAACTCCATGTTGAGGATCAAGAAAAATAAAAAAAATCCCCTCTGCCAGAATAAATCAAATTTGTATATCAACTACGTTTGGATTTGGAACTGTACACAAACCATCGAGTACCTCTTCCCTTTACATCACTATACTCTGTATGTTATCCTTAATCATTATCCTTAATCCTTTCAGTTTAATCTTATAAATGTTAAAAAAGGAATCCAATATTTTGCAATGATAATATTTAGTTCACATACAGTATTTTACTTAAAATGTAATAAATACAAAAACAAAAGTAACAAATAAATGGAAAATATTCCTTAAAACCATTTTAGGTAAGATTATCATGTTATTAATATTAAGAATGGTCTGACATTGAACTTTGGTAAAGTTTTTTGTATGATGTTAAGAGTGAAAAAAATAAAGATCAATCAAAACTGGTATACCTCATACATAAGCTCACAATAAATTCCAAAACTATTTCTTAACCCTCCAAAATTTGGGGAATTTAGTTAGGCATAAAAAAGTTAAATTTGGCTAAATAATTTTTTCAAATGTGTTTAAAATGTTTCCTTAAATTTTTGTGCAATAACAGCAATATTAAACTATATATTAATTTTAATGAATCATGTAGCCTTAACATGTTACATATTTAGATTACAAATGGTGAATGATCTGGCAACATTTACTACTTCAACAGAGCCAAAGCACCTGAATAACATAACTCAAAATTTAATTTTGTACAATCTATTGCAACCAATAATTCGGTGGTGTGTTACAATTTGTGACATTCGATCAATGATATCAAATAAACCTTTATTAGTTATTCTGTATTGAAATAATTGTAGGATGAAATCATTTAACCATAAAAGTGTTATTTTGGTAATCTGGTAGATAAAGTCCATAAAGTTATAAATTTGGTAAGCCACGGAGATCGATCACAGTGCGTTTGGGTTGTCCAGATGTTGGAGTGTGAAGAAAACTGATGACCTAGCATTCTGCTGCTTATAATGACAATCAGTTATTATACATTCATATCACATCACAATAATACATATTTACTGTTCAGCTTTTTCAGAAGATTAACCACAAAAATACAGGGTGTCCCGCGACAATTAGACCAAACTTTATCAGAGTAGGCAGAAGACAAAAATAATACAATACAACATGGGTCCCAACTCGAGTAGTTAATCATCTGTATGTGATTTTTTATTACCTATTCCATTATATATTTTAAACTATTTTGAGCTACGGAGCTTGGCCCAAATGTTACTTTACGTTGATGAATTTTGACATTTATATCTTTAAGATTTCAAAATGGTGGCCATTATAAATTTTCAAAGCTCAACACCTAAGATGTCTTTAATAATTGGCCACTTACAAAAAGTTGCAAGGTTCATTATGCAACCAAAAATATCAAGATTGTATTAATTGAACGATAAAAATTATAGAAATTAGGCCTTTTCTTAAAAAACACCCAAGTCAACTTAGGAAAAGTTGCATGGTTTTTGTGGTTTAAAACCCTCTATTTCTGTTGTTTTTTTTTCTTTTTTCAATCCATACAATCTTGATAGTTTTAATGGTTAGATTATTAAATTGTGCAACTTTTTGTGCCTGGAAAATTGTCAAGGTTTTTTTTTTAGTTTTTGAGATATACTGCTGTAACATTTTTACTTGGCTGCCATTTTTTAACTGTTAAAGACAAAAAGTAAATTTTTTTCTTAATTTTCGTCTTTGTTTATTTACTTATACGGCGTACGCCAATTTACAGATATGTACGTGCAAACGAATACTTATAAATAGTAAATTAGTCCAACATTTTGGTTTTGAGCTTCAAGATTATCACCATATTCTTTATGCACTAATTCTACTCAATAAATTAACAATTATTTATGAACAAGCTGATACAAATCATACTTAGCAAGAACTAACATGCAGTAGTAGTCATTCACAAGCCATAATTTATAATGTAATCGTGCTTAGAACGAAACAGCAAGCTCATAAAAATAAGGAATCAAAACAAGACTAGAGTAATGGCACAAGAAATCAATAATGTAAAACTGAGCAAAAAACATGCATGATCTAAAACAAATTGCAAATTTAGAATCACAAAAAAAATCAACTAACAGTTCGGTGTTTGACAACATATTACACAAATTACTTAGCATACAATCAGATCTTAACTTCTGTATTGTAGTATTGTAATATTTTTGACCTTATGAATAAAATGGTAACGTTTAGAGATACAGAGATTGCAAATTTACAGTCACAAAAGAATAAACAAACAGTTCGGTGATTGACAACATGTTACAACAATTACTTAGCATGCAATCGGATCTTAACATACGTAACAGATGTGCTAAATCCAAAAGGAAGTGAATAAACTATCACCAAGTCCAAATTATGTTGTCTTAACCCATTTGTGCCCACTGTCAACATTTGTCTACGCTGTATTTTAATTTATGAAAGTCCATGGAATTTTAGGTTTTTCATGATTAAAATTGGCATTTTGGAGCGAAAATTTAATTATCTTTCATATTTCAAGACCGTAGTGGCATACACACAGTAAACAGAAGTAAAAAGTAGCAAAATCAGTGTTGACCAAGGTGCAACTCTCAAAAGAATCAACCGATCCCGTCAACTTCCACGCAAGCCTGCCACCGTTTATTTAACGTGGGCCCTCCCACCAACTTTGCCACAGATCGGCTAACCCTTTAAGAGTTGCACCACCAGGTCAGGGTTTGGTCGTGAGCGGATTCGAACCCGCGCCGACGCATACATCCTGGCCAAGGATGCCTACGCCTAAGCCATCTGAGCTATCACGAACAGCAATCTAGACATGATGATTTGGGTTTTGAATGGTGCGCGCCCCTAGTGGGAAAGACCATAGGCCTTTAGTATGCGAGTTCGATACAAGAGCGCAGCACTAAGCCACTGCACCCAATTCGCAAGAAACAATTTGGGCATAAAGGGATTTAGTTGGGCTTATGAATTGTTGAAAGACTGAAAAAACTGTCAGATAACTATTAAAAGTAAAAACGGTTCACTGAAATAACTGTTAATCCATCAATCATTACCCCGAGACCCAACCCCAATAAAATTACTGTATGGTCAGTAATAATATAAAGTAGTTAGGCCTACTTGTCCGATGATTTTTTTTTGTTTAATGGTCAGGTCCGTAGGTTTTTTATAATCTTAATAGTAATATGCAATTAGGCGTATTACTTTCTGTTTCAATTCCGTGACTTGAAGAGTTTAAAATTTAATGTATTAACTGAAAAATACAAATAAATATATGGACGGGAAACAAATTGAGATGGGACCCATGTTGTATTGTAATATTTTTTACCTTTTGAATAAACTGGTAAAGTTTTGTTCAATGGTTGGGTATAACCCTGGTTTAGTTCTGGGTATAAATGGTTGGGTATACACGCTGTATAACGTAAAGTAACAAAACACACATAACTTACAGTAAACGTGTAGAAGCCGTCGGGCACCGGCTGGCCACCGAACTTGACGCTGAGGGTGTATTCGCCCGCATCCTTCACTGTGTAGTAGATGCTGAACGTTCCATCCTCATTGTCCTCTATGTCGATATCTACATCACTGAAACACAAGTGTTGAATTGTAAATTCTGTTTAAAAATACTTTTTCCAAAAATATGTCAAGTTTTAAAGCAGTTTTAATATGGTTTATAATCTCAGTAAATCAGGTTAACCAGGTTTTTATACTTAATTTATGTAGAAAGGGAAGTAGTTTTCTTTTACTCTTATTTCACGACACCTATGAAGGTGAGGATTGTTTTGCATGTACAAACAAGGGGAACAGCACACAGATTTTTCGCACATTTATGACTGGTAGAATGGATACAACAATAAGAGAGATAAAAATATAGGTGTAACTTATCTTAACAATTCTTTCATAATATTGCAATAGCAGTGCTAAGGTTAGATATACACAAAATGAAACTAACCAGAAGATAAGATGAATAGGGTTAAATTTGACATACAGGGGTGATCGCCATGACGCAATTACGGTATGACGCCATGACGAAGCTACGGTACAAGCCCAGTTTTAATGCTCTTTCAAGCCTAAAACTGGTAAAATTATACCTTATGACTTATAGACAAACCTATAACCCAGTCAGCACAAAATGTGAAAATCACGTTAAAAAAAAAAAAAAATTGTATAAATTATGTAAACGTGAAAATAAGAATATTTTTTTTCATGTGGAAATTAAGTGAAAAATGTAAATGTGAAAAAAGGTGAAGATGAGAATATTTTTTTCACATAAAAATTATGGGAAAATGTGAACGTGAAAAAAGGTGAAAAGAAGAATATTTTTTTCATGTAAAAATTACGTTAAAAATGTAAGTGTCAACAACTGATGAAAAAATAAATATTATTTTTACGTGAAATTTATGAGAAAAATGTCAAATGAGAAAAAGGGTGAATAATATAATATTTCTCATGAAAAAATATGTGACAAAATTTAAATCCAAAAAACGGGTAAACGAGAGAGTATTTTTTCATTTAAAATCATGTAAAAAATGTATATTAAAAAGAATAAAATTTAAAAAATTGATTTTCAAAATTTATTTTACTTTTTAGTTATTGATAATTTCATTTGACTGTCAAAGTATTTGATTTACATATGTACATATATTGTCTAATTATAGCCTTAGAAATAACAATTTGAATTTATCAACAATTTATAATGAAAATACAGTATGTAATTTCATGCATTGGTACTTTTAATAACACTTTAAATATTTAATACGCAATGATAAATATATTTATAAAAGATTTAAAATTAATTACTGTACGATTAACAAACGCATCGTTATTTCAAATTGGGACAAAGTTTTGATTTTGATTTGCTGAAATGCAAGGAAGGTTGAGTATTAAAGGTATAAATATTAATTTAAATCCACCTCAGATACAGCTGAAGTGGCTGAGAGGGTTAAGGCGCTAGGACACTAATTGAAATGTTATACGTTCAAATCCTGGCACGGATGGGAAAATTTTGTTCAACTTTATTTACATTTTTTTAATGTATTGGTTAGAAAAAAAGCATTCATTTAAAATTTTGTTGAAAAAATCCGAAAATGTTCAGTAAAGCATAAGTTAAAAAAAGTAAAAATAATGTAAAAAATAACGTCATGTTGACGTCTTTTTTATGTTTTTTTCACATGAAATTTAGTTACCTCTTCAAGATATTTTGGCGTGAAAAAAACATGAAATTCACATCTTTTTTACGTAATAATAACGTGACAAATGTAAAAAGAGCATGAAATACGAAATTCTATAAGCATGAAATACGAATAAATCCTATTTGATTCTGGTGAAGAATCCAGAAGTCTGAAGTTTGAGTTACACGTAATCATAATTGATATCAGATTGTGTGATTGAGGCATCAGAATATATCTGACAGTTTGATCAGTTATGTCAGACTGTATGATCAGAGTCATCACAATATGGGATCAGATATGACAGGTAACGTGATTAGAGATGTCAAACTACGTGATTAGTGATGTCAAACTTTGAGAACAGATGTGACTGACTATGTGATCAGTAATATCAGACTGTGTCAGTGATGTCATACTACATGATCAGTGACATCAGACTACATGACAAGTTAGGTTAGACTGAGTGATCAGTGATGTCATACTACATGATCAGTGACATCACACTATATGACAAGTTAGGTCAGACTGAGCGATCAGTGATGTCATACTACATGATCAGTGACATCAGACTACGTGACAATTTAGGTCAAACTGAGTGATCAGTGATGTCAGACTACATGATCAGTGACATCAGGCTATGTGACAAGTTAGGTCTGACTGAGTGATCAGTGATGTCATACTACATGATCAGTGACATCAGACTACGTGACAAGTTAGGTCAGACTGAGCAATCAGTGTTGTCAGGCTACTTGATCAGTGATGTCAGGCTATGTGACAAGTTAGGTCTGACTGAGTGATCAGTGATGTCATACTACATGATCAGTGACATCAGACTACGTGACAAGTTAGGTCAGACTGAGCAATCAGTGTTGTCAGGCTACTTGATCAGTGATGTCAGGCTACAGTTTTTCTAATTGAGGACAGAATTGCATGGTCAGACTATGTAATCCAATCTCAGATATAGTCAGATGTCAAGACTATATGTTCAGTGAGGCAGACTACATAATCAGTGAGGTCAAAACACGTGGTTAGTGGCGGCTAACGTATATCACACTGTATGATCAGTAAGGTCAGACAAAGTGACTGTTGGCACTAGCCTGTGTGACCAGTGATGTGAGACTAGGTGTGAGAGATCGGAAATCTTGATCATTGAGGTTAAACTATGTGAACAGATATGTCTGACTATGTGGTCAGTGATGTCAGAATGTGGCTTAACTATAGCTTTACTGGGCTAGTTGTCTTGCATTCTAACCTTCAAACATCATTCCTTCTACACAAAAACTGAAGAAAGTATAAATAGTTACTAATTTTAGTTTTAAATCTACTGAACGTATAGAGGAGTAGGGGTGCAAATTACTGTATTTAAAATGAAAGAAAGTTTTCTTGATAGTTAGCCAGATCAGTTTAGCGTTTGACTAATCAGTATGTGTTAATTGTTTTCTGTGTTGTAGCGTACTATGTTGCTTGGCAACAGTGCCTGTAATGCTATAGTGTCTAATCCGGATGCCTGAATTAGCAAACACATTACATAATGCCGCCTTCCTTCGTAGACCTCTAATAATAGCCAAACAATAGAAAACTATTGGAAATGCAGCCAAGTCTCACGCCCAAGAGAATAATTGTGTACAGTTAGAAACTAAAAGTGATTCTTGATGCATATCACATCCTACATGTTTACACTGTTAGCTTTCTTAACATTTCTGATAGGAATTGTTTTTACGCCATAGTGAAGAAACTCCACAATTATTATAAAAAAATTATATGAAGATACTTATGTAAAAAATATAGTTCTGTTAAACATTTTGTAAAAAATACTTGTGTTCAAAATATAGTCTTACTATCAAGTATATCTACAAACATTTCCTTGGCTAGTTCCCATCTAAAATCCTGGATGACAGGAAGGATATTGCAATCAATTTAGACATGATGGGTTGGTGACTTAGAAATCAAACCTTTAAAAGATAGTTTAAAAACTTTTAATTTATAAAATCTACAGACATTTTCAGCTAAATTAATATTACACTGAAAATTTTTTATAAATCCTGTATTTGGTCGCTACACCAACATCCAGTATTTGTTTTTATAAAAAAATTTATATTTGTGTTTTCCAAAGAGGTGATTTTTAAGAAAAGGAGGTTAAAAATAGGATGAACAGCTTTTCATTTTGAGTGGATGACAAAAAAAACAAGTATCTATAAACTATCTTAATATCAAGTGAGCTCAAAAATTGTCACATGTGAATGAGCCTCTGAAGACTTAGATTGTTGAAACCTTATATTGATAACTCCTAAAGAACACTCCAAAAGAAGTATTTTTTACAGTTAGTAATATGTTAATTACAGCAATAAATAAATAAGCAATAAATAAGCAACTAATAAATAGCAATATTACATGATAATATTATAATGGTTAATATGATAATAATCATTGTTTAATATTATATAAATAATATTATAACATATATTGTTTAATTATTGGTTTAGGTATGTTATATAAACCACGAATTTACTCAGCAACTCCTTTGCTTGGCGACTTGAGACAACCCTAGACTATTTTAGGTTAAACTAATGGATTTTCATTGTTTTACATCCAATTTTGAAAGTTTGGGTATCTTTTGATTTTTGATAACATTTACTATTAATAAATTAGGTCTTGTACAAATATTATTCATTTTGTTTTTCCTTTACACCTGGAAATGAATATATATTTTTAACTTCTGCCATTTTGAATCTGATTAACATATAAACTTGAAATATTAGACTAAATTAGGTTTTAACAAGGGTAGTTTGTGTACTAAGTTTCGAAACATTTACCACATTTACATTGAAATTCATCATTTAAAATTTAACCCAATTTTATTGAAAAACACATGCAGACAGATGGAAAAGTAAGCTAGATAGAACTATAGATCACATACGGTTATAAATTTGGTTTGTTTTGACCCAAGAAATCATCTTGCGTAGTTTCAGAAGAGATTTTCCAAACAGCCTGTATTTTAATTATTTTTCAAGGTATGAAACAAATTTTTTTGTAAAATTTCACAATGACATAATTTTTTATAGTAGCTTTTCCCTTATTGGAACAAAAATTCTTACCTATTTATACTATTATTACTTATTTATGTATTGACTCTATCTTATCTACTGTATTTGTTATCAGTAATTGCTCTATAATATCTCATATGGTATGTACATACCATATGAGCCTTAACCATGTGGAGTACATACATGTACATACATGGAGTCTTAACGTTTGGAGTACATACCTGATGGCAATTTTTTGTCATCAGGGGATATGGAGAGTTCAGAACATGTGTGTAAGGTATGTCTCTGGACTGAGAAAATTTGATCACATATCATGTGAGCGGGAGTCCCTTGGCTTATTGCCTATGGTCGACTTATGTTCCCTCCGCACAACTTGTCACATCCAGAAAGTCCTGGAAGAGGGGAGACCTGAATACCTCAGAGAAAGGCTGAAAACCCGCTCTGAGGTACGTTCCCGCTGCACTAGGCAGGACACCATGCTTGAGTTGCCTCGTGTGCACTGTGAAGGGGATAGGAGAGGGTTTTTTTTATTTTGCCCCAAAAACTTTAAATATGCTGTTGTCTAGGTTGGGGAGTGGCCTGAGTACAAATGAATTTGAGAGGGCACTTCTTGACTTGTACAAAGAGGGCACTTTTTATAAAAATTAACTTTGTTTTCACCTGAAACTGTACTTTATTTTATTTGTTATAAGTTTGTATTCATGGCACATTGTGTTTAGCTATTAATTTTTGTTTATGTACAAATATGACTCGAGTTGTTTTGAAAACAATGTTACATGAAAAACGCTCTAAATAAAAGACAATTTTATTTATTTATTTATGTACATGCATTTGTTTCTTATTCAGTGATAATGTTTACTTGAAATATTCTGTCAAATTTAAAGATACTTTTGTGAACATAAAAAGCGTAGTATATAAAATATTTTAGAAAAAAGTAACATTTATTACTTTTAAGTTTAGTTCATCAAGTTTTTTAAACATAAAATTTAAATATCGTGAACATATTTCAATGAGCTTTGTTAAAAGGCAAACTAAGGTTGTTTGTCTAACTTTAGAAAAACAATTCAGTGGGACGCATGCCAGATCATTATGTTCACCCGGCAGGAGCGGTTCACAATTAGTTTTAAACTTTATTATTTGTGACAACACAAAGAAAAACCTTCAACTTGCATGAAGTCTACTTGGCTTTGGATATTCTTCATTTTGCAATCTCGGCATTACTAGTACCGATACTATTATTACTGATACCAATAAACAAATCGCATATCTAAAGCGCCTTATGCCCATGCAACGGTGTCCTCGCCTATGTATGCACTACTCCAAAGAAAAAAACATATATTAGGAGGATTGTAATGTTTTGTTAATTAATTAATAATATAAAATAACTGCAAAATAATCAAGGCAAATAAACTCATTTGAAATGTGAATTACACTGTAATGAGCTATTGTTCCATATTTTATAAAGACATTTGTTAAAAATTATGTTTTGATAAAATCTTTCTAAAAAATTAAAAAATCAATCAATTATTTAAAACATATAATGTCTTTTGGTTCTCATTTGACAGCATCCGTGTTCAATGGAATGATGAAAATTAATTGCTCCTGTGATTTGTGAACGTTTAGTTGTGGGATTAGAAATTTAGGAGAAATTCATTACGTTCCTCAAGGTAAACCGGCATGAATCCAATGCATAAAAAAGCAATAACAATTTCATGAAAGCTTGCCCATGACTATGACTCTCTATCTTCAGTTGAGTATCACAATGAGCTAGGGAAAGTTGATGTAAATAACCAAAATCCAGATTCTGATGGATCATGTTCATGCTTATTACTTCACTTAAATATTAGAGGATCCAGTTTGAGTAAATATGTAGTCTTGAAAGTAATGTTGGATTTTTTTTAATTAGAACCAAAAATAGTTTGTTTGTCGGAACATTGGATCAATGTAAATGATAATTTTTTGAAAAACTGTCTAAATTCTGATAATTTGGCAACAATATTCCATAGAAATATAAAAAATAGAGGCGGTGTTTGTATTTTTGTTAGAGATAATGTCATTTGGAAGGAAAGATTAGATATTAACTCGATTTCCATAGAAGACTCGTTTGAGTGTACAGCTATTGAGGCTGAGAGTGTAGAAAACTCTAAAACTTCAGTTTTTGTAGTAGTTTACAGAACCCCAAATTATCAGAATTTAAAAACTTTCTTTTCATGTTTTGAAAATTTGCTCACTTGCCTTGAGGCTGATAAGTATAAGGAACCTATTTTTATTAGTGGTGACTTTAACATTGATCAATTGGTTGACAATAAAAAATGCTGTAGATTTAAAGAGTTAATTTTGTCATTTGGTTATGAAGCATTATTCAATGAACCAACTAGGATAACCCCAACATCATCCACATGTATTGACAATGTGATTACAAATGCTTGTTCGAAGAACATGGACTGTAGGGTGGTTGACTTTGGGGTGTCTGATCATTTGGGTCAAGTAGTCTGCCAAAGAAATGGATTGAAGGTAAACAAAGAAAAAAAGTTTAAGTCAAATAGGGTAATTAATCAAAAAAATCTTGATCTTATGGTTAACACTTTGTCAGAAGAGAGTTGGGAATATTGCTTGTCACAACACACCTGTAATGAAAGCTTTGATGATTTTTTTTTAAAATATTGTATAATTGTTTTTTAAATACCTTCCCGATCAAAACAAAAGCTGTTGTAGAAAAGGAAAGGAATCACGCTTGGGTGACAAAAGGCATACGCGTGTCCAGTGAGAAAAAATGGGAATTGTATAGAATCTCAAGATATAACTCTGACCCTGTTTTTTTAGAATACTTTAGGAATTGCAAAAAGATTTTTAAGAAGGTTGTTTTGGCTGCAAAGAGAATGTATAATTTAAATTTGATTAAAAAAAGTGAAAATGTTAGTAAAACATCTTGGAATATTGTTAAAAGGGAACTTGACTCTAGTATTAAAGATAAATTTTGTCCAGAAGTTAGTATTGATGGGGAGGTGATCAAAGACCCTTTAGTTGTGGCAAACACAATGAACAAATATTTTTCTAGTGTAGTGGATAGTTTCCAAGACAATGCCTCTGTCACAGAATCCCTGGCTATTGCAAAACAAGCTCCTTTTAGAATTCCTCTTTCATTTGAATTCCGACCCGTTCCAGAATCTGTTGTCTTATCCTGCATCAAAAAGCTAAAAAATAAACAGTCTACAGGTTGGGATGAAATTCCCACAAGAGTCATCAAAGCT
The DNA here is from genome assembly GCA_030545055.2 of Neoaliturus tenellus. NCBI lineage: Eukaryota > Metazoa > Arthropoda > Insecta > Hemiptera > Cicadellidae > Neoaliturus > Neoaliturus tenellus. The sequence continues at coordinate 70,045,402 of CM061535.1, read as the reverse complement.
ATTGCCTTATGCATTGTTAGACCTTTGACTCATTGTATAAATATTTCATTACAAACCGGATCTTTCCCTGACAAGTTGAAATATGCCCATATCATCCCTATTTTCAAAAAAGGAGATTCCCATGACATATCCAATTATCGTCCTGTTGCTCTCTTACCTGTTTTATCAAAGATTTTTGAAGAAATCACACTGTCACAATTAGTTCCATTTTTAGAATCAAATGAGTTGCTGAATAGAAATCAGTTTGGATTTAGGAGGGAAAGGAGTACTTCTGATGCAATTGTAGACTTCATAAATGAGGCAGTGGAGGCCTTGGACAGATCTCAGAGGGCCATCGGTGTTTTCTGTGATCTGTCAAAGGCCTTTAGAAAATAATTCAATTTGCTGACGATACCACAATGTTGGTAAGAGCACCATCTATTCCCCTTGCAGTTAGTATCGCTTCAAAGGACTTATCATACATGGAAAACTGGTTTAGTTATAACGGTCTTCATCTAAATTGCTCCAAAACAAATATACTTCATCTTCATAACCAACAGTTGAATGCAGAGAACATTTTTCTTCAGTTAGAATCAGGAAAACATATTCAATCTGTAGAGAACAACAAATTTCTTGGTATGCATATCAGTGAAAATCTCAAATGGTTTGATCATCATCATCAACTGAACACTTCTTTGGCCAAAGCTTTGTTTGCATTGAGAGTGGTTTTCCAAACTTCAGGATTAAGCACAGCTCTTATGGTTTACCACTCTTACTTCATGTCTAGGGCATGCTACGGAATTATCGCTTGGGGTAGCTCATCTATCATTCAAAAAATTTTTATTCTTCAAAAAAAGCAATAAGGATCTTAGCTGATGTTGGACCCCGCACGTCTTGTCGCCCTCTCTTTAAAGAGATGAATCTTCTGACAATCCACGCTATTTATTTATACCAGCTATGCATCTTTGTAAAAAAAACCACTAACAGTTTTTGTCGAGAAATCATGAGCATTCGTACAATACCCGAAATAGAGATCTTCTTCAATTCCCCATCCACAGAACTGCACTTTTTGAAAAATCCCCTTGGTATATAGGTAGGAAAGAATTCAATCACCTCCCTAGTCAAATTAGATTGGAATTAAGGATGACTATGTTTAAGAAAAAGCTTAAGGAATATTTACTGACATTGTATCCGTACTCTGTAGAAGATTTTTTCTAGTTGACAAAGAAGATTTTAAGTTTCATTGTGTTTTGTTTTATTTTGAACATTTAGTTTTCATTTTGTTTTAAATTTGTTTTGTATTTTTTGTAATGAGAGAACCGCATTATTCATTTAGTTTTTAGACTAGACATAGGTTAAGACTTTTATGTATGACGTGTCATATGTTTACGTGTAAAGAAATCACAATTATGTAAACTTTGTGTCATGAATAAACCATTTCATTTCATTTCATTTCCCATGTTGCAATAATAACCTGATAAAAGAACTTTAGCTAACCCCTCTAAATAAATTATTCAAAACACAAATTATAATTCTAGTGTCAGAGCCCAGACACAGACGAAGCAATTCATGGTACGTAAAAATTATGTATATATGGGTTACTGGGAATTAAAATGGCAGATTACCATAAACTGTAACAGTAGTGAAGCATGATAACATGCGCTGAGATACAAGTTCAATACCTTCATTCAAACGAGAACAAAATTAGAAACTTGTAAACACTAAACAGACCTAAAGACCGCCATGACGGTCACATTGGAGGACAATGGTGACGACATCATAGCCAAATCCGACTAAGGGGTATGGTCAGAAAATCAAATGATTGGCTAGTTAAATATCTCGTGGGGATGAAATAGTTTAGAGAGGGGAGAGGTAGGAATGAGCGACCGAAGAAGAAACATAGAAAATTTTAGTCTTGGCAATGTTTTTAAAAGGGAAAGGACCAAACTGTAGGATGGGTAGCAAGCCACCCCAGAGTCCAGAACCTTCAAATAAAGATAACTTCTTCAACTTATTCTTTAACTGGCTGGGTAGCTGAGTGGTTATAGTGCTCGCCTTTGAAGGTTCGTAGCTTTTTAAAGGTTCGATTCCGGACCCAGTTGCCATTTGTCATTGGGCTATTAATTAATGATGCTTTCTAACAACTGGTCGATGTTAGATAGTAACAAGACTGGGGTTTGGACCGTTCCCCGTCAAAACGTTAAAAAATGCCACTGGCGTAGATACGCTCCCCTCAAAAAAAAAAAATTATTCTCAGTGTTTTGTAGGGTTGCACTGTGCACTATTAATTATTTACTTATTTAACAGTATCCCCCATTTTGGTACAATACAATGCAGTATAGAAAAGACAAAATATCTTCAACAAAATCCCATGACAAATCAAATAGCGGCCCCAAGTTAAAGTTCAGCTAGCTCCACTCCCTCTTTTGATGGTCCTTCTGACCTCTGTCTGTGGATTTTTAAAGTCCATATTCGAAAATCTTTTGTGGAAAGACTCAAAAGAGATGCTTATTGTCAATTTTTGCAAGAAAATCTCTTGCTACCAAGGTCAGCTGGTGGACAATGGTCCACAGCCTCTGTTCTCCTCTTTATGAACATTGTTGTGTCCGTTACTAAACAAACTGTGATTTTGATAAGGTCCGGTACTGCAATAGCTTTCATTATCTGTTCTCAGTGAACTAGAGAGTACACAATAACCGATGAGTACCAATGGGTCACATTTTTTTTTTCAATTATGTAATGAAATAGGTCAGGTAGATCGTCAATAGTGGCATTTTAGCAGGTAGCCCTTTAACTAGGAAATTTTAGTCTTGAATTGTAAAGAACAGTGCAGCCCTAAAGACCCCTGGGACTTACAGGTAGATTCCTATTGAGTTTCTATACCCAACACTGACACTCGCATGTCTCTATCCCCAACCTTTTAATCACTGGGTAAAAATTAAACTTACTTCCTGAACGGACCACACATTTACTAAGGACTACTCTTTATCAATGAATCATGGGGTTTTTGCGCCCTTTAACCAGCGTCGGTCTAATCATAGAATGAATGACATCCACTGCTGGGCCAAGTATCGCATGACTGAATTATTTAAGACAGTCATATTTTACCCCATATTTTTCAAATAAATGGTTTGAGCCCTTACAAAACTATAGTTTTTCTGCTGGTTTTTACGTGTGGGCCTGCTTCAGCCACTGCCAAATTGGCTTCTCTTCAACCCAGCCACTTGTTAAATGAGCCAGAGCAAAAAATCCAATGGCACAAGCTGGGCCGTTCCGACTTTCTGCCTGACCTTCTTGAAAAACTCATTATTACTAATGCTATCACCTGTGGCTCATTTAATGTGTTTATAACGGGAGGGTTCTAGACTTTTTGGGCCTTCGATCGCCTCTGTATCGAGGCTAACTAATCAAAGCACTCAATTGATTTTAGTTCTGTTATTTGTTATTATGATTCAAGAAATACATGCAATGAAACTAGATATATGGGTAGAAACATTTATATTACATATATTTACATAAATATGCTGATATAAATCACAAAATGGCAAAAAATTAAGTTATCAAAAAATTTAAAAATTCATTTTAATGTTATTATAATTTGTTTAACGTTATTCAAAATTTAAAATCCCAAAAATACACTCTTAACATGAATTCAGTGTATGAAAGTATACTAGGCAGTAATGAATGTACATTGTTTTTCAAAATCCCAAATTAAAAATCGTTGAGGTAAATATTGCACAGACTTATCTCATGATGTAGTTGTAATAGCTTTGACACTTGGTTTGCAGGGTTCAACATTCTTTTTTACAAAGAATTAAAAAATGAATTACTGGTACACTCTTCAGGGAATATGCTAGTGGGAGTTCCTCAATGTATTAGTTTTCTCTGCATCTTAAGCTTGTCTGTTAATATTACTTCAAGTATATGAAATATATTTTTGGTGTAACCCCAATATGTCGAGTGTTCAGGTAATCATCACTCTGTTGCTTGGTAGTATTTAAACAGAAAATCATGGGAAAATATGACCGATTGAATTGCGGCCAATCTTGTACTAACTCAAAACTGGGTTGGACCCCACATTAAAATAAAGCCAATAATCATGATCTATTTATGAATTGTAATTTTTTCATTAACAGCAGAGTCCCGCTAATAAAACTAATTGGAAACGGTCCCTGATCATTTTAGCAAATTTTTGGGATAGTTGGACAGTTGAAGTTTATAGATAACGCATAAATAATGATTTTGACTTGTTTACTGGAACATAAACAAGCGTTTATAGAAATTGTTCTATTTCATATGATCTCGGCTCTCAATGGCTATTGGACAACAGAAAGTGTTTGCTAGCGATGTTACCACATTAAATAATGGAAAGAACAATTGTAACACTTAAAAAAAAGTAAAAAGTTTGACAACAAAAATCAAACCATAGAAAATTGACCGCACTGGCGACAGATTGATGTCTATGATGGCTGTAAATTCTGAGTAATATCACGATTTTCCCCAGTTTTTTATATCATTTTGTACTGTGATTAATATCATCTTGAGGGCTGTTCTGTGATAAAATATGATAGCATCAAATGATAATATTGGGTGACTTCCAGGAACCGGACGAATTTGAAAAAATTTTTGCATTGTTATTGCACGAGTTAGGGAGATTTGGGTTGTGTTGTTGTCTTGAGTATGACTTACCATTTTAACCTATGTCTTTTTATTGTCTTTTTTATTTAATGTGGTTTGTTAAAAATTGTAAATTTATTATAAAAAATTATGTATTTTTATTGAAGATTTAAAGATCAGTGGAAATGAACAACTCTTCTAAGCCGAAACGCATGGACAAGGTAAGTTTTCAAGTGTTCAAAACAACAGAGACAGTAAAAAATAGACAGCCAAATATTCCTTGGAGCGTGAATAGTGAAAACACTTTAGAAATTTTTGCAGTGAAACCTGCTATAAGCAGGAGCAGGTCGATTTGCACACAACCGTGAGAGCTTTCGCATGTGTTTACTATTCTTACACGACCGTTTGGATTTTTGATGTTTAACAAGAGTGTTTTGAATGTGTGAAAACTCATCTTACCAATGTGTTAAAAGAGTGTCATTTTCTACTGATCTTTAAATCTTGAATGAAAATATACTTTACCGTGTTGTTTTTTATAACAAATTTACAATTTTTAACAATAGTGTATGAAAAAGACAAGATGCTATATTTATTACTTATACATTTAGACTAAAATGGCAATACATACTCAAGACAACGACATAATCCAAATCTCCCTAACTCGTGCAATAACGATACGAAAACTGTTTCAAAATCGTCCGGTTCCCAGAAGTCACACTGTATATTCTTTTCAATTTATAAAGAGATAAAATTAAGATCATGAGGAACTCAATGATTTCATATACAACAAAAAAATTATGATATATTTAAAGTATTTTTTGTTGTCTATTTATGTTTTTTTCCTTTATAGGTTTTTACGAAGTTTTATTCATTTACTTATGTTCAAACTAATGTCAATGACTAGCCTAACTATGTGACTTTGTCAATTGACTACAGTTTTTTTTCCAAAATAATATTCTTCAATTCAATTGTATGGAAATCTGTTGAGCCACAGTATATATATATTTTGTTTTCAAATTTCACAATATGCCTGACCTAGTGGTTATGTGGCACATATGAATGTTTCATTTATAAGTTCACGATCAAATGACAGGAGTAGGAACAATCTAGATAAAAATATTTTTCCACTCGGTAAACATACACCAAAAGCAATATTGCTTAGTTAAGACTAAACAAACAATAATTCTGCAAGATTACTCCAAGGCTTCCAAGGCTTAATCATAAAGTTTTCAAAAATTAATTTGAATTGTATATGTAGAAAATTAAGAAGTAACGTTGTGTTAAAACAGTTGATGAAAAAATTATTCCAATTATTAATTATCAAACTACTTTGGAAAATGACTCCGACCCAGTGTTGGCTTGGGTGGAGGTAGATAATTAAGGACAAACTATAGAAGCGTTGAAAGCAATGTGTTCCATAATGTGCCTAGCTCCTCAAGCACAACACAACAGTAATAATACCCAACCTATAAGAGCAGCACTACCTCTGGACACTAATAATAAATATTTCGCCACAAAATCAGTGGCACAAATAACTGCTAACTAATACATCAATAAACTCAGTTTCTTAGTCGCATTTTTTACTCCTGGCAAAAAATCTTCTTAAATTATTCTTGTTTTGGGAAAAACTCTGTTAACCTAGTATAGTGTTTTTGATCAGTGAGAAACATTATTTCTACAACTTTTTGTTGTACAGTAGAGTCCCCCAAACCCAAGACTTTGATAAGCCGGAATTCTGGATAACTAGGAAAGCCTACCAGAGCAGTAAAGTGCACTGGGTTTAAAGGCGTTAAGTGCCATGGCATTAGCTATAGTTCCTACAAAACAGAAGAAATCTTTTTAAACTTTTTTACAACCACAAGATGGGCTTATGTTTTAACTAGAAAAAAATGCAGCTGAAGATGTGTCGTAATTGACACGAAACCGGTTCTGCATGAACCATAAACTGTGACACCTTGGGCTGAACACGTAAGTGTCCAATTAATATTAATTAGGTGTCAGGCTGTTGAAAATAATTGTAGACTACTGTAGCCAAAGTAAATTGATTCCTGGTTTGGTAATGTATATTTTTAGTTCCTGATGAATGATTTTTTTTTTTAATATTAACTTATTGTTAGTGTTTTGTTTTAACTATTTAGTGTATTTGTTTTATTAATTATTAATAAGTTTATAAGATATTTAATGAGTATAATCTCATCAACTCAAGTTCGTACACAGAATACTCTAATTTAAAACAAATTTTTATTTAATTGATAGACCAACTCAAATAAAACATTAAAATTATTAAAAATCCAGTGATATGGTCTAGTAATTTAAAGGAAAAGAAACCCTCAAAGAGTCAAATAGAAGAGTGTAACCAGTAGACTAAGCTTGTCGCTTTGGAATTTCTGAATTGGATTTGGCAAAGTATCAAGGCAAGCTCCTCCCACACCATCTTTCACACTAGCATATTTTGTACGACTATTTTTACACAGCCACATGATGTCGTGTGATCGTATAATTTGGCACAATACACCTCCATCTCCTCTTCATTCCAAAAACATTCTCCTTTGGATACTTCCTTGGGATACTAAAACTTATTACTTTAACGTTTCCAGGAAAAAATATTTTGTTTTTCGTTGGTAAAAGAGCACAAAAATTATTAAAAGTTTTTTGCACAATCTATCTGAAAATTAATGTGGGAAAAATTATAACCCGATAACAACTAAATGGAAAACTTACAAAGTACTTTGTAAAGTTGTTCATTAGCAATTGGTGAGTCAAGATCAATGATAACATACAGTTTTTAATAAAGATTAAAGCTGTGAATGCAGAGCTTAGGACAAATTTTTAAGTCATATGCAGTATCAGTAAACGACAAGAGTAAAAATATGGTTGTTCATGGTATGAGTGTGTGAACTTAGTATGGTTACACATTATAGCGATAAAATGGTTCTTCAGAGTAAGAGTTCGTACATGGCATGAGTGAATAACAATAGGCATTTTTCTTTCTAAAATTATTATAGTTTCTTCTTTTTATAAAACTAGAGTTTCCAATTGCAAATTACGATTTCTAAGTTTTCCTATTTCTTCCTGAGCTTGTTTGAGGTCTTAATTAAAGGTGTTAATAATTTCCATTTGTATCTCAAGTTCATTTTTAATATCCATTCCAACTCATTTTCTTCAAGATCAAGTCCATCAGTAAGTCAGAAGATGAGCAGAAGTTGCAGTACCAAAGTTTCTTTGTTTTATAAATTTTATTCAACACGTTCGCTACTCAATATTGTTTGCATAGTTTATACAGTAGAACTTCGATAGTTCGACTATTTGTGGACTTAGTGAGTGTCGAACTATCGAAAAGTCGAACTATAGGGAGTATAAGGGAAATTTTATTACTGGGATCATAAAAATCATGAGTTGAACTTAGAAAACACTAAATTTCAATGAAAACATATCTTGATTGAACTATAACATAGTAAAAATTAAACCCTTTCAACATTTTGTTTTTATTTTCACTTCTGTTACTTCCCAACATGGACATTATCAGTAGTTACTGACATGCTAAGTAGTCAAGGACAGTGTCGAACTATAAGGAATGTCGAACTACCGAGAGTCGAACTATCGAGGTTCTACTGTATATGTATGACCAATGCTGAAATTTTTAACTCGATATGAAGATTATATATGTATATATTTAGTTCCATTGAACATTTAAAAAAAAGAAAATCAACAAATAAACATGATTTTACAGTAAATAAATAATGACACACTTGTGCGTCATTAGCACATGCCATCAAATAATTGGGTGTATGCGGGTAATATAATAATAATATTAGTAATAATAAAATGTGAGTAGTTAAGAATTACATCTTATTAGACAATAAAATGAATAAAAATATTTTATTCATCATTTTGAAGTATAAATGGGGTTCTAACGTGTTTATAAAATGTTTAAGATAACATTTAACATAAAATGTAACTAGAATATGGAAGTGACAGAAAGACCAAATTGGAAACTGACTATGACCACGTTAAACTAATGAAAATCAATGTACACCGGTTGTCAAATCAACATTAAGCGCAAAAATTGTAAAAACTGCAAGAAAAAATGGTGCGAAAAGAATAGGTAGGGAAAGCGCTTATGCATCATTCACACTACTCATTGCAGCGCAGGGCGGGGAGATGACGCACAAGGGCATCATTCGCATTGAACTGTTAAGTAACTGTTAGTCAGGAAAGTGTATTTAAATTAAAACATTAGGAACACGTACCCCTATATAGAACTGCCCTGGAGTTTTTTATGTCCTTTGTACATTTTTCACAAAAAAACAGGTTTTTAATTTTGTTTTCTTTTTCAAAAAAACTATAAAAGTATGATGTTTGCAAGGATAATCACTGATTGAATTAATCCCAAAAGAGGATGTTTAAATTTTAATAACAATTAAGTGTTATAAAAAGTAAAGTGTATAAAAGGATGTAGAACTAAAAAACAAATGCAAGGGAATGATATTTGAATAGATTCACACAAGCTCAAGAGAAGGAGAGAAACGGTAAATGTTTATCGTTCGAGAGCTGAGAGAAGACAACTGTTCTACTAACACAACCGTTGAACAGTAGAGGAAATTAGCACAAACACGTCCTATCATTGTGCAGTTTATTTGACAAGAAAAATAAACTACTCCTTCAAGTGTGCAGTAATAAAACAATAAAAATAAAACTGTCTTACAAAAACAATCATTTTCCAGACTAAGAAAGAAAAAGAAAGTCCTTGTTCAAAAACAAATTTTATAAATGGATTTTTGACACTTTTAAAATAAAGGAATCAATTAAAATTATGGGGCACTGCAGATGATAAAATAAATTCAACTTTAAGTAAGTTATAATGAAGCTATTTTTTTTATGTTTAGTGTGGTACAATTAAGTATAAACTGACCAAAAACTAAACAAATTTGGAAGGTTAATCCTTGCTAGGTATATTCTATACCATCGGGGGGGGGGGGGGGGAGGCTTGCACAAAAACCAGGCTGATATCCCACTAAGAGTTGGAACCTCATGTCAGAAGAGCATTAACATGTTTATTTATCAAATTAAAGAACAAAAGCTCTTTATTATTAAAACATCATGCAGCAAACCCCACCTCAAAAGGTGGCTGAGTCAAAAATGACAGCCGATCAAAAACTTAGAATACAAATACCACTGAGGAATAAAATAATAAACTGTGGTAACTTCTGAAATATTTGACCAGGTCCAGTTGAGCTAAATCATTTACATGACCTTTAAAAGTCTGTGGGTTGTTACATTTGCTTATAGTATTGCCTTTAAACCATCTTCTACATTGACGCACAGTCTTGAAAATATTTTGGTCAAGGCCACGTTGTACTGTACATAACTTTAAAGGTGTTTGTTAGAAGAAGAATAATGTGCTGCAAATTTGACCTAAAAAATTAGAATATGGCAGAAGCTATTATGCTTAAAGTTCTGATGGTATTTTTTAAATCCAAAGTTTTAAACACTGTAATTCCCAAGCCAAGAATTCTTGATTGAAGAATTTATGTGAGTGAATACCGTAAACTTGAAAATGGGGAAAAAAGACTAAAAAACCATGGTATTGCAAAAACTAACTCCCTCCGATCACTCATAGGAGCAGGTATTATAAACTGTTTTATGCTATTTTTATCTAATATGCTAATAAGCTTTGAGTGTTTCGCTGATTTAACAGTTGGTTTAATAAGTTAAAAGGTACAATTTCTAATCTTTGTTGTTCATAGTAGATCGGAAGACACTAAATTACATTCTTCACTTTATCAAGTTTTATTGTCTATAGAACTCTAACAGTACAGACTTGGCATCGTAAAAGAGAGTTAATGTTGGCTCATTCAATGTGTCTATTGACATTTTACCCACAACAATGTTCACATTGTCTCAGGTTATTGATTCAAAGTACTTTTTATTCTTAGACAATCTGTACAACATGTTACAAACTGTGATCTTTATTGTAACTGTACTAAAGCAATGGCAAATGTCCAATAAAATTGGATGGAAAAAGGTGCAATCATTGATATAACATACCTACATTATTTCTGGTGGTTAGCTTATGCATATAAAAAAAATTATAGTACAAATGTTAACCATTCAATAGTTTGGATTAATTATCAACACCCATGATAAAAATTGATAAGGTAACTTAGAAATCAAACAAGTCATTGCGTGTTATCAAATATTATCAATACAAGTTACAACAACAAATACACACTTGATAGTCAATCAATGATTTTTACACTCTTTCATTTTCAAAACATTAATTTTTTTATAAAGTCATTTCATGTTGTATTTTTATAAAGATATATAAGTTATTTTATGACATATATACAATGTATCACAAAAATATAAGATTGGTTCTTGATATTCAAATTGTATACATAAAATAAAATAAAAAATGTTAAGTAAACTATTTTTTATTTCATCTTTGTTAATCCACTATCTACATTTTGACTTTTACACTTAATAATTTTTATTTCAGAAACGAATTATTTTATTAAATTCATATTTGGCATAGACCTTTCTAATATAAATGTTATGTAAGAAAAATATGATATTTTTCCTATGTGTATTTTAAAAATAAAGGCCATTTTTAATAAGGAGCAAATATTCTAAAAACAGTAAATTTAAACTAATTTTTGCAAGAAAATAAGCAACATAAGTTAACAAATTTAATGAGTTAAACAATGAAACCGAGACACATTAAGCAAGAAACATCGTGGCCTGGCTGTCAGCATACACTGACAGAGAAAATGCTTAATTCCTTGACTGCAATAAAAGTGAAACTCATTTCCGATCAAGCAATAGCCATTTTATAAAAGTACTTCATATTTCTTATTGTTAATTTAAATCACATGCTGATTGTAAAAATATTCCTCATCTCTTTAAAAAGTCTGATTATAATTATGAAATTTGATGCGGTTACCCCGGCATCTCCGATAACCGGAACTAGGGTAGTTGAAATTTTTCCAAAATATAAGCTAAAATTTTTTGTTTCAAAATTTGTTGCTTACAACACAAATTTTTCTTCCTGTGTATGTCAAGATTGAAAATAGAAACCAAAACTGTTCTAAATCATTGATTATAAACTTTTCTTATGTAATTAATACTAAAATTAACTAGAGCAGAGAAAAGAATCTTTGTTGTAATCTTTTAATTAATATTTGTGAACCCAGGCCCTTATAGGTCCGAAAAATATTTGTACCCCCCCTTGATATGAATCACCAATTAAAAATACCCTATTACCATAGGGTATTTGACACACGCATTCACAAAATAAAGACAATACTAATTTTATTGTCTTCTCTTTCTTCGATCCTTATTAAAAGTAAGGGCATTGTAAAGTCAAACTAATCAGTAAAATGTAAGTTACATGCATACTTTACTTCAAAGGACAGTTTTTAAAAGGTAAAATGTGATCATTTTCAAAAAATTCTCATATGGGGAACAAAAGTGACAAAGAAAGAGAACGTTGTCATAGATCAAGTTGCAACAAGCAGGACGCAGCCAATGGCAGTGATGAGTCAAGAATGAGACCGAGAATGGGGAGGATTCCGTTGGTGCGTGATTTAAAATCTTTTTTTACTTGCGCCCCTATCTAATCTAAAATCTCTTGCGCCCCTGGGCCGAGGCCGACTGGGCCCATTTACAATATTGGCCCTGTGTGAACCTACGGTCAATATTCTCATAAAAACAAACATTTTAAAAAACTGATGGGGCAGCACCAATTTTATTAAATGTCTACTTGATTAGACAGTGTTGAGATACTCTCAGCGATGATTGGACTTTGTGGAAAATGGTCACTAGGGATTGACCCATATATCAATGCTATATCTGGAAAGTAAGTACTGGTTCGCATTCCCACCACAGCTACGCTGCGATTAAACTTTTAAAAATCTTAAACTTGCAATACAGAACAAAAGGAGAGGGAAGCTCAGTAGAGAAATTTTTTCTGCTTCACGGTAATGCTTGACCTTACACAGTAGACAACACACAAAACTCTTGTTTAGCAGTTTGGATGCGAGCAGTTAGCGACAGCCCTGACCTGGCCCCATTGGACTATTGATTATTACTAAACCTAAAGTGATGACCAAATGAAACTCTGTGAGCACCGTTTTGCTCATGTGCAATGGTCCATCCTGTCATTTCTCCCTTATGAGGGTCATTTTCCTAGACCATTGTAAAATTGCTATTATTGGGCCAATCTACGATAAAAAAAAAAAAACAAAAAAAAGAATACTTGTAAAAAATTACTGTCCAATTTTACTTCTGCCATCTGTGGCCAAGCGGTACAAGGAAGTCGCTTGAGCCCAGACCATTGAATGATTAGAACCAAACAATCTTGTTTGCGCAAGGCAGTTCGCCTGTAGAGCAAAAAAATCCCCCACATTTGCATTGACCGGATTTGTGAATGAGTGTATTGGTGTGAATGAATTTATTGATTTGAATGAGAGTATTGATGTGATAGACTGGGGAGACGGCAATTAGATGCTTTGCTAATATTTCCTAAGCCCTAGATTGCGTTGATGCTGCTCTTCTGACAGAAGAACTGACCCGTTTAGGCTTTCATGACAATGTCAAAAACTGGCTAGTTTAAAATTAGACAGACAGACTTCAAATAACCTCAATTAGCCATGAAAAAAAATCCAAAATTTAAACAGTCAAATCATTACAGTACACTCTCGTTCATCGGAACTAATGTGGCGGACGGCCGGTTCGGATGTCAAAAAATTCCGATGAAGCGGAGGCCGTCGTGAGTCATCATTTTCGCCCTTACGGTGGTGACCTATCGTGATTGTATTCACTCTTGTTTTTAAGGCAACACTAGAGATTTTATGAAAATAAGGCACTCAATCTTTGAACATGGTAACAAATGAACCTATAGGAATAAAAACAATGCAGGAAATAAAGATCCAAAATCGTTATTCTCATATTCCATATTTATATTCCACTCATATTCAAGCAGTCAACTGACTTCCACGTAACACAGGTGTAGTCGCGACGCGAGACAGACTGAATGACAGTTTGGGAAGCGGTCGAGACGGATGTTCACTTCCTGCCCCCTTCCTCTTTCTATTTTTGTGCGAATACTCCACGGCATCGTAAATCACATCGATGGGTACAGATTAAGGAAAACGCCTGATGACGTTAGACGCAAAATGTGATACTTCACTGTTGTGCGGATAAAACGAATGGAAATTGAAGGCGCTAAAACGGAAAAATTATTTATTTCGTAAGAAAAAAAAATTAATAATATCCAGATTTTCAGTTCCGATGAAGCGGAGTTCCGATGTCGCCGAGTCCGATGAACGAGAGTGTACTGTACCAAGACTGTTCTCCAGTGGTGTTCCCAGGGGTTGATTCTTGGCCTAGTCCTCTTCATCATATAGGAAAACCAAGAAGCTCCAAGATGATGGGCTAATGTACCGATCAAGTGATTAGGAGTATAACCACAAGGCATTCTGAGCTCACGTTTCCGGAGTACACTCATTATTGACATTCCTCAAACGCTATGACGGTTCACTATAAACGGTAGTGAAGAGAGAGAGAAGACTTCTCGATTACAATTAATTGTGAAATGTAATGGATGAGACTTGGGTGCTTTATACCACACCGAGTCAAAAGAGCGATCTATAAAAAAATTAAAGACAAGGATGTCTGCAAAAAACTTATAAGCATGGTGTTTTGGGATTGAAAAGGTGGACTGCTTAGTTAATTGCTCTTACAAGGTAAAACCAACAATGCAGAAAGAAACAGTCAGACTTTTAAAAATCTTCAACTTGCGATACAGAACAAAAGGAGTGGGGAGCTCAGCAGAGGAATTATTCTGCTTGGCGGTAATGCTTGACCTTACACTGCAGACAACACACAAATTCTGTTTAGCAGTTTAGATGGGAGCAGTTAACGACAGCCCTGACCTGGCCCCTTTGGACTATCGATTGTTACTTAACCTAAAGTGATGACCAAATGAAACTCTGTGAGCAGCAAAGGTTCTCATCACTGGCGGCATCGTTGTGTGCAGTCAGACTAGATAATTTGATCAACCGCAACGACGAGCTCCTCAACCATGTGGAAAAGTAGTTTAAGGTATGCTGTTTTTTTCTAATGATATTTTATTTTTCTTTAATATATATCTTTACCAACTTGGTACTTACTTTTCCTGTTTCATAAATTATGACAAATACTGATTGAACATTAAAATAACGCCTGTCATCGATGGTACTAACACAAAATAGTGGCCGTAATATTGGTGTCTACAGTTGTAAGTTGAGATCATACAGTGTAATATTAACAATCAGGTTGTGAAAATTTATAGTGAATAGTAAGCTGCATTACATATAGTATGGCGGGTGGAATTGTCCAGATTGTGTAGTTACAGTGAACTCAGTTATCAAAGTCCTGGTGTGATCTGAAGTAACTATAATTATTTTAAAACTTATAACTTATCAGTTTAACAGTTCATATTGTTGAAAATTTACCATTACAATCAATGAAACAGCACACTGTTGAAGTTAATGATTTCTTTATGGTTCTCCCAAAACAACGATAACTCCAGAATTTCTAAGACATCTTGACAACATTTCTTAAATGGTACTTGAGGAAGAGTCCAAATTTAAATAGCTTATTTCATGTATGCTTGTGTTTTGTAAAGAATAGAGCAGCAATTAAGGAAGTTGTTTAGATAAAAAAAATAACTCATAATATAAACAAAGGGGTCATTTCTATGAGTTTTTCTCAAGGCACAGAAGGATAGTATTTAAATTTTTTTATTGTTGAAAAAATGTAACTCTATTATTTCTCTGCAACTTATTTGGCACTTTATGAATTTATGGCTAGGCTCAAGATCAGTTATTTTAGGTGTAAAAACCCCTTACCTTCCTGAGGTAGACCGGATTCGGCAGGTAACAGCACCTCTTCCAGCATTTTTGGCATTGACTGTGATGCAATATTCTTCACCGCTCAGTAGGTTCTTCTGAATACCTTCAGTTATTTTGCATGCTTCCGCCTAAAAAAAAAAGATCTATCTAAAAATTTAAAAAATTTTTGTCAGACTTCTACTGCGCCAATTTACATGGGAGTTTTACCAAAACAAACCTTTTCGATACTATATTAGCAGGTTTTATTTGCATTTCAAAAATATTTATGTTAAATTGGTTGAAAATACAAAATAACTTTTCTTTTGGAGATTTAACATGGGGAAAAGTAAACTTTTTAATCCTTTGGACAGTTTGTCTGAAACTTCCACTGGACCAATTTACATGCAGTTTGTACCAAATAAAAGCTAAACATTTCTATATTAGCAGGTTTGATTTACTTTAACGTTATGTTTTTTCTTAACTTACAAAAATCGACATTCCTAAACCTTTGCAATTAATTTATTATACAGGCTTTCAATCAGCTGATTGCATTAGGCCCTGCACACAAGGTATTTTGTTAAAAAAGTAGGGGAGCAAACGCTCAAGAAGAATTTGGTTTATTATGGGCCAATACCAAAAATGTACAGTAATAAATAATTATGATTTAAATGAAAAATATTTGTTAGTTTTATACTATAATGTACAGTTTAATAGTTGATGGATAAAAAATAAATAAATAAATTGTTGTTGTTAAATTGTTTAATACTATACTTTAAGTTTCTTAAACAGGTAAATAAGATGATCAATTGAAAGGAGATAACAATTTAAAAATTATATTTTATACATGATTCACACCATCTGCATAGCACTCCATTCGATCACCATGGATGGAGCTGTTCCTTTGAGTATTGACGGGCAATGACTCGTTTTCTTAAAACTGGTAATTATACTGTTAGATCAATATATGTTTTGCCAGTATTATATTCTAATTTATACGCTCTACAATTTTGGGGGAGAGGGGTCTGCCCTAATATAAAGTTTTATTTATTTTGTTTTAAATGGATTTTTTAATTGCAACAATTTTAAACATTCAACACTTTAGCGTATCTCATAGCCGCTTACCCCTAAGACCAATTTTAAACTTTGATCTTTACTTTGTTTAACACTTGGCACTTTAATGACTTCGGGGCAACCCATAATGGGGTATGGGGCGGAGCCCCCATCGAGCCATAGGCGAGTTTCTACTTTTATCCTCTCATACTTTGTCTAATATTTTACTTGTATTAGTCATCATTGACAGATTGATCCTATGCAACATATTTAAACAACCAAACAATACTCACACTGCCAGTAGCATACGCCTGGATTGGTATGGGCGAGTTGGGAATTTCCTTTCCTCCATATTTCACCGTAACTTTGTATCGGCCACAATCATCAGGTACAAAGGTGGCTTTGTAGGTGCCATCTGCGTTTTCTGCAACTTTCACTTTTCGTGGATAGTTGTCAGGACCCTAAGGGAAATAGAATATAACTTTAATGATCAAGAGTGAATTAACCTCTCTTTAAATGGTAAGAAATGCATTTTTTATATTTCTAGCTGGCAGCTATCATAGTGAGTGGCCCCAGTTAGCTATAAATTGCCCTTTAATCATTGTTTGGGAATGATTTGTTGGCTTAATAATTATCAAATCAATTTATTCTAGTTGCAATATATTCTACATTTTGAATGAAGACATTTAAATTACACAGTTTATTGATACCAGTTATATATGAATTTCATGCTTCAGAGTTAGGGACTAATGTTTCTGTTTTTGCTTGGACGCAAAAGTAGAAATTTATTTACTTATTTATTACATTGATGTGCTTGATCATCGAGATAGTCAAAAATGCTTCATATAATCAACTGAATTAAATCTACTTCATATAGTAATGGTTTGTTTTATTTCAAGAGGTATTTTTTTCAAGTTCTTTCATTGCTATTGTTTTCATTCATAAATACTTCTGACTTGGCCGTATGGAGCTGCATAATGACTTTGACAATGTACCCTGTACCTATATGACAATAAATCACTCTCATTCTCAATGTTTCATACACTTACCACGACCCTGACTTCCAGGTCGCCGAAGCCGGCCTGTGTGGGGTCTATGATGATGTCAGTGGGCATGGAGGCAGGCACGCCCTTGTCTGAGAGGGCTGGGCCAGACACTTTCACTTTCTTGGGCTCGCACTTGGGTTTCACCTTCATTTGGAATGGGCTGTAAAGTTTAAACACTTTTCTTAAATGATATAAGATAATTTATACCATGGAACAGACATTTAAGATAACAAACAATAATTTTATGTCACAAAAGTATGAACCAAGCAAGCCAAAAACAGTTTGATATTGAGTGATGAGATGCTACAATAACACCTCATTTCCCTCAGATATTGGCTCAATCTCAATACTCAAAGATTTGCTAAGAATCTCTGTGTTCAGAACAAGACACGATCAAAATTAATAAGAGTAGTTTAGACTCTTGATTAACCATCTTAACTGGGGACAGGATCATCTCAGATAATTAATAGGTCAAACAATAAAAAATAAAAATTTCATAATATGAAAATGTAATAACTTGCTGATTGTAATATTAAAAAGGAAACCATAAGTTTCAACAGAAATATAAACAATAGATTCTTTTACAGGGAAAGTTTGTCTTTTAATTGTCCTCGGAAAGTTTGTCATTAATTTCCCTGGCTTTCACTGGCCATTTACCATTGTCTCATGGACTTTACAGAAAAATTATAATACTACCTTAAAAAATATTACTGTAAAGGCAATTTAAATAATAGAAAATATTGCAATAAGTAATAAAGGAATAAAAAACTATTAATTTTTCAAAAGTATGGTATTCAAAACAGGTTTTTTGATTCAAATTTTTTGCATCTAGCATACTTGAAGAACTCTGTACAGGATAAAAATTTTCTCATAATGATGGCAAAAACATTTTATTCTTAGAGAAACCGGGGTATTCAGATATCCGCTGACAGCGAATAAATGATTAGGTTCTTCAAAATGTGACATTACAGCTTGCTTATCCATTTTACTGAGCTTGAATGAATTGTGACACACTTTACAATAAGCAAAAGTTGCATTATTAACCACCAAGTCTAACCAACTCGCCAATTTCAGAAAATATTTTTCATCAAACCACAATTTATATTAACTTTATTTAGCAGCTATTGTACAGCTAACCACTAATAAACATAAAAAATTGTAATATTATCAATTAAAAATATTGTAAGTACAAATTTGGGGAAATGAATTTGCATATATTTGTAAAAAATCCTGAAAAATGCCAATATAATAGTTGGGGTAACGGCAGACTGCAGCATTGAAAAAACCCTAAAATCTATCAGTTTTGCTTATTTCTTTGACTTTATAGACTTTCAGCCCATTTCCCTGACTTTCCCAGACCATAATTTGTTTCCCTGACCTGTGGACACCCTGTTTCATTAAAAAATTAAAAATTTCTTTATAACTTGGTTAAAGCTTTGATGTAACTGGATGAAGTGGTTCTAAAACAAGTTATCTCTAACTATCATTATTGTGCCACTGTCTCCAAACTATGAATGTGCAGACATAAAAGTCTCCTGGTTCAATAAAAGATTAAGCATCCACAGGAATCACAATCTAAAAAAAAACCATTAAACTCGTTAGCGAGTCAGAGGGTGTTTTGAACACATACAATGATGCATTAGAATATGAAGAAAAATATGATTTGCTAACCTCTGAGGGACCTCCTTGTCGTTGTGTTTGACATACGCCTTGACCACGGTGCCTTCGGCTGGGGGGGTGTAGCTGACGCTGAAGGTTCCATCACCGTTGTCTATCACATCGGGCTGAGGAAGAGGGCCTGTGTCCAACAGTCAAGAGTTATGGCAAAGTACCATAAAGAAGAAACAACTAGGATAACAAGGTATAGTCTCTTCAATAGCATAATTTCACTTTCAATCAGTGAGGTGTATTTTCACTGCACCAGCCACAATAAAAACACATGTTCATTCACAAAATTTATTTTAAGTACAGTATTCAAATTTTGCTTTTGTTTTTTGCAATGATACAAACTTATTAAATGTTTGAATCTTGGGGATTTCACGGTTTTGACAACTTTTCACAGAAAAATATGACAACTACAGTATTCTTTCACAAATACTTACAATCTTATGATTGTGAAATTTTTTATTTCAATTTTAGTTATAGTTCTGAATAAATACTTCTCATTTTTGAGAACATGAAAATAGAAAATTTAATTAATATAGCTTCAACCACAGATAAAAGAACACTACACAGATGTCTGTCTGTGGCCACGTGAGGGTGGGCGAGGGTTTTCCAAGGAGAAGAGGAAGCGTAGGAAAATATATTTTAAACGTCTGAAATTTTTAAACAGTTCAGGGTATAAACTTGAAATTTCATACTAAATTAGGTCTTTAAAAAGTTTGTGTATTTAGCTTAAAAACATTGTCAGTTGACATTCTAAAGTTAACCCTTTTTTATTGAAAAATACATGCACACAGACAGATGGAACACTAAGCAAGATAGGACATCAAATAATAAATTGTGTTTGATTTAACCTTAGGAATTACCTTACAAGAGTTTTTGAAGAGAGTAAACAAAATATTGGTAACAATGTATTAAGCAGTATGACGGTCTAAAACTATTTTTAGAGCTTAGTTGGCTAATGCATGAACCAATTTAAAACTTGAGAATTGTGCTCGGGTAAAATGTAAAATTTAAAGAGAAGAAGCAAATTTTTACCCCACCAAAAAACTCAATTTCCTAAACTTCTTTTTAATGGTCCAGCTAACTTGCTTCTGGATTTCAATCCTAAAACCCTGCAATTGGCATCGGAGTACAGCAGAAACTCCAGTTTTTGATGTTGTAACCATGAAGATCCCTCCACAACACTTTTGGCTTTTAGACAATTATCTGTAGAAAATTCTTTTATCTGTGCTAAAAGTGGATTTCAAAGAATTTTCCAAAATGGAGTGAATCTGCTTGACGCGTGTGTGATTGACCTGGGTGATCAAGGATTTCCAAATACGAGAATTACAAATTTTAGAACCAGGATTAGAGTTTATAATTCTTGTTTTTCTAGTTTGCCATCAGTGTAAAATAAAGTAAGAAACTTAAAAAAGAAATAAAAGTTAGTGAGCTTGACATCAAGTCATGGGTCAAATTGTGTCTAATTCAGAGTAGAATGCAAAAATACAATCCAAATTACCTCTGTCACTTCTCAGAAGGACTTGGACTGGGCCTTTGCCAGCTTTTGTTGTGTCCACTTTGAAAGTAGTGGGGACTTTTTCCCGCACACACTCCGGGTCAACTCCTGGTCCGTAGACCTGAACCTTTGAAGTGTCCAAAGGTGTATCAACCATCACCTAAAACCACCATTGTAATGAGTATTTGGGTGAGGAAAAGCCCTTTCGATTGAAAAGTTCCAAATGATTCATTCCGATCAATAGCACACATATATGAGCAAAATTCAGAAAAAAAACAAGTTGTTATCATGTTATAAATAAAAACTAAAAACTTAAAATAGACAAATACTTTAGACTCAAACCTTATTCAGGCTTTGTATTGCATTGCAACACATGCAAGGTACAGTGAGTTTGGAAATAAATTAAGTATTACAATTTTGGATTAGACAGCAGTCAACTAAATAAGAGGCACAGTTGAATAATTAAAAATATTACAATATAGTTCAGATCCACTGAGAAATATATTGGGCCCTCAGGCAATGGTTACTGCAGGCCATAGTCTTCCAATTTATTACAAACATTCAAATTTAAAATTTTTATCTATTTTTTGAAAACTATACAAATAATTTATAGTTTTGGTAGTTGTGGTTTGTGTATTATATTTTATGATTTTTAACATAAAGTTATAAATTCATATGATTCTGAATTTTATAAATATCTTATCAACTTTTAGTAGTTTTAGTATTAGGAATTATTATAAAGGTCTTGAAAATGAATACTTTAAAGTAACTTCATACACTAGTGGTAATATTTGTATTTGTTTTATAAATATATGTGGATATCATTTATCAACTGTTAAATAAATGGAAAGTTTTTCTATTTTACATCAAAATATCCGTAGCATAAGGAAAAATTTTGACCTTTTTTTGACAGAGTTGAACGGCAGATTGTTGTTACCTGAAATTATTATTTTAACTGAGGTCTGGATAGAAAATTGTGAGTTGGGCTTTTATCAAATTCCGAATTATATAAGTTACATAAAACCAAATGATGAAAGTAGAGCTGGAGGAACAATTGTTTACATAAAATCTGATATTGAACTAAAATCGTGTGATCCAGTCAATTTCCAATCAGCTGACGTATTAAAAATTGAATTTACATTCCTTTCAGAAGTTTTTTGTTTATTAGCCATATATAGATTGCATGGATATCACAAAGATATGTTTGTAGACGAAATTTGTAATTATTTTGAGACCAATCACAAATATTTTAAACTACAAAAAAATGTTTTTCTTACTGGAGATATTAATTACAATTTATTAGAGAATAATTTGACTAATGACAATTATAATATGATTCTTTCTTTTAATGGGTTTGAATGTTTGGTTAAAGAGCCAACAAGAATCACAGACAATACTGTTTCATGTATAGATCATTTCTTTGCTAAGGTAGCGAATAAGGCAATAGTTGAAGTTAATGTAGGAGTGATACATGCTAATATCACTGACCACTCAATGATAGTGGCCAGGGTGCAAGTATGTGCGAGTGAGACGGACAGAGGAACAGCCTCTACAGCGGGCTGTCCTTATCCGCTTTCTTATCGTGTAGACTATGCAAAACTTTTATCTAAAATAGATAAGGTAGATTGGACAAATGTTTATAATGAAAATGACCCTTCCCTTGCCTTTGATGTATTTCACGATAAGCTTCAAACAGTTATTCTGGAAAGTAAAGTAGAATTAGTAAATAAAGAAACTTCCGTGAGCAAAATAAAACCTTGGATGAACAATTATATTTGTATGAAAATTAAATTGAAGAAAAAAATATATGATAAAGTAAAAAATCATCCCCATAATGAAAAATTAAAATCATATTTTAAAAAATATAAAAATAAATTACAGATAGAAGTCCGAAAATTAAAAAATAATTATTATGAAAATCTTTTTCAAAAATGTAATGGCGATACTAAAACAACGTGGAAGGTGATAAATGAGGTGACAGGACAAAAGGTAAAAAAAACTTCGATAAATTTTTTGAGTGTAAATGGTAGTATTGTCAGTGATACTAAATTAGTTTGCAATGAATTTAATAATTTTTTCTTATCTGTAGTTAAGAAACTTGAAATAAATAAAACCAAGCCAAATAGTTTTTATGATTGTGATGTGAAGAATAATTTTAAAACAAAGTTCTCATGCAGATCAATGTTCCTTGACCCTGTGACTGCAGAAGATGTGTGTTATGTAATTAAATCTTTGAAAAATGGAACTTCACCTGGAATAGACAATATAAGTTCAGGTTTGATCAAAATTATGTATCCCAAAATAGTAGATGTACTGGTGTATTTAATTAATTTTAGTTTTGTAAAGGGTGTCTTTCCAGATACATTAAAAACTGCTGTGGTGATTCCTCTGCATAAAACTGGAATAGTCACAGACTGTAATAATTTTAGGCCTATTTCTTTACTCTCATCCTTTGCTAAAGTATTTGAAAAAATAATGAAGAAAAAAATAGTCAAATTCTTAGAACAAACAAAATTTTTTAGTGAGAAGCAGTTTGGTTTCAGAGAGGGATTAAATACAGAAATCGCGCTTAAAAATTTTATGGACAACGTTTATAATGGTATAAACAGCGGGAAAAAAGTTAGCGGAATATTTTTAGATATAAAAAAAGCGTTTGACACTGTTGATCATAAAATTTTATTAAGTAAGCTTTATGACTGTGGTATAAGGGGAAATGTTTATTATTGGTTTGAAAGCTATTTAAAAAACAGAAAACAATGTGTCAAAATTAATAATACGTATAGTGAGCTAGGTGTAGTTACAAACGGGGTGCCGCAAGGATCAGTGTTGGGAGCCATTTTGTTTTTAATCTACATAAACGACTTGTGCGATGCAAATTTAATAGGCAAAATTACATCTTTTGCAGATGACACTGCTTTGTGTTATGTCAATAATAGCTGGACTGATATAGAGCAAGCAATGGAATTGGACCTAAAAGCCCTACAATGGTGGTTTACAAAAAATAACATGTTATTGAGCCCTGAAAAGACCAAATTTATTAATTTCAGTCTAAGAGATGAAAAACACTTTTCGAACAATATAATATATAAATGCACTAGTTGTTTGTGTCAGAATACTCGGTGTTCTTCTAAATGTGCTGTAGTTCATCAAACTGACAGCATAAAATATCTCGGTATAATTGTAGATCAAGAGGTAAACTGGTCAAAACATATAGATTCCCTTAAAAATAAATTGAATAGTACTCTTAGGTATTTTTATTTTTTGCGAGATTTCTGTACAGAGAATATTCTAAGAATGCTATACTTTTCATTAGTAAATAGTAGGTTAGATTATGGGATTTTCTGTTGGGGTGGGGCATTTGAAACCAAACTTAAGCCTATATATACTTTACAAAAAAAATTTATAAGAATAATAAAAAAAAAACGCAAAATGGAACCATCATGGCCTTTATTTTTAAATCTAAACGTCCTACCCTTAAAATATATGTTTGTACATAAAGTTTTAAAAATGTTTTACATTTTAAGTGGAAATTTACCAATTATGAACATTGAATATAAAGTGAAATTAAGAAAAAAAGAAAGGGTTGAAGTCCCAAAGCCAAATTTAACTATGTTTACAAGAAGCTATTGCTTTCTTGGACCAAAAGTATTTTGTTACCTCCCAGAATATATTGTAAATTGTAAGAGTGTACATTTATTTACAAGAAAACTGAAAGTTTGGCTGCTACAACACGAGAACATTGGTTTTCTGTTAACAATACAGATGTAAAAATATGTATAAATTAGCATTTTGATAAGAATACTGTTTAATTTCTAAAAAAAACTAAACATTCAGTCTTTTACTTGTGTAATTTGGTTGTATTTTCTTTAATTATGTATAAGTGGGAAATATCTATTACTTTTTTATGATAAATTGATTATCACTCTCTTGCCTAGATTTTAAGAAATGTAAATATAAGGAACCTCTCCACAGGCTTTGCCTTTTGAGGCCCTAAATTTTTCTGACGGACAAGGTAAAAGAAAAATATTATTATGTTTGCTTTTTTTGTACATGCGTGTAACTTATATCTGTTGTATTTAATATTAAGTACACTATTAAGTTTAAAATAGAAACTATTGTTCCTGGAAAATAAGACACTATGTATTATTATACGTATGTAGTAGATAAATATTGTCTGTATTTCTGTTTGTATTACATGTATTGTCTTTCAGAAAAATAAAATATATTCTATTCTATTCTATTCTAATTACTTGAATTTTTTGACAGTAGTCGGACATTGTAATATACATTGTTTAATATACATAAACAATCTGTCTCGAATTGGAATTTTTGGAAAGTTATCACTTTTTGCCGATGACACTGCTATTTTCATAGAAGGTTCTAATTGAGATGAAGTTGTAAATAAGGCTGTTCAAAATTTGTCGCTTGTCAAAAAATGGTTTGATCAAAATTTACTTTCTTTGAACATATCCAAATCTAAATTCATGCCCATTGCTCCTAGAGATATCAGTGATACTCAAATTAATAAAATTAAGTTAGATTTGTGTGAAGATATTAATAGTTTGACATGTCATTGTGAATCTCTGGAGCGGGTAGATAAATACAAATATTTAGGAGTTATAATTGCTAATAGACTGACTTGGGCGGCTCATATATCTTTTTTGAATAACCGACTTAGGAAATTGATATGCACATTCAAACAATTAGGGGAAATTCTAAACTTAGATGAAATTAGAATGGCCTATCACATTCTAAGTCGAGCTTATAGAATAACTCTCGACCCTTTATATATAACTCAAAAGGCAATTTTAAAAGCCACCCTAGGAAGGTGTCGGCATTACTCGTCCGAAGCGCTGTATGCGGAGATACGAGTTTTGGATGTACGGCAGCTTTTTGTCAGGGTAATTGTTACTTACATTTTTAAGAATTTTGATCATATTTTTGAATACCCTACACACCAATATTCAACTAGACATGCTGCTTTGGCTATTAAATTTCCAAAATTAATTAAAACATTCTCGACAACTAATTCTTTTTATGTAGCTCATATAATTTACCATTATCTGCCGGATCATCTTAAAGATTTCCTTTCTTGTAAGCTATCAACATATAAACTAAAAGTCAAGTTATGGCTTCACAACATTGGAAGTGCCAACATAGAAAATGTCATTATCTCAAACTACAGGTTTTAGGTTGATTGAAGCGGGTAACTTTGAGTGTGTATGGGGGTTGTGTGTCCGTGTGTGTGTGGGTGTGGGGAGAGAGAAAGTTGAATGATAGCTGAGGGGGTGAGAAGGAGGACGGAAATCGCATCTGGTGAAATCAACAGCTGAGACCAAAAAAAAAAAAATTTATTTTCTTATACAGCGCTTTTTGTCTGTGGCCATTCTGTCTTTTTGTCTTTTGTTTTTCTTTTTACAGTTGTTTGATTGTTAAATGTACAGAATAGAAAAATCTATAGTTTAATTAATCTTAATTGTAAAAAGGACTCAATCAACTCTCAACAGGCTATGCCTACGTGGGATTATTTCATAATGTAAAAGATTTGTATCGAAATCACTGTAACTTGTTTCCTGAAATAAAGATGTTTTTGACTTGACTTGACTCGACTTAATTGTTTGAAATAAAATCTCCTAAGGTTTTAGATGATTTATTATTCAATATAGTAATTTTTTCTACGAAGTAGAAGCTCAGTTTGAGGAATGATTTTTGTCACAAATTGCTTACAAAACCCTTATTCATCCAAACTAAGGTGGCGGGCAGCCAGTTTGGATGCCAAAAAATTCTAATGAAGCGGAGTCTGCTATAAATCAATTTTTCAATCCTGTCCTGCCCTGGCCTGTGGGAAGCTCGAGCCTCATCCCCCTCCTCTCAGTGGACCTTTTAAAGGGTATGAGTATAGGATATTTTACCTTGAAGGGAGAGCCTGGTATGTGCTGATCAGAGAACTTGATGCTGACATCGTATTCACCAGGTTCAGTTGGTAGGTACTCTACAGAGCAAGAGCCGTCCCTGTTGTCTTTACATGTCATCTTAGCTTCCGACGGCCCCTCAATTGCCAGGCCTAGACCACCAGTACCAGCACCTGAAAAAGCCATTTATCATAAAATGAAATAAACATTGTAAGTTGCTTTTACAGTAGGCTTAATGCTGATGCTTCTAGTAACAACTTAGTATTTTTATCATGATAATTGATTTAGGAAGAAGATTTAAGCCCTGATAATTCAATTAAGAGCTACAAATACAATGTTTTATCTTATCAATGACTCTGTCTACATCTGATGCAGTCATCAGATGATCTCATGTGTAGTCAACGTATAATCTTAAAATATAAGCATAGATAAATCTGTCGTAGGTTCATAGTTCATACGTGCATCAAATTGAAGGTCTAGCTTAACACGACCTCAAAGAGAAAATCGAGCCGGATAATAGAGATGGTCAAACTTTGCATGGAAATTATAATTCTTAAACTTTAAAATACAATAACTTCTATCTCACTTGATCTTTTGAGGTTGGGTTTGTGCCATTATTTTTATTTGAATTCAAAGGCCATTATAAACATGTATGATACAACACGGCCAATAAATGTTTATTCAAGATTTCCATTGTGAACATCATTTCGTCGTTGAAGGAACAATACCGCCTATCTACCATTTTTTCCGAAATTGAATTTTTGGTATCCCAGCAACAGCCATGTGATTAGGAGGGCAATAGTGACTGTAGTTCACAGGAAATCCAAGGGACAATGTTAATATAGCCATGTTATTTTACCGCCCCCCTGCAAAGATCATGAATTTTAACGAAAATACCACCTATCTGGGAAATATGTAGTATGAATACCGCCTAAGTAACAGATTTTCATAATCGCTTTTGAGGTAATACCGTTCAACTATCAGTGGAATACGGCCTATCTGTATGAAACTGCAAAATCTGAGGATCAATACTGCCCAAGAAAATGTTTATGTTTGTAAAAAGAAAAAAAATATATATATACAGTACAATCTCGTTCATTGGATTCGGCGACATCGGAACTCCGCTTCATCGGAACTGAAAATCTGGATATTATCAATTTTTTTTCTTATGAAAAAAATTATTTTTCCATTTTAGCGCCTTCAATTTCCATTCGTTCTATCCGCACAACAGTGAAGTATCACATTTTGCATCAAATGTCATCAGGCGTTTTCCTTAATCTGTACCCATCGATGTGATTTACGATGCCGTGGAGTATTCGCACAAAAATAGAAAGAGGAAGGGGGCAGGAAGTGACATCCGCTTCGACCGCTTCCCAAACTGTCATTCAGTCTATCTCGCGTCGCGACTGCACCTGTGTTACGTGGAAGTCAGTTGACTGCTGGAATATGAGTGGAATATGAATATGGAATATGAGAATAAAGATTTTGGATCTTTATTTCCTGTGTTGTTTTTATTCCTATAGGTTCATTGTTCCCATGTTCAAAGATTGAGTGCCTTATTTTCATAAAATCTCTTGTGTTATCTTAAAAACAAGAGTGAATACAATCACGATAGACCACCGTACGGGCGGAAATGATGACTCACGACGGAATTTTTTGACTCATCGGAATTTTTTGACATCCGAACCGGCCGTCCGCCACATTAGTTCCGATGAACGAGAGTGTACTGTATATAAATATATATAAATTAATAAATAAATTTATTACAAATTTATAATAAATTTGTAATAAATAAAAATAAATTTGTAATATGATGTAAAAATGTCAAGAAATTAGCAATAAAACATTAAAATTGCATTTGTGAATATATATTTTTGTATAATAAAGCATTCACTATAAATAGTCAATCCTTAAAGTAACCAAAACATTTTTCTTTACTTCTGTAAAGTTTGTAATTTGTCAGATACGCGGTATTGTTCCTTCAACGACGATTTAGAGAAAATGGGAGGAACAAAAAAACACCATCGACCATTTGTTATCCAGTTTTTTCACTGGCGACTAAAGTTTAAATTAGGTATAGGCCAATTCCTGAATTTCACTGAATTACAATTTTTATTCAGAAGTATTTAACATCATTCTCAATTCTGGGCTGGATCCCAATTCAAGGTAATTCAAGGTAAATTAAGAAATAAAAACAGATTTGAAATCAAAAGGTTTTTAATTAGCGTATAATGTTAATAAATAAAATCTCTTTTTCGAAACCATGAAAAATTTAATTTTAATGTTTAAAATCTGCTAATATGAAATTAGAATGAATGTATACTTGAAATTATGCGATGGACAAATGTCAACAAATGATGTGAAATGTAAAACCAGTGTTTCCAGTAGATTGGCCAGAATTAATTATTGTATAAGCAGTTAAAAAATCTTGTTTTCCAAGTCAAATTATCATATAGTTGTAAGTAACAATTAAAATGAAGAAATGAATGCTAATACCGTTTCTTTTTCTTATTGATTAAAACATTTTCTGAAACAATAAGGCAATTACTTTCAAGTGCACCTGGAAATAGATTTTGGGTTGCCAAGGCTATACTGTGTATAGCACTAGTGGATTAAAACTGAAAGCTTCCTGGAAAGCTTTAGGTGACATACTGATAATTGACAACACAATTCCGTTCCCAATCAAATTTCTTTAAGCTGTGGCTTTTAAAGAGGATTAGGGCTAAATAACTTTAAATTTTACTAACAATGTATGATCAGTCTTTTAATGTTAAAAACATGTATTAATAACCTACTACATAAATAAACAGTTGTGAATATTCCTGGTCCAAAATAAACAGTTTGATTTACGTTAAGTAGTTAGTGATAATTCTTTTTATCTAGCAGAAAAGTAGCATGTTATCCATAAAAGGAATTCATTTATGGTTTGTTTAAAGCTTTCTACACAAATAGACTGTATATTTTAAGTGTTTTGTAACACATTTCTTACTTACAAACCATCATAAAAATATATGGTTTGCCTTTTAAATTTCAAAGGGAATCGGTATTGCACACAGGAGGGCAAAGAATCGCAAACTGATGATTCCTCAATAGGAACTATCCCATTCCTACTTTAAATAGTCGGTCGAGTTTATGTATTGTTGATTCATTTGATTCATTTGTAATTACAATCATTTTATTAATTTGAGAATTTTAAAACAAAGGCTTGGATTCAGGTTAATCTAGTACGTACCTTTAGTCTCAACAGTGAAGGCATTGCTCTTGTTGACGATTCCTTGCTCTAGGCCGGGACCGAAGGCACGACACTTGGATGGATCGCAGCCGCGCCTGACATTGACGACAAACGGAGAGCCGGGAATCGGCAAACCATCATACAGGATGTCAATAGTGTGTTGACCTAACCAGAAAACATACAATGTTGGTTTGTATTTCTTACCATTTATAAAAAGCGTTTAAAAATCAATATAAAATGTCAAGCCTTGGTATCAAACTCATATCACAGAAATTTCTTAAAATCATATACACAAAATTTTTTTTCTTGTGCTATGCACTGGCTTTATGTCTCTGTAGTCCGACCTGCCATCACCTATGGCTCGCTTGTGTGGTGGCCTAAGATGGACTCGGGATCGGCGGTGAGGGGATTGGCGGGAGTTCAAAGACTCGCCTGTCTTCTCATCACAGGAGCCCTGAGTTCCAGTCCGGGGGCTTCCCTAGACTGTCTTCTCAACTTGCTGCCGATTGATCTTTTCGTCAAGACCACAACAAGGAAAGCTGCTCACCGACTCAAATGTGAAAATCTTTGGATGGACACTGGAGAACACCGGGGTCACTCTCGGATCATTCTGTCGGTTCAGGGGGGCGGGTTAGACATGTCCTCTGACCACATATCAGTCAAATACACCTTCGGTAAGTCTTTCAGAGTCCTTCTACCAGCAAGAGAGGACTGGCTATCCGGGGGAAACCCTTTTCAACCCGCGGACCTGGAATGGTTCACTGACGGGTCCAAGGTAAGAGGAGGAACAGGAGCCGGAGTACATGGGGTGCAAGCGGGGGTAGGTATTAATCTACCTATGGGGGTGCACCCAACGGTGTTCCAGGCGGAGGTTGTCGCAATAATGGAGTGCGCCAGATTGAACCTGGTGCAAGGCATCAGGGACAGGAGCATCTCCATTTTTTCAGATAGCCAGGCAGATCTAAGGGCTCTGGACGCTTATGAGTTCAGGTCAAAGATCGTCTGGGACTGCTTCACCATGGTATCTGCGTTGGGCAGATGCAACAGCGTGACGCTTTGTTGGGTCCCTGGTCACACGGGGATCCCCGGGAATGAGGCTGCGGACGCCCTGGCCAACGTAGCTTCGTCCTCAGCATTCACTGGCCCAGAGCCGTTCTGTGCTGTCTCTCGTAAGTATGCGTGTCAAGCGGTCACATCATGGGCGAGGGAGGAGCATCGTAAGGTCTGGTCTAGACTACCACAACTGAGGGTAAGTAAGCTAACGCTTCACTCTCCATCTCAGAAAATTGCCTCTAATATTCTGCAGCTAGAAAGGAGGCAAATAAGGCAAGTAGCAGGGCTCTTAACAGGACATTGTTCTTTGAGGAAGCACCTGAAGCGCATGGGTCTCTTCAATGGGGACCCGGTATGTAGGAAGTGTGGGCAATCAGAAGAGACTGCAGATCACTTGCTGTTCGACTGCATGGAGCTGGAAGAGGCTAGAGAGAGGGCCCTCGGAGGACTGCGGAGCTAGTCTTCCTTCCTCAAGAGGAGCTAGTCTGCAGGTT
This sequence comes from Neoaliturus tenellus, assembly GCA_030545055.2. Classification (NCBI taxonomy): domain Eukaryota; kingdom Metazoa; phylum Arthropoda; class Insecta; order Hemiptera; family Cicadellidae; genus Neoaliturus; species Neoaliturus tenellus. Next base: position 70,013,982 of record CM061535.1, on the reverse strand, counting down.
GCAGAAGTTCATCGTGTTCCTAGACTTGGATGAACTCTGAAACACACACGGGGAGCGCAAAAAGCCCTTGCGGCTTGGGATTTGGTCCGCCCCATCGAATGAATGAATGAATACACAAAATTATTTTCTTACTAAATTTGACTATTTTCAAGGTTTATTTTTACAGTAAAAGCCCTCTAGTCCGGCCTCGGATAATTCGGCCGTCGGATAATCCGGATGCGGTCTTCCGGCAATAAAATGTTCAGCTGCGGGCGTTTCCCATGGCGAATATAGACAAGAGTCAACTTTTTCCAGGTTATGTCACTAAAATATATAAGTTCAATTGCCATTTTCCGTAATATTTGTTATTGGATGTCTTTTAAAACATTGTGTACGTGTTCTATTTTTGATCGTTATCTTTTTTTGTGATTTACAGCCTGACGTAACACGGAAGTTAGGTCACTTTTCGGATTCCGTCGCAATTACGGTTCCATTTTTATAAATTAGGACCTTCGTTGACAGAAGACCAATAATATTCCAGTAATGGTCCATTAAACGCAGTTTGATCGCTTCCGTTGTCCGATCGTCATTTCGGCATTATTGCAATGTCTGAGCAAGCAAATCATGATTGTTACAAAGTCGATACCCAGTATTGATTGAGCAAGTATGAGACCCTTCATTGTTAAATACACCCTAATATTTCATTGTTGGAACACACATATAATACAGGTCTCTATGTATTTAATAAACTCTCTCTGTTGTTTAATAAACCGCCGGTTAATCCGGCCATTTTCAAATCCAACCGGTGGTGGTCCACTCCTAAGGTGGCCAGATTTGAAGGCTTTTACTGTAGTTATTTTACTCTTTATGTCAATTATGAACCAAATAATTTTTTCAAACAAAAAAAAGACAAAATGTGTCATTGACCAATATTGCTAAAAATACAACTTCTTAGAAAAAAATATGAAAAAATTAATTTACTCAACCTTATTGTTTTAAATTGTCCCTTGTAAAAAAAAAGAATAAACAGCATCAGAGAGAGATCAATTGTAAAATAGCATCATCTTTACCATTTCACTATTTTAGTTCATTTTATAACTGATATTGTCGCCTTTGGTAATTCATAGTTTTTACTACTCATACAAGAGTCTGATACGCATTGGACAAGCAAATCATATTTATTTGTTTAGCACCATCATATAAATAGTACAGTATCTGTATGTTGATATGAAAATTGTTTTGATATGTACGATAAAAAAGGGAAAGAAAAGACAAAATATACAACTTTAAAATAAAACAAATTATCTACTACTTTATGACATAAGACGGCAGAAAAAAATAATCATAATTCATCCATTGAGTACATGGCCTTCTTGATTAAAAATTTCATAGGTCCAATTTTCGATATTCCATGAGAAACTTCTCTCATAATACATATTGGAAATATTTTAACTTTTAGAAGTAGCGGACATAGGTTATTTCAAAAGGTTTTAATTTGTAGGATATTATAATTGTCAAGATTTCTTGTAACATATGCACAACTGTCCTCAACTTTTCTTTCTTTCTTTTTTACGGCTATTACTGTCTTCTAGAGCCAAATTCCATATACTATTATGATAATTTCTGATTACAAATATTCTTGAAGTTCCTAAAGTTGTAGGCAGAAGATAACAAACCTTCCTCGAATGGAGTGTAGCTGATTCGATATGTCCCGTCTGCGAGGGGCGTGATGAGGTTCTCTGTGCAGTTCCCTGAGGGGTTGGTGATGGTGCAAGTCACCTTCCCCTCATCCCCCGCACTGACAGCTCGCGAGTCCACCACAAAGTCCGTGGGAGAGTCCACATAAACTCCTGTGTTCCAGAACAAAAAAGGTTTTACAACCACATAGGATCCACAAAAAGTTTTGCTCATCACAGTGGGTAGCTAATAGGTCCATGCCGCAAAACTAAAGACAGGGAGCGGGTGGAAATGGAAAACATTTTTGGACAGCTATTTTTAATAACAATCATTATTGAAGATGAATATATAATTAATTACTGTTATATGTAACCATGTCATATTATAGCACTGTTCACTGGTAGGTTGCATTTATTACATTTAACTTTGAGTAGATGTTTTTTTTATAATGTATGGAGTAGCAAATGAGATAAGGGATAGAAGAACACTTGCCGGGGGTACTTAGCACCCCCCTCACGGTAGCTGTTGCATTCCGTTTATTGGATAGACTACATCAATATTCCATCATCACAGTTTCTGGCAAAAAAGCTATTTTCTAAAAATGTAATAAACAATGATTCTGCCCTTATAATATTTTAAGTATGATAGATGTTTTTATATCCCTGAGTTTATTATTAAAATAAAATATGACATATGTGTGGTATTTTTTAACAAAGAAAGATATTATTTCAAAAGTTTATTAATAAAAGATATGCTGTCATAAAATTTCATACATATAGTAGATTCAGTAGATTCTAAAAAACCAATAATGTTACAATAGTTTTGACAAAATATTTCAAATACCTGTCAAATTTCAATACATTTTTTCCTTTAAAGTGTTTTTGTATCTTGAAAAACAATCAAGATATAAGGAAAAATTATTTTTCAAGCTGGTGGAATATCTGTGATTTTTAACTACCATTGTATTCAGCTAATAATTCCGCACAACTTTGTTCCTTTAACCTTCTTTATACCTCTTTGAGAATATGAGATTGTTAATTGAAAAATATAGACAGAGGATATATAAATATAGACACTCAACAGATTAAATTAGTTTGATTTATATATCACACTCAAACCCTGGTCGTCCATACAGCACTTCCAGAGTTCATGAGCAAACGCATAATGAGTATATACCCAAAAGTGTACATCATTTATTGTGTTATTTTAAGTAGTATTTCTAAGCTTTCTGTCATCTGTATCGTTTGCAAGACTCCACAAAAACATTCTTTAAAATGTTAAACATAATAGTGCCAACAATCCATAGAAGTTTGTACAATCTCATGAACTAATAAAGAAACTTACCATATTTACTTACACTACTATTCTTTCTTCAGCTAAATTTTTTTTATGGTCCAATCAGAATAAAATTGATTATAATAAGTTATAACATTGACTGATTTGAAGTTGTGGTATATGCAAGAAAAATAAAGATTACTTTTTACATATCTTATAACATGTTTAATGTATCAACATCATTAAATATATCAAATATATAATCATATAATTTTGAACATATTATATGTAGAGGATAGAATATTTCATAACATAACAATATTTTCTTAAGTTATCAAACAAAATAGCAAGCACACAGCAAAACTTAAAAAGCACAACTTTTGTTAGTAAAAAATAGAACAATCTACTACCTATATTTATGAAACAACATACAGGTTCTCAATGTCAATCATTATTTTAAACTAAAAGAAAACACATACACACACAAAGAATATTTATTATAAAAAATGTTTATTAATACAGCCAATTAAAATTAAACTTGTAAAGCTACAATGTCTAATGAAACATAACTATGATAAAATAAAATGTATGAAAATAGTCCAATGATAGTTGATGCAGTTTTGCCACATAAACTCGTAATGTTCAGTATACTGTGTTACAAATGATAAATGACAACATAGGACAGCGTGAGCTGGTGGGGGGACCGAGTGGTTGTACTTTCAATCAGACTATTTTCACACAATTTACTATAATTATGTTTCCTTTATGAAATCTTTTGATCTTTTGGTTTAAAGTTTCAAACAATTGATTAATTACATTAATTAAGCAACAGCTAACTTTTAACTCTAGGGTCTTTAAGTGTAATACTTTAAAATAAAACTCACTGATTTTTAAAATATTACAAATTTTGAAAGTTGTTGTTGTTATTCATTTTTTTTTTATCATTCCAATGATTGCTCTTTTTTAATTTTATGTATATTAAATATAGTATAAAATTATGTTGTTTATCTTATGTGGAATTTATGTTATATATTAAATTAGCATTCCATTATGTTAATACTATCTCATCTCATTTAAATATTTATATTATTAATAGAACTTAATACAAAAAAGATAGAACTTAATAATCATCAACCATGACTTCTTTAAATATTTGGTTTCATACCCTTTCCAAAGGATCCTATTATGTGAAAAATTTTATTGTTAACCAACAAACGTTAAGATACTACTAAAGTTCCAAATAGTTTCTATTATAATTCTTATAAGTTTTAAGTGTCATAGATACTTTACAGGGTTTACAGGGTGTCAAAAAAATGCGAGACGGGCTATTCAAACTCGCATTCTACACATAAAAATAAATCAAAAAAGTTCAGTGAATTTTTTTTATTTTGGCTTTGTGAAGCTGTTATATCTGCCATTCTGTGTTTTTACACGTAATAATTTTTTTATCTGTAACAAATTGTTGTATTAAGTTCATATTTGGCATAGACCTTTCTAACATAAATGTCCATTTACAAAAAAAAAAATTTTTTCTGTGGATATCTTCAAAATGGTCACAATTTTTAATATTAAAAAGCAAATATCTTAGAAACGGTAAATTTTTACTAATTGTGGCAAGACAGACTAAAACGAAAGTTAGAAAATTTAATTACAATAATGCCAAGATCATAGATATCAAACAACAAATGGCGGAGTAAATGTTATTTTACTTATAAAAATGTAAAAATATGAAATAGTCAGGCAGTGAAAATTGTATTTTTCAAAGGACAAAACACATTTATAAGACCACTTGTTTGATTTTTATTATATTGGTACCATTGTTTAACTTACCATTGTTAGATAAACTCTCCAACTTTTTTGTGTCTTGCCAAAATTAGGTTAAAATTTACTGTTTAAGATATTTGCTTTTTAAGATTAAAATGGCCACTATTTTGAAAAAATACACATAGGAAAAAATAATATTTTTCTTTGTAAATTGACATTTGCCAATTATGAACTTAAAACAAAAATTTTATTACAACAATGTGTAGAATGCAAATATGAATAGACATTCTCGTATCTTTGTGACACCCTAAATATTTCTCATCAAGTTTAAATGCTTGTATGTTTAAATTGTAACAATATACTTAGTTTACTAAAACAACTTATTTATATACATATAAGTAAAAGTAAACACTTTATAAAACAATAATTATATCTTGATTTTAGCTGGGGCAAGACACACAAAATACAATGTTAATAAATCAACAAAAAATAAAAAGTAAAATGGGTTGATTCTGGAAATGACTCAACACCAACTTTGGTGCTAAAATGTTGGTTCATATCTTCATACAGTGTACAATATTTTCTCATGTCATCCTTTTTGTATTGTAAATTTGAAATATAATAAAATCTTTAGGCAGTTCAACAATCAATTTAATATAAATAATTTTCAAAATTAAATCAAAACCCTTTTAAAACTAAATTTATGATCATATGTGAATTTTTATACGATTTAAAAGACATTTTTCTTAAAACTAGTAATCAGGATCAGCCCATTTACATTCTTAACACAAGGATGCTAGACAAATAAAAATGATTGAATACAATCCAATGAGGCATTCTATTACAAACGACGATAGCAACAACACAGCAAATGGGAAACGCAAGCAGCACACGGACATGCAGCATACCATGGGGTTGGATCCCGTTGCCGGAGGCTTTGATGCACGTGATGTCGGCTTCGGGGAGGATGATGGCTTGGAAGGGCGAGCCGGGGATGTGGCGCTCGTTGAAGGTTATATTGACGGTGTAATCTCCAACTTCAGTGGGCAAGTAGGCAACGGAGCAGGTCCCGTCCCCGTTGTCTCTACAGTTGATAGCGGCTTCACACGGGCCTTCCACCGTGACGCCGAGACCTCCCTGGCCCGCGCCGCGTGTGTCAATGATGAAGTCGGCGGGACGACCCACGATGCCCCGCACCAGTCCCGGGCCGCTCGCCCTCACACGGTTGGCATCACTGCCGTGCAGACAAGTGACGCGGTATGGGGTTGGCGACACTGGCTCTCCTCCAAACGATATGCTCAACAGATACTCTCCCAGCTCCGTCGGAGTGAAGTTGACAAGGAAGCCCTCGTGTGTCGGAATGACGTGAGCTTTCACCTTGGTGCCGGACGGACTGGTGATGGAGACGGCGAACTCCGCGCGGCCGGCACCCTGCGTGATCACTCGGAACTGCTGTAAACTGTTGACCGGGGCCGCTGTCCGCCAACAATCATCGACCTCACGTCAAACTCAACCTCTACATCTCACTACCAACACACTACACAACACTCTCGATCTTAGCCCTCAAAACATAAATAGCACCACTTTATTTTATATTTAATCCAAAAGAATAACCAGATTGGTTGAATAAAAACAGCTATCTAGAATAACTTTATTGAACTTTAAAGTATAAATGGTTCTGTTTTATGTACATGAGCTTGTACAATTTTAAAATACAAATGTACAAATTTAAATTTCAAAATACTGTAATAGCAGCTGATAAAAAGAAACTATCTTAAACATTCTATTTTGAAAATCGTTATTAATATTAACAGCTTCTTGTGGTTTTAATTTTAATTTTATTATTACTTTTAGTTTTAGTTTTTTGTTTTTTTGTTTTGTTATTATGTAAACAATGAATGGCTACTGACAGCTATAGACTTCCCACGCACAGGTCTTCGACCCATGTGAGGTTTTCTAAGTGTTATTTTTTAATGATGCATTGTGTATTTTATGAATAAAGAATTATTTTATTTGATTTGTTTTTACATTTGAAAGGTAAAAAAGCGCTTGCAACATCACCACTTCTATTCTAAATTTCAAAAGCAAAACTAAATTGTTTATCATTGGGTGTCCCTACTTATTGAGTTTTGTATACACATGGTATTTAGATACCTGGGCAACTTATTTTATACGTTAGGTGTTGATTTGGATCTTAATAAAAAATTAAAACCAAACCAAACAAAATCACACTATCACCAACAAAGTGCTGTAGAGTTGTCTTTTCAGGGATTAGGACTTTCATAGGCCACTTTACAATTTTTGCCCCAGAAATGAAACGCAAGCGTCAACAACACTAAAAAATGTTTGTGTTTCATTTCTGATTGCAATTAAAACATATAATTTTAATTTAGAAATTGTTTAATTTTTTACACAAATTTTACATGTGTGATTTTATAATTTAGTATTGGTTGTAAGGGTGTCAATCTGATCCAGAATTCATCATGCTGAAAAATTTTGGGTAAGTAAGAAAAGTGTATATAAGATAGAAACCAACCTAGCTCACGCCGGTTTGAACTAATAAATTCTGAGAATTTTTACCTTCAAATACAGGGAGGGTCAAAAAAACATTGTTATAATGGGTTTTGAAGTTATTAGGCACTTAACATGAAAATAATGGGCTAACCAATTGACTCAACATGGCAATTTATCCTAAAAATTTGAAATTGCTCTTATCGGCCGCATATATGTACTTGAATGAACCCACCTCTCGATCAGAGTAATTTCTTATCGTCGTACTTCCAATGTACTTCCTTACAATGTTTGACTCCACTTTTATGGATTTATTTTAGCCTGAGTCACAATATTTACGATTGCTTTCAAATTTAAATTCTAACAAACTATAACAAACAAAAGATGTCAGGATGTGGAAGAAAGGTGACGATAAATCTTAGAAATTTTGAAGTTACGGGTCAAAGCCAAGGTTTGCACAGTTTTAGTACAGTAGACTCTCTGTAATATGGCATATCATCAATCTGGCTGCCTAAAATCTGTTGCTTTCAGACATCGCTAATCACCGTTTAACAGCCCGGTTTTCTATATTTTAAGAAATTAAGGTCATTAAATATGTTTCATCGCAATTTAGGCATATTTTTTGCTGTTCGCTCTTTGTTGATTGACTATATTTCCATGGTGAATCAGTATTTGAGGATATGCTCGTTTTTGTTGCTAGTGACTAGTTTTCTAAGCTACGATTGTCATAGAGCAACGATACCGAATAATCAGTAAACAGTAAATGCATGAGTAAAACTAGCTCGGGTAACTTGACTTTTCCTACTAACTCAGCATTTCCACTAGTATGGCATCATCCTGGTCTGTTTTTTTGGATTAGGGACTATCTACTGTACAGTGATAGTCTGTGGAGAATTTTACTGTAGCACATAACTTAAATATTAGTTTGTTGTTAAGTCATAGCAATGGACTTGCATGAACTTGAGGTTAGATAGCATTAACAGGTATCAAAACTCTTTACTTTATATTGAGGATTTATTCAACTTACTGAAAAAACTTCATTGAAAAGTGGTCATTTTGAAATGTACGAGGGCTGTTCAATCAAGACTGACAGTACTCTTTCAATACCTTTAATATAGAAGTTTACACTTTAACACTGATATCTCCTTCTAAGTAATTGACATTTAAAGCCATACAGTTGTTCCAGCGCCTCTGCCAATCCTTGAAGACGTGTTCAAAGCCAGCCTTAGACAGAACATTCAAAATCGCCTCCAACGTTTTAACAGCCGCAGTAGCAGTTGTAAAACGCTTGCCTTTAAACTCCTTTTTGGCCTGAGGATATAGAAAAAAGTCATTTGGAGTCAGGTCAGGGCAGTAGGGCGGATGTGGCACAGTTTTGATTTCTTTTTTCGCAAGAAACTGAAGCACAATATTGGCAACATGGAAACGAGCATTGTAGTGATGCAGTTTCCAGTGTCCGACGAGGTGTGGCCGCTTCTTATGATCATGCACAAATGTATGGACACTGCCAATTGATATGTCGAGCATTACAGCAAGCTGTCTAATAGTATAATGTGTGTCAGTGCGAATCATAACACCCGCAGTATTATTTCTTCGGTTTAGCAGAAACAGGGGCTCCAGGCCCACCTTCTAACTAACATGATTCCCGTCCATATTTTAAGTCTTTATGCCATCTGAAACAGGTTCTTCCACTCATTACATCATTACCAAAAGCTTTCGTCAAGTCACTGTAAGTATCCGTAATGCTTTTCCCCAGTTTTACACAAAACTTTACCGCATATCTTTGCTAAAAAAATCAGCCTTAGTAAACTTTAGAGGCAAAAATTTGGAACTGTTTATTAAATTGGTTGTCATGACAAAAACTAACATGCTGCAATGTTAACAGCTGATTTGGTTGTTGCTAATACTTCAATGTTTCATATCAACTTGATAAAACTAAATTATTATACTTTGTTTGTTAAAAGTACACTACTGTCAGTCTTTATTGAACAGCCCTCGTTAATAGATGGCCAAGCTTCTTAAAGTTAAAACCATTACCATTGTAAAATAATTCTTTTTGCTTAAGTGAAACTAAGCTGATTAAATTAGACCCTTACTTGGTTCAAGGCCATCGACTTTGATCTTGGATACATCAACGTGGGGCTTGACTGGAACCCTGATGGGTGACTGGGGAACATTGATGCCCCCATAACTAGCGGTGATGGTGTAGACTCCGGGGGCGGCGGGGCAATAGTCAACAACAAACGTCCCATCCTCGTTGTCAATCAAATTGAATGGAACCTTAGATTTGTCGCTCGCTGTTATCGCCACTTTCAATTCACCTGGAATAAACAAGAACAATGTTGCAACACAAACTATATACAGATAAATTGGACATTTTGGATGGTAGTGAGACAACTTTAGCATTAAAAGTTGTTTTATATTGGTTCTATAGTAAGGGTGTGCCAGTATTTAAAAAGATGGGATTTTTAAAGCTTGGATCGGCTTAAGAATGGACAAAAAAGCTGTGAGTTTAAGCCAGACATTTAGTTCCTGACAAAAATAATAGAATTTTTATTTGAGCAGGAAACTTAATGACGCATCTGAGTTTATATGGTCTTTGGCACCTAGTATTTTTTGTCTCTATTGTTTGCTCTCAGTCTTAAGGGTTGCACAGTATCATATTCCACAGATAAGGTTCTCTACCAAAACACTTACAAAACAGTTAAAGTTTGGCAATGACGATTGAACCAGACAAAAAATGGTCGCATTAGCAAACAGATTCGAGTCTAATGATCGTAAATTTACTGTAATGACGATGACCGAGATTTTCTCTGGATTGTAATTAAGGAAACAAGAAACAATCAGTATTTTTTAGACAAAATGTTTTTGGAATAGTCAGTTTCTCAAATTGTGAGGTTTGGAATAGCATGGCTCTACTGTACATCACGTTTTTAACGTATCTAGGTGTTTTGCTATAACTTCTGTTTTCTATTGTTGTCTTCAATGTTCTTAATTTCCCCTTAATTTTCTGTTGAATGCAACGCACAGGTTACCTCACAGAATAAACTGAAGCATTCAAACAGGTCAATTCCAAAATGAATTAAAATTTGCTAAACTCATTACAATTTATTAAAGTAGACCTATTTCATCTACTAATTATTTAGGCCACTATCTCTCTTAGCAATCATTGATTAACAACCAAAGAAGTTTCATTGAGAAGTGTGTCAAAATCCATTTAAGTAATTATTTATATGCAAAGGACAAAATCACCGAGTTTCAATATGGTTTAAAAAAAAAGGGTAAAATACTTCAGACACTCTATTTGATTTTATAAAATTTATTCTTAGTAAAAAGGAAGGAAATTTTATCTTTAGGTAACATTTCTTGACTTAGCAAAAGAATTTGACACTGTTGATAAGAAAATATTACTTAATAAACTTTAAATTAATTGGTGTAAAAAATAACTGGGTTCAAAGAAAAATATATTTATTTATAAACGGGTTATATTTTTTTAAATTTGGGTCAAAGATTACTTCAAAAATTGTTAATAATTTTTGATAATTAATAGAAATATGTAATAGTGAAACAATAACTGTGGACTAAGGGGTGCTCCAAGGAAGTACTGTACTTTTGTTTGTTTGCACTTTAGTAGGGAGTACTTTAGATTTTCGTTTGATTGAAAGTTTGTATCTTTTATCTGATTTCATTTTATTTTATTTTAAGTTTTATTTTAAGGTGTAGGATTGAATTATTTTACCTTGACCAGCATCACGAGCATCTACATTGAAGTGTGTTGGAGTTTTGGATTTGACTCCATCTTCAACCCCGGGTCCAAAAATCTCCACTCGCGAAGGATTGAGCGGTTGAGATACGAACACTCTGTATGGACTTCCTTTAGTGGCAACTCCTCCGTAGTTCACCTGTAAAGTTACAACTGAATCAAAACCATCAATAAATGTGAAGGCTCTTTTGTTCCTGTATTTCAGTATTCCACTGAATTTTTTTTATTTACCATAAGTGTGGGTTATAAAATTATCTTAAAACAATAGAAGTTTGACTATCCAAGTTCTGGGTCACCTTCTCCTCCTTAAAAATTATAAGAAGTTTGTCAAGATTCGGAATATTTTTACAATCAGAATTTTTATTTCACTGAGCAGGATAGAAGTTCTTATGTTAAACTTTCTGTTCCTCTGGCTGTTGCGGGGACTTGATTTATCATAGCGATCACAACTGTCTGTTTCTTACTCTTATTGTAAACACCAGACAGTGAGTTTCACCGATCTCAGTGTGAGTTTCTGTACACTGCGGGTTGCCGCTTAGCAATGTGTTCCACTATCAATACAATGTTTAACCCTTTCCATAGCACTGAAGGGCTTAAGTCAGTTTGTCGCATCAAGGCCGTATTTCTAAATAGGCTGAAAAGGCTGGAGCCTATAGCAGCAAAGTTTTAGGGGCGGCACTTTGTCAATTTATTAGAAATTTAAAATAATTTTACTACTTAATAACAGAAATTTCGTTAAGCCAATCTTTCTGATTTATAGTGTATTAATGTTAAGGAAATGGGAACGTGTTTATTCTTCATATGAATATACTCCACATAATCTTATACATAACACTTTTTCATGTAGGGTAATCGTTGTAACAACACTCACAGTCTGTATAAGGCCCAGAAAGAGGGAACTACACTAGCGCTCCCAGAGTTTGGATTCGCAACTAGTTAATTCCTTTTTAAATCATATTAATGATTTTAATAATAGATTGGCCACAAAATAATGACAACAAACATATATCGTTTTGATTTTATAAAAACCTGCCCCATGAAAAAAGTTATTTTTTTATGAACGGAGCAAAAATTTCACCAAACAACCAAACTTCCGCCAACATCAGAATCCAATAAAAATAGTAGATATGTTGTAAGTCTACACACCAGGAACCACTAGCATCTTCATTCCCAGACTTTTCCTTTTAGTGTCATCGCAACTGTAAGATGATCTTAGACTGTGACGGTGTAACAGGAAACCTTTCAAATTTCTCTTGCTTTTGTTTTGGTAAAAAAAAATTGTCAATCAATGATGACATAGGGCAGTTCTAGGATGAAAATATAAGGTAGGCAACTATCTGGGGTGTTAAATTATTTTTAATCAACGTTTATTTTGAGAACATATAATCAATATGCTGGAGCCGCGCTTTGGCCATTTCTATAGCTGTTAACGTTGCCAAATAGTGAATCATGTTTGCTATGATTATGGTCATATTGGTTATTTTCTCAAAAGTTTAACATTTACTTACATACACAATTTCAATTGTGTGTTTATGTATTGTATTTTATTTTGACGCAATCTATCCGAACTATTCAGTCAACAATGAAGGCAACAAGTATTCAAGTAAGTAAGTATACATATAAAGGTGTAGGTCTATGACAATTTATTAACTGTTCAAATTTGTTAACTCAATTTTCTTCAATTCAAATTTCATTTTCAATTTAAAGTCGTTTAAAGTATGTTTTGTAGCTTGTGACAAAACCAACATTATTATTGGGCTGGCCGTTGCCACTATACTGCGCCTTGCCTGTTCGCTGTTGTAGCTTCTCCTGTGAAGTTGTGTTGATTCTTTGTGATGTGATTCCTTGCTTAAAGTATTCAATTAAAGAATAAAAGCAATGATTGATACTTTTATATTGAGACATCAAATTAATCTGGTGCGTATTTTAAGGTTAATTCGCCCCTAGTGACAATAAAACTGAGTATGGATTGTCCCTATAGCGGGGGGGGGGGGGGGGGAATGGATAGCCTATGGGCGGCATATTCCTAAATCTGGCCCTGTTTGTCATATAACAATGAGATTGACGAACATGAGTGGTAAAAGTAATAGAGTCGTAGAATATCTTTGGGAAAAAGTTAAATGCAACTAAGAGGTTAGATATGGAGGAAAGCATTAAAAATATTAGGAAAACTGAGTTTAGGAAACAAGGTATGAAAGAATGAAGACAATTTCAGACCTTAAAAAAACAAATGTAAGTAATGTCTAAAAGTGTAGCATTTAATTGTTTATATGCTTTTACTGAATTAATAAATTGTATTTTACCACTTTCAATAGATTTTATTAGTGATCTTTACCTCTTTCCTTATCCTCTATGTTTTCTGAGTTGACCAATATCCAAGGTAATCTTGGTCCCTTTAACTTGTATAATCAAACTTTTACTATATTCTTCAAGAACTTATGAATTAAACCAACAAATTTTGAATTACTTTTAAGATAACCCTGATTAATGATTATTGTATAATATTATACCTGAACAGAATGTCTTGCTCCAAGTTTAGGAGTGTAACGACAAGTAAATGTTCCATCTTTGTTGTTTTGGAGATTCACATCTACGTTATTGCTGTTAGAGTCCAAGACCTGAAAAAACCATTTTGCAGCTATTACATGAATATTTTCTTTGTAGCACTTTCACAATAATATATAATAGACATTCTCCATTGCGTAGCAACACCCCGAAATTGTTTGCCAATGATAAAAAGTTCATTGAATTAATAAATTTTATTCAATTAGAAATTGGACCTCTCCTTATGCCGTAGTCACTTCTAAGGTGCATGTGGAACACTAATAGAATCTACATTATGTTCTGTTGTCTAACTATTAGAGTAGCCATATAACTAGTGTAACAGTTAACATTTTTGAACATCAGTTAAAAAATTCATTTGTTCAATTCCAAAGGTGCTTAAAAAATTTTGACAGTTGAAAGGCATTTGATACAGTCTACCCTCGCCAACTTGAATTTCATGGGTCCACGATTTTTCTTCGAGTTACGAATATTTCAATTAGGAATATTTTGAGTTAGGAAGGTAGTTTTTTATTAAATCTGACTTACAAAGGTAATATACAGTACAGTGACTGCAGACAAACGCTATACCACAAGTGTCACCATTCGTTGCAATATGTACATTAAGGTTTCGGCTTTCAGAAGTCTGTGGATAAAACTTCGAGATATATCGAGTTGTGAATGTAAAATTGAAATTTTATTCGACTTTTGTCTGAATTTGAGTTGTAGAGGTAATTTTTTCTCTTCGGCTCAGAGAGGTAAAATATAATCAACCAATTATTTTGAGTTATGTGTGGTTTGTTATTAGACTAAGGAAGATTTGTCCAAGAGGATTTAAAAATAATATCATTTACTGAGGATTTTGAGTTATCAATGTTCACGTTATCAACGACTGTAACAGTAAAATGCCTCTTAAATTAAAATAAAAATAAAGAAATTAATTTCTATATGTTGAAATTTAACAGGTTGTTTACTTGGTAAAGAAGATATATCAGGAGGATAATAATTGATAGAATGACCACCCGTTACGTAATGCATTATCCACCTGGGGAAAAACCAGTCCATGGGGGCAATATATTTGATCGCGGGCTTCACTGTGGCTTTTCAGAAATTAACTTTATAATGTTATCAAAGCCAGAAGAGTACATCCCTACCGGTTATTTACTTTTATATATTTTACAAAAAATGTGCACTAACAATAATTGTTTGGCTTCACTAAGTCAATCAGATCTGTGAAGGCTTTTTTGCTAATGTAAATGGGCAGTTGAAGTTTGGAAAAAAATGGATGGTCATGTTCAGTTGACACCCTTAAATGAATGCGATTGAGGCACATATGACAACATCACCGACCATGGAACGTTTCACAATACTTTAGGGTGGCTACACTCAGTTGATACTTGTCTCTAATGTACACTTAAAACTTAATTATTTAATTTGTTTATTTATTGGTTTAAGATTTGATTTGATATATTTATAATTACCTGTACATCTAGAGGAGCAGAGCCTGCTCTCCTAGTATCAATAGTAAACTCAGTTGGTTTACCCTTCGTCACTCCATCCCGCTCGATGCCTTTACCGAAGCATTCAACCTGAAATGTTTTATATATTTTACTGAAACCAAATAAAAACCATTTTTTGCTACTTAACTTTTAATTGAATTGAAGAATTATTGTGAAATCACTTATTTTTTACTAAATCCTATGCTCTAAAACAATTACAGTTTGTATGAACAAAATTTTTTCTCCCTATGAATTTTCAATTTTTTTATATGAAGATTTTGGCCAACAGGACTCGATTGAAGATCCCATGGCTGGGAAAAATCCGGTTTTTGCCCTAGAGCCCTTCAAAGTTCCCATGTTATCCTTACAAAAATTTTTAAAAGCTACTAAAATTGAACAAAAATCAGCTGATAACTTAATAAATAAACCAATATGTTACTTTTTAACCTGTGGTTCAACAAATTTATTCCAAAGTGTAGCACAACTTGGAATTGCAAGTGAGCAAAGCAAACGAGCTCGTCGGGTGGGGGGGGGGGGGGGCGAGTAAGCAGAGCGATTGTGCTTTAGCTGAAAAGGAAAGTGATGCTTAAAAAATTTAATTGAGCATAAGCTTGGTCCCCCTGGTACTGGCACAGAATGCATTACCAATTAATTATGTTATGGTACTTAATGTTTTCTATAATAAACTCATTATCATTTAGTTCAATATACGGTTTCCAATGATTTTATTATTCCTTCATTTTATTTTTACATTTTTTTCAACATTCTATAATGTCCTAATTGGCTTATCATCAAGCTAGATTGTTAAATTTATCACAAGACAAATTTCACTTTAAAACATTTTCAGGAGTAATAACAATCAGTTGGATCATCAGCCATTTAGTAGTTTACTCAAAAACACATGCATAACTATTTTAGTGTTACCTTTTCTGGGAAGTAGTCAGTGTTGGGGAGGATCTGAGCTATGTAGGGTGACTTGGGAATGTCCTCGTTGTCACACAGGATGTGGACGGCGTACTCCCCGGGCACGGTCGGGTAGTAGCGCACGTCCGCCGAGCCGTCTCCGTTGTCGTGGCAGTCGATCTTGGCTTGAGACGGCCCTTCTATGCTGAACCCTGCATTGAAAGGCTTAGGATTAGGACTTTGTATGGGAACTTTTCAATTAGTTCGACCACACCACAATTTTTACTTTTGATGTATGGAAATGATAAAAACCTATATTTTCCAAAGAAACTAGAGTTATTTTAACACTTTGAACCCTGAGCCTGAGTATAGCTCGGGGCATAGCATATGTCACCGCGAACGAAGCCCGAGTATAGGTCGGGCCTCGAAATAAAATTCCATAGCAACCCGTATTCGGCTTATATGCGCTATTCGTTGCTACGGAACGCTTCCTTGATCATCTGGCATTGATTATAGTATCCTCAAGTCTCACAAAAAGCCATCTGTTTTGTAGCAGAAAAATAAATCCAAATACCTGCAGCCGATGTTTTGCGTCGCCAGCTGACGACGCAGTATTGTTGTCTGCAGTAATGGCTGACTTTGTTTACGATCATTTTCGTGTCAAATAAAGTGTAGTTTTACTGTTATTATAAGTGTTTAGACTGTGAATTAGCTTTTAGATTCACAGTAAATATTAAAGTATGTTCTAAATATAAGTGTACGCACCGTCGCAATTTTTATTTTCTTCAATTTTTTTTTGGTAAATTTACTGTGGAACCCAAAAAAAATTTTTTTGTAATTTTATTAAAAGTTATATCATTAGAAAGGTTATATTTTTCTCTTAATTTTGATATATAATTTATATGGGTAAAAAATATGTATAGAAAGCTACGAATTTTAATTTTAACCCCAAAATTGGCCAGTAACGCACTTAAAACGGCAAATCAGCGCCCAGGGTTCAAAGTGTTAATATATACAGGATAACTTACAAAGGATTTACAAATTTTAATACTCTTGGAAAGAAGACCAGAAGGCAACTATGTCACGGAGGAGCGCGTAGAATGGGTCATCGCCATCAGCTGTCACTGCAGACCAGTGACAGGTAGTACCACTCTGCCTCTTGTTCCTCCACTTGGCCGAACCCCACATATGCTCAACTTGTTGCATGCTAGCTCCAGTTTCGGGGTCCACGAAATTATATTTGTGGTTCACCGTGATTGAAACCCGTAGCCTCAAGCTCTTCTGTCTTGTAGGCCTTCCAACAATCCGCCATTATTGTACTGCCTGACTCTACATGGTTTTTAATTTCTTCCATGAGGGTTTTTGCACTCCTGTTAGGAACAGCAACAAGGAAACAAGCACCCGAATCTCTACATAACCCTCCAAATACCCACTGTTGCGGCAACACACGACCTGCATTGTTCTTAAACTTTCATCTATCTCGACAATTAGACCATCCCTCCTATCTTACCACTATTTCTTTTTTCCACCGCGAACACACATACTTCTCGCAAGTAATTGTTCCAGTCTACCACGGTAGGTGGCAACATATTAAGTTCTCTTTCACACCAAGACACAGATGTCAGTTCATAGACCCATGAATAAAAAAATCTGAGAATAGTCACAAAAGGGATTCGACAGTTTTCAAACCAAGTACCCACACGTAAACCAACCTTTTTCATACATGGCCTGGTAGCCTACACTTCCGAAATGGAGATTTATCGTACAAATATAGTTTCATTTCATGACCGTTCACACACTGTTTCGTTTTTGGAAATAGGTCATTAATTTGCAAAAACTTAATTGCGTCCTCCTCACTTTTCGGCAAATCCCAATTTCTAATTTGGTCACTCATTTTGACCACACACAACATAAATACGAGTAATTAAGAAATAAATCACAACTCACTAGTACAGAACAATATGCAAATAACATCGCGACGCACAGGACAGTGAGTGACCGCGCGACCAAGGCCTTGTGTTAGAAGGGGGCTGGGGGGAAGGGGCCTTATCACTTCCAGACAGATAACAACCATAGATAAAATGCTCCTCTTTACTAATTTTGTCATACTGACCAGGTAACCCCACTCACCGAATTAAAATTGTGGTGTGATCGAGCTAATTGAAAAGTATCCATTGTGTGTGTTTAGGAGGTTAGGTTAGGTTATGGGAAACACACGGTATTGAACCTTAAGACTGATTTTAGCCTTCGATAACATAAGTTCAACTATTCTGACTACACAAATAAGCTTGTTAGTGGACAGTGTATAACTAACCAGAATAGTCTGAATACTTAAATAGTCAGTAGTCAGTCAAAAATAAATTATGTTCGAACAATTATACTATAAAAAACATAAGTTCTAATGATTTTTTTTTTAATAATGGCTACATCACAAGTGTGCTGAGAGGAACAGACAAATAGTGATTTTAAGCTGAGCTAGCAATTTATCCCAGGTTAGCTGACCAAGTTACAAAATGTATTTATATGTTAAATAAGATTTACAACTTAAACAATTAACTAATATTTTTCTAGAAAAGTCGGTCTATGAATTGAATAGTGCAAAATGTTGGAATTTTTGGTTGGATAGTGGTGAAAATGATTATTATAAGCTAACCTTTGCGGATTGGATTTAGCAAACAGAGGACACTGGAATATGAGTAATTTAGAGAACATTTTTTTTATACAGGGTGATTCACGACGAAGTGCAAAAATTTCGGGAGCTGATTCTACACATGAAAGTAAACATAAAAGACCATATAAACATTTGTCCTAAAATCCTTCGTTTAGCCGCTAGCCGCCATTTTGTTTTTTACACGTAATAATTTTTATCTCCATAATGAATTGATAGATTTACTTGATATTTAGCATGGACCTTTATCACAATAATTGGAATTTTCAGAAAAATAATTATTATTTTCCGATATCTATTTTCAAAATGGCGGCCATTTTAAACTCAAATTTCTCAAAAATGGCAAATTTCATCAAAATTTTATTGGAGACAAAAAAGATGACAAATTAAATCATCTAAACAATTATAACAAGTTCGTAAAGATATGACAACAAATAACGGAGTTATTGAGATTTTTCTGCAAAAAAACATAGATTTTGCATGAATTATTCATGCAAATTTAAGTTATTTTAATAGAAAAATCTCAATAACTCCATTTTTTGTTTTCAGATCTTTACAAACTTGGTATCTTTGTTTAGATAATTTAATTTATCAACTTTTTTGTTACTAATAAAATTTTTATGAAATTTGCCTTTTTTGAGAAATTTGAGTTTAAAATTTTTAAATGGCCGCCATTTTGAAAATAGACATAGGAAAATTATAATTATTTTTCTGAAAATTACTATTATTGTGATAAAAGTCCATGCCAAATATGAAGTAAATCCATCAATTCGTTACGGAGATAAAAATTATTACGTGTAAAAAACAAAATGGCGGCTATTGGCTAAACGAAGGATTTTAGGACACATGTTTACATGGCCTTTTTTGTTTATTTTCTTGTGTAAAATCAGCTCCCGAAATTTCTGCATTTCGTCGTGAATCACCCTGTATGTACTGATACATACAGTATAGTGACAAAAAAAATAATTGCTTTAAATAAAAAAAATGAGGAGCCATTATGTTTTTTATCAGTAGAAGTTAACAGCAGATTTCTATTCATTAAAAATCTATGTTCATGTTTTTAAGAGTTTAAATTTTAAATGTGTGCTGAATAAATAGATAACAAAACAATGAATTGACGAAACTAGGTGTTATATGGTAATGTTTGGGGAAATGTAAGTTTTTCTAGTAATGTTTAAGAAGTTCAAGCTCAAAATCAGCTAACAGGCCCTATCCATTAGTGGGATGGGACATAATTGTAAAACAAGATTTTTTAACTCGAACAATGGGATGCTCACCTAGAGCACCAGTTTCGCCGTTGGTCTCGACAGTGAACAATGCCGGATACGCCACAACTCCCCCCACCAGTCCCGGGCCGTAAGCTCTGATTGCCGTCTCCTTGTATGGTCCGACATTCACCTCGAACGGTGACTTGGGCACCTCCACGCCAGCGTACGTCACCATCACAACGTATCTGCCTTCCTTCTTCGGATGATAAACAACATCGTAAGTCGTCCCATCCACTTTTGAAATCTTCACTGGCTCGTTAATGCCTCCTGTAAATGATTCAAGATTCAAGATTTTTTATTTGTCATTAGGCATACAAAATTGATGTATTGGACATAGTCAAATTGTAAAACGAAAATTAGTGCAATCTAAATTACAATCAGTAGACCCAGAGGTGTGACAGTGTGTGCATTATCAAAAAGTGAAATATAAGTTAGCTAAAACAATTTTAAACTCTGTAAATGATTCAATGATACATTGAGTAGTAATAAACTTCAATGGTAAACAAATCATTGGTTGTTTATTTTTTATTTTTAAAATTATAGTAAAAGCTATGTAAAGTTATATGGTGAGCTGTATTTTTAACTGTTTAGCTTAAAATTTTTAATTTAGTAGGCAAAACATACTACACGAAAGAGCCAAACTGTTGGTTAAAGTCCAACAGAAAAGACATTTTACCATTCTATCGTCTTTAACTTTAAACTAACTCAGAACTTATCAACTGATATTTAATATAAAAGGCAATTAAAGATCTCAACCACTTTTTCTGAAGTCTAAGTGCCATAACTTTATCAATACAAACGAGCTTCCATTAATGTTTATGTTGTAGACTTAAAGTGTACTTTAATACTATTCTGATCTGTACTTGACACTACTGTCACTATTTTAGCCTTTCTTTATTCATTATTGAACACATTATTTGTTTTCAATACACCACAACACAAAAACTGACTACAGCTAATTATTTCAATTTTTTAATATGTTAATAAAATCAAGGAAGCAAAATATATTTTTAATCCATTAATTAAATGCGTTTGGTCAGAACCGATACACACAATAAAAACACGATAGTTTACAAATTTTAGAAATAGCTTAAATAGATCACAGATAAAAAATAAATCATGACAGTATTTACACCTTATAGACAAAAAATGTTTGTTTCACTAGGTCGCTAGTACCAAGTCTCATATATTCACTGTTCACTGATTATTTTTAATCCTGGCCTACACTCAACTTTTATGCTCTAAATGAATAGGTTCAGCTTGAGTTATAAAAGTTGATTTTTCACATTTCACTCGCTTTAACTGCCATTTTTATTTTGTTTAATAACTCAGGGATTTAAAAAAAATTAAACATCAATAAAATAGTTTTTTAAAGTTTACAGTAACAAACAGCTTTTAGCAGTAGAAGAACCCTTTCCTTTACTTTCCGCTATTCTCTTGTTCATTCTGAAAGAATTCAGATGTAATTGTAAAAATAGTGAGCCAATGAATTAATTCACTCCCAAATAATGAATTTATAATTAATAAATAACGTACTTGAGAAAACAGTACAGTCAGTAATGATTTATTTAGATGTGACCAGTTGTCATCCAATATGTGTATTTGCGATTTGGCTGTGTGATTCTTATTTGTGGCTTTGATTTGCATTGACCTTTTAATGTCCACAATCATATATGTACATTTTGTACATTCTTCATCGTTATATCTATTTCTTTTGTGGTGGACACATTGTGGTTTTTATTAATTTGTTGGTGATTATGTCAAAAATATTGAAACACATATAAAGGAGTAGGCATATTATTTCACCAAGTTGCACCTCTCAAAGGTTCAACTGATACCATCAACTCCGAGCAAGCAAGCCACTGGTTTATTTAATCTATGCTCGACATATTTAATTTACCCACCACACTGCCACAGATCGGCTAACCCTTTTAAAGAGTTGCACTAACAGGTCAGTTTTGGTAGAGAGCAAGAATCAAACCAGCAACCTTGTAGACATTCAATTGCGATTCTTTCCTCATATGATTCCTAATGGTGTTTTGTAGGCAAAGTGTGCTTGAACTTTATTCATAGACTTTAGAACTTGACTTCTGACCATTTATGACAATTTTGAGTCCCATGATGATTTTGATTATTTTGAAACTCTTTTTTTTTACATGATAAACTATATATATTTGGAATCTACACTGTAATTAAAAACTTTTAGCTGTCTTTGCTTTGTAATTACATGATGTGCTTAACACTTAAACATCTAAGTTATTAAGTGGTACTTGGCAGCTGGAGAATTGTTGGGCTTTCAATTAAAAACAGCATATTCATTAAATTACTTTGTTTTATGTTTTCAATACATGTATAATTAGTATATATAACCAAATTCAAGAAAATAGCTTTTTACTACAATTGAACCTCGACAAATCGACACTTTATAGATTTAGGGAGTGTCAAACTATCGAAATATCAAACTATATGGAATGTATGGGAGATTTTAATGTTGAGATAAAGTCTTTAGTTTCATTTTTAAAACACTAAATTTTAATGGAATCATAAATTGAATGAACTTCAACCCAACCAACATTTAAATCAATCACCACTTTGTTTACATTTCCACCTTTGTAGTCACTGTAGACATATAAGTCGCTACTGAGACGTTAAGTAGTCACGGACCATGTTGATTTATAGAAAGTGTCAAACTATTGAGGTTCACTGCAATTGTGAGAAAACAGCAATTCTGTTTCGGAGGGTAACGACTGCCAACCTGGGCCGATGATGCGGACCTCCGGCGTTCCCTCGCCCGCGCCGGCCGTCAGGATGTGGAAGTCTGCGGCGTCGCCGACCCGGACCCCCTGAGGCTGCAGGCCGCGGCCCCAGCACCGCACCTTCTTGGCATCCGACACTACGCCACAACGGACAACGTTAGTCACACCAGTGGGTCCAAGTGAGCCTCAACCCTGGTTTAATGTTTTTAAACTAATAGAGTACATTTTTTTAGCTACTTATTATAATTGTAACATCGCTTATGTACAACTTAGAATTTAGTTAAGCTAAAGATGCTATATTCTTTTACGATATACATTGATGATAAAGTAAAATTAGAAATGAAAAACAAACGTCTACAACACTCAAAAAACGTCCCATGAGGATACAACACTCAACGTTTTTGAGTGTTGTAGACGTTTGTTTTTCATTTCTGATTGCAAACAACACGTATCATGCTAATAAAAAAAGTGTTTAAAGTAAAATTGATATTATCATTGTTCATGAATAAACAGTCTTTAAGCTTGTAGATATGTTTTCATTTTATTTACGGAAATACTTACATTACCGCTATTGTAAAATAAGTGTACAATGCAGTAATTAATCAAATTGTTAAAATATCACAGGGTTTTGATATATAAACATAGCACATGCATGTATAAAGTGGACTTTCAAAAATCTGGACAATTTGGCAGACGTTTAGATCAGATCAAGGCCATAGTCAAGGGGTTGTTAAGATGTCAAACCCCACCCCCCAAAATTTGTAAATAAATATTTATAAGACTCAACAAATTCTACTCAATGAGGACCTGGGCCCAGCTGAGTTTGAACAGAGAAAACTAGCCTATATTATCAAACTTTGCCGTTTTTTCTTGGGACTTGAATATTGATATAAATTAAAATACCCAATCCTGACCACACACCAAATAGAAATAACTGCCAACGTTGGGCGATGATGCCCCAAACTGCCCCACCCCCCCAACACCCACCATCCTCTGAAAAACAGCCTTTTGGTCCTCATGTCCAAAAATATAATTTTCTAAGGATTTTAGAAATCCATGTTAAAACATTCTGATGAATAATTATGATCATATTTTTCAGGTTGAGGGCCGTCCATAAATTACGTCATTTTTGGCCATTTTTGGACCCCCCCCCCTCCCTAAAATCATCCTACCATCATAATTTGTCTGACCCCCCCCCCCCCCCCTTCTCGGAAAAATGACGTCATTTTTAACAAACCTCCGTTTTAAGTAAAATTAATGCTTTTTAATCACTACATAATAAACTAAAAAAATGTACCAATCAAATGTGAATTTACCTTCAGAAATACGGCCAAAATGACTTCCTCAATGGAAAAATAAACTATAAAACAACGCCTTAAAATAGTCTAATGTATTTTATAGATTATTATTTTATAATAGTTGAGTTGTGTTAGAATTTATCATTGTGTTACTCTTAAAATTTGATATAAAACGTCATATTTACAATGACGTCATATCAAAGCCGACACCACCCCTTGCACATCACGTTACCATCATTTTCAATCTGGACCCTCCCCCCCTATTTTCAGATGACGTAATTTATGGACGACCCCTTGTTGTGGCAATGCAAAGTGAAATTTTAAAAAAATCAATGTGTCAATTAATAAATCACATCAACTACTGTATTGCTCATAATTCAGCAACATACCATTATTAATAAAAAATACAGATGTGAATAGATTAGAATGAGAAATACGGTAGTGAACAATGTACTGTAGAACGCATAAAAATACCCCCTCGCAGCGGACCTGCGTAAACTTCCAAAGGAATTTGAAATTTTTAATTTTCCCCATATAAACACCATAGGAAGGAGTATGTAGGTTTACTGCCATGGGATGTTGGTAAAAATGTTAGTTGTTAGGAAATGTAATAGTTGGGTATGGTAAAGACCAAATTGTATCAATATTCAGCACTTTTTAATTTCCCCCTAATAAACCCCATGGGAGTGAGTATGTAGGTTTGCCGCCATATGGGTGCCGTAAGCAAATATCAGTTAAACCCTACCGAGTAAATGTACATACCAAATTTTAACAAATTATATGAATAAATAAGCGAGATACATGGTTTTGTTGATTTCCCATAATAATAACATGGGAAACCTATTACTGGCTTTTTTCCGTTATCCATCAAGCAAAGTTAAAAATTCAAAATACTCATTAGTTTTTCTTTTTTAAGCTCTTTTAATTGGTTTTAGTTAAAGTTTTTGAATTTTGAAAATTGAGGTCCAAAAATTATAAAAACCCATTTTCTACCCTTTTGAAACCTCATAAAACCCCATTTCCATGGTCCGATCATGCTGGGTCACAAAATCATGGAAATAGACCTAGTCTTACATCTCCATAGTAAATTTCATCAAAATTGGAGGTCCCTTCAAAAGTTATAAGTACCACGGACACATATATAGATGGATAGATATCGGTATATGTACAGTAGGCCTATATCTAAATACATATGCATATATATGAAAAGGAACAACAAATGGTGTTTTTGGCTTCTGGGGACCTCAAAATGAAACAGTAAAGTGGTCCCGGGTTTAGGTCTTACCATGACTACTACCGTAATAGCGTATTCCCTGTAGATAAATTCGCTAATAACAATACTTTACAATACACAATTATTTAGATACACGTTTCATTTATTTGCTTTACAAGTGGACATTTTCACTTACAAAGCCATCTCATTGAACTGAGAATGACATATATTGCCTGATTAAAAATCTACTACTTGTGTATATGAAAAATTCGAATTTTTTCAATATTTATTCGTAAGGAAATTATTTTATTCAAAATCACTGGATTAGACAATATGAAACCTGGTGCCAGAGGACCATGATTTTTGAGTCTCACGTATTACATGCCAAACACAAAAATGCAAAAAAAAACAAACTCAAAAATAAAGATCAATTGGATTTTTCATGATGTATACAAACCTGGAGAAACTCTAACACCATAAGGACTGCCGTTGATGGACTGCCCTGCAAAGAAGACATTGACGGAATGTAGGCCGATGACTGGGGAGACGTATTCACACCGCCAGTCGTCGGGGGAGATCTGACGCAGCTTGACGGGGACGGTGTTCTTGTGGCCCGCCGGGTCGAGGATGATGACCTCCGGCACCCCCCTTCCGGCTCCTGCCAACACGTCACAAGTGTTAGTGGACGGCGGGGCTACTGCGATACTACCATATCAAGCTGTCACAATGTACTGTATTACAAATTTTAAAATGACACATAATCATGAGATTTTTTTTTCATTTCTGTAATGTGAAAGAAAATATTGATAAACCAGTTAGTAAACAACTACTACATCATAGTTCAGTATCAATGACAGATATAAAAAAGATAATTCAAACATATCAAATGTGCAATAATACAAGTCATAAATCTTTACAAAAATACAGTTGAGTTAAAATAAAAAATAAAAACAATAAATTCTAGAAAACAAACTTTCACAATTATTGTTTATGCTTATTGAACTTAAACTCTTTTGTTCAGATGGGTATTGTGTGTTTCTAAGGACTGCAATTGTCAAATCCTTGCTTACTATGTTCAAAGATAGCATCCGGTCTTGCCAGTGCCATGCTCTTTCACTCTTTTTTTATCAGCTCATAACTAACATAAGAGGGAGGTAGTTTGGTGGCTCTATAAACAACTGATAAGATATGGAGGGAAATCACACCTACCTATGGCTATTATAATGACTATGACAATCCCCTATAAAGAATGCTTAACTAAAGGAATCTGAGATTTGTTATAAATTTTTTTAATACACAAATTTTACAGCTCTTGATACGATGTACAAAGTACAGTATTAAAATTGCTAATACAGTAGTAGCTTTTTAGTTCAGCCTCGGATGCTTTGGCGGCCAGATAATCAGGCTGCACACGGAAGTCTATTGTTACTTTCTTCCAAAATCAAACGTTCAGCCTCAGGTGTTTTCCATGGCCGAAATAGACACAAGTCACCTTGCTCCATGTCTTATCACTAAAATATATCAGTTCAATTGCCGATTTCTAGACTTTTCAGATTCAGACGTCAGACGTTCTAAAATATTGTGTTTGGTGTTCTATTTTCTATCATTATCTTTAGTTGGGTATTTCGTTGCAGAATCACTGGAAGGTATTATTGTCCATTAAATGCAGTTTCATTGCTAGCGACCAATTGTCATTTTGGCTGCAATACAATGTCTGAGCGAGCAAATCATGATTGTTACAAAGTCAATACACAACATTCAAGGGTTGTTAAAGAAAACTTTATCAACATATTCAACAAAAACTCAAATATATTTGTACCAAAATAAACTATCCACGAGTGTCCACCAGTGTTACCTTTTGTACAAATGTCGAAGTAGGTGGGTCGGTTGATCATGACTCCATCTGGTTGTAGGCCCGGGCCAGACGCTGTGACCTTGGAGGGATCTCCAGCATGACCTTCGACCAACACGGAGTACGGAGACTTGGGGATCTCCCTCCCAGCGAACTTGACTGTCACTTTGTGCGTTCCCTCTAGCTTGGGCGTGTACGACACGCTGTATGTTAGGTTACGGTCTTTATTGAACCTTATATCCACCTGTAAACAAAGAAAAGGTTTTAGACAGGAATTATGACCTATTGACACAACCATTCCCTGCCTTGACTACAGCGCATTAATTTCATGTTTGGACATAACATTTCACTCTCTCTGGTATTTGTCCTTCTAGATTGTAAATGTGGTTGGTTTGACAAGGTCTTTTGGTATTGTTGTGATTTATTAAAGGTATTTTGGTCTTTAACCCTTCATGGGTGTTTTTGATTTCTAAACACAAGAGGTCACTCACAGAAGTTTTTCTGGGTATTTAAATAATAGAGAAGCAGTGAAATTGTATACATATATTATTAAAAATTTGACATATATCTAATGTGGTGAGCGTGAGGTGACTCCTGCAACTGCCAACACGCGACAACCCATATTTTTCAACAAAAATAAAAGCGACCTGAGGGAAACTCCGTTGAGACACTCAAATTGTTAAATCTGTAGGGAATGCAAATTGGGAGTTGTACTGTTTTGATCCTCTATTGGAGTTATTAGTTAATTTAATATCATTAAAACCATGAGTCAATTTTCTTTTTATTGGTCTGGGTTAACAGGTGGGCATTGCTAGCCATTTACATTTTCCTGTGCAAAGTTGGCGGGCTGTTCACCAAATTTCTTTATCATTTAAAGTATAAATAAATCATTGCTTGGAATAGATAAACTAAGCAAGAATTATGCCATTAATGATTGCTCCTTTACCAGTCTTGGTCTGTCAGAGTAGCACTGCTAATAAAATCAAATTTTAGGTTTTCTTTTTATGTCATCAGTGAAGGTCACAATTACACAACATTTAAAAAAGTCACAATCATAGGTGTTAGGTGGTTGTGGTAATTTCAGAAAAGTTCTGTAGGCGAGGAAACACTTCAATAAACAAGGTAATTCTGGAAGTGAGTGAGAGGAAAGCAAGAGAAGCTTATCCAGAAAGTGAGTGAGTAAAACAAACAAGATGATCGTGGAAACGAGTAAGCAAAGAAGACAATCCCATCCTGGGGACAAGTGAGCAAATCAAACGAGTTAATTCTAGAAATAAATAAGCAAAGCAGTCTCATCCCAAGGACAAATGATCAAAGCAAATTAACTAATAATGGAAACGAATAAGTAAAGCGAACAGTCTTATCTCGGGTATGAGTGAGTGAAGCATACAAACTAATCAAGGAAGTGAGAGAGGAGCAAAGAAGCTCATCAAGGGGTTGAGTGTGTGAAGCAAACAAGCTAATCCTGAAAAGTATCCAGAGTAAACATTCTCATCCTGGGAATGAGTGAGCAAAGCAAATAAGCTAATCCTCGAAGCGAACGAGCTGCTAAGAGGTGAGTGAGCAGAGTGTACAAGCTCGCCTTAATATTATCGTTAGAAACTGAAATGACATCTAACAGACACAACAAATTCTTTTTTAAATACTTGATAAATTAATGGTCTGAAGATGGTAAGCTATTCTCGTAAACTGTGATTGTCATATGGAATTAAATTAAGATTGGATACAAAGGTGAAGTAACCTTTATTTTTAAATTGTCTTATCAGATTTAAAGGGTAATTAAAGGGTTGCCCGACGGACCATACATCTAATTAATAATGTTAGGATTCTTAATGTTAATCTTACTGGTTCTAGTTTGCCATATGGATTCTCAACGGTAACTTCCACGTTGCCTTTGCCAGCGGAGAAGGTTTCCACTGTGAAGATAGCCGGCGCTCCCACGACTGGGCCCGTGGGCTCGATACCAGGACCGTACGCTCGCACCCTGGACACCACATAACCGATAATTCATTGTGAAACATAAACAATCATAAATATATTAGAACAGGCTATATATTTTCAACTGAAGTACTTTAGCTCACTATGATTTAGAATATGGAGCCTTGATTTTTGCTTCAAGAGTTTATTACTGTCACATAATATAAATCAAATTTGTTTGTCCACTTACCTTCTGTATTGACTGTGTACAGGGAATATAGTGTAACTCTGTTAATAAACTAACTGCTTGTTACTCTTTTATTAACCAGGTACATAAATAGAATTTTGGTTCTTAGAACAGATTTTTCCAATCTTTAATTTTTAGCTGCCAAAGAGTCTTTAAATAGTTTGTTTAGAGATTTCAAGGGGAAAACATAAAATTTTAGCTTTAATTTTAGTGAGGATTTTAAAGGTATCTTTTGTATTGAAATATAAAAGAATATACAAGTATTTAATAAATTTATTGCTGCTTTAAGGGATTAGTTTACACAGGCAAATTCTTTGCCTAGAATACCAATGGTATTAGAGTTATTCGATCTTTGGAAAATTTAAAGTACAATATTTAATGAAATTGATAAAAAATTCCACATTAACTAATGCAATTTGTAATTATAATTATTTCATTTAGAAACCTCATACAAATTTGAAAACATTAATCTGTAATGATTAATTGCTTTTAAATGGGAGAAATTTAGGAAATGGCTGAGACCAAGTAATTTTACATAAAGTCTACAAAAATATATAGATACTCAACTATCCAGATTAAGCAAAAATGGATGGACTATGGATACTTCAGACAGACATGTTTAATACATTTTTGTAAATTAAATAAAAGAAAAATACAATGCTTATGCTTTTGGGACCTTAAACGATTTAACATTTCTTCAAGAAACTTGTATTAGTACAGAATTGTAAACTGAATAATGTCATGATTTTTGGCCATGATAAAAAAATGTGGTTGGCTCAAGGCCGATTCAACTTGATCTGGAATTATCTAAAGGATTTCCACCACAATTGCGGGGCAAACAATTGCCCACTTTGTTCTTTACGAAGCTAATTTATTCTTATGTACATAGTTGTTATACTAATTAAAATAACTAAAAACAAAAAATTTATTTTAATTTAAAACTCTGGCTAACTCAAATTTCTAAAAAGCAAAATGTAAACCATATTAAACCAAAATATTCATATTTAAATGTATACAAAAGCAAATACAAAATTTATTTCAATACAAGCAGATTGTAAACATGCCTGTAAAACTTAATTATTTGCATAATAGTGAAAACTAAGGATGAAAATATTTCAATTAAATTTACAAATGTCTTTCTTCTAACCACAACTAGCATTAATTAAAAAATAAGCAAATTTAAATAGAATATTGATTAAGTAAAATTAATGAACAAACATTATAGCATAAGTTAAAGAAAGTTAAATTGAAAGCCACAACTTATAGAATCGAAGATCCAAGTACCTAGGTTTTAAAAAAATCATGATTAAAAATAATCTGTGTAAATCCAATATATATACCAATCATTCAATTTTTTTCTCTTCTATAAAAAAATAACATTCTAGATAAAGTACACCTAAAACATTACAATATTCAAGTCTTCATTTTTAAATTCCCCCGCCCCCCTCCCCAAAGCTATTTAATTTAACGTACAGAGGTTCTTAAACAAAAATACTTCCAAAAAAAGTTTGTCCATAGGAAGCAGTTAAAAAGTTGATTCATTTTGAAGATTAAGTAGGCCCTCACTTAAAACCACTGGTTTATGAAAATAACGTCAGATCTAGATACAATAGACAATCCTTTAACTTTCATAACACATAAATATTTTGGATACCAGACAAAAGTGATCATTCCCGGATTAGTTGACGATAATTATTTTTCAAAATAAAGAAGCTTATACAATTGATAAAACGATTGTTCACAAGTGGAAAAATATGATAAGATCCCTTCGTTATCATGATCATTCCTGCACACTTTAACTCTTTCTAACATTGCAATCAAGTTTGCTGTAATGGAGCGATGACTAAAATCAGCTGCCTGTCTGTACCTGATGGGATGACAACTTTGAAAAAGAGTAGTGATTCAATTTCTTTAACACAGCGATCTGTGTCTCAGGAGTCTGCAAGTCTGAAAATGAGAGTCTGAATGTCCAGAGTAGCTCTTGCTGCCTGGCCATCTGGCCATCCAGCAGGTGGTTGGGGGTCGGATCTCAGTGGAAAGACATGTCACCAAGTTCAGACCACAGTAGTGCAAGAGCCACCAAGAGTGCCATGCTTGCCACCTCAGGTGGTGTAAGCATTTCCAGATAATCTGCGAGAAACGAGCAAAAGTTGTTGAATCACTCAGCTTACTGATGGAGAGGCAGCCCAAGACAAGTAACAAACTTCATGTTCATTCTTTGATATGGTGGAAGTATG
The DNA here is from genome assembly GCA_030545055.2 of Neoaliturus tenellus. Lineage (NCBI taxonomy): Eukaryota > Metazoa > Arthropoda > Insecta > Hemiptera > Cicadellidae > Neoaliturus > Neoaliturus tenellus. The sequence continues at coordinate 69,982,614 of CM061535.1, read as the reverse complement.
GCACAGAAGTCTTTAAGTTGCCATGGAGGCATAGAAGTACAGCAAGAGAGTGGTGTTAACGTCCCCGTTCTGCAGATACTACATTGCTTATGGATCGGGCATCAAAATTGATCCGAGAGCTCAGCATGTGGATTGGCTAAAATCAATTAGAAATAGATTTTTCTGTGACAATTCTTAATGGGTCGGGTACTTCAGGAATTACCTTCTTCGTATGGATAAATTGAGATCACCTCTGTTCAAGTATTGATCAGAAGAAATAGGTTTTCCAACAAATTGACATAATCTGTAAGGGTTGCAAGACGTGTGTACCATGCACGAAATCATCCATTCACAATTCCAGCCTAGACGTCACCTCAGTCACATGGCTGATTTAGAACCAAGTTGCGTATGAGTTACGAGTTCCACTCTCCCACCCACGACAAGGGATCTCCCCTCCCAAGTGATGTTAGTGCATAAACGCATTCCATCCCACAACTACTCCCTTATCACCTTGTGTGGGTTTAAGGGAAAAAGTAAATATGGACCAACAAAGGTAGTTTTTGTGTTGTCTTATCCCATTAGGTACAGACTAAGTAGGTAAATTTAGCACAACTTTGAGTAGACTCCATAAGTCACTAAATAAACAACTTTATGTTTGATAGAAAAAATAAGTGACTTTTTCCGAAACAATCTTGAAAATGGCCATTAGTATCTATAACAGTAGCCATACAAATTGCAAAATAGGAGTAATCCATAAAATAATCAAGTAACATTAAACATGGACAAAATGTAGCTCTATTAACAAACATGCTGACTATTAGGCATTATTAAATGTATTTTAAAAGTTTATGATGCTATTAAGCAAATGACAGGTAAGAAAAACACAAATTCTTAAACATATAACTTACCGAGGCGGGGGAATACTGCACAAGAAAAAAACATTTAGTATTGGATAGTCGAAAAGGCATTACAATATAATTAAAATAATATTTAATAAAGTAATTTAAATACATTTAGTAAGAAATCGCAAATTGTATGTTTTAAAAATGTATGTTTGAATAAGTCGAGTATAAAAACTGGGTTGAACGTAAAATAAAGGAGATCTCAATTTTTCTCTGTTCTTTTCTCTAATGCGTACGGTTTTTTAAGTAGCTGGGTGAACTTAACTTGTTTGTTTCCAATACACGCTAAGCAATTGTGGATGTCTGATATTTTTTCACAAAATATTTCAACAAGTTGAGACTAAAGTAGCAGAAAAAAGATTAAATAGCCATTAAAGGACAATAAAATTTATACTATTAATACTAATATAATTGAGTTTTAAACCGTCATAATTTGAAAACAGTAAACAACATTTACTGAAATTGCTCTGACCTAGTGCCAAAAGCACTAAGTGCCAAACCTGAAAACAATGCAGGGCCATTCGGAGCAGCAGCGAGGGTAAGTCCTACGTTTAACATCTCTATATTGAACATTCAACAATGACATGCTCCAAACAAATATAAAAAGTGAAACCTGTTATTGTTTGATAGATCAAATTAAAACGTTTATTTTTCTTATACAAATTTCAAAATATAATTAAGTATCTTTTCTTCACAACCTTAAATAGATTTTAAAACGTAGTCATAAAAAATCCAGCTATAAAACAGCGTTCATTGCTCGATAGGGATGTATTCATATTGAATAAAATGTTGTTTGGACTTGTTCTATAATCAAATAAAACTTCAATAATTTTTAAACAATATATATAACCGATATATTTTCTCGTTTGATTCATCAAAATTGGTTAACAAGTGATCTGTACCTGTTTGGGTTGGTTTTTGGTCTGAGAGGTGCGCCGGATTTCAGCTTGGCATTAGGGTACTGAGACAAGTACGTCATCATAGACAGTTCATCCATATTGGGATTCACCATTTCTTCGGGTTTTATCAGCTAAAATCAGACACATATGACTTATATTATTATTCCAAGTTGGTGTTAAAAAAAAATTATTAATAACCTTATTGTATTGCAGCGTTTGAAGATCAAATATCAGTAAGTTGTAACTTGTCTTTAGTTGACCAGTAGTGCTGTAACTTTGTAATATAGTGTCGTGAAACTGTGTCAGTTTATATGTTTTTACAATTTCTGAAATTCCTTTTCAGTGCCATGTGTGCTACAGATTTTAATTTTAAAGGCTTGAGGAAGAGAAATCCATTACAATATTAGTTCTCTGAAAAACATTATTGGATATTCTGCAAAATATCCCATTAAAAACAAAGTTATTATATAAAAAATAAAATGAGTTAAACTAAATAGGGCGAAATATTTTCAACATCATTTGGCTACTAAGCTTTTATGTTTTTGTGGTTTTTTTATGTATTAAGTATTACTGCAGAAAAATTCATAAGCCATAGTATTTATGTAGTAAGTATAATTTAATGTGGTTTTAGGATCCAAGAAATGTAAAAATTACACATAGTTTTGTATGTAAGCAAAAATTAGAATGCACCAAGTTACTGATCGATTTGTGAAAACATTCTAATGAAGACTAAAAAACAAATTAATAACAGGAAACAACCAAAATTAATAAAATTTGTGAACAATATTTGACCAAGCATTTTAAACCAAATAAAAAGCCAACAGTTACTACCTAATATATTTTAATAAAGAGGAAAGTTTTTTCTTATTATTTAATATAAAAAGCTATCAAGTAATCTCATTAAAATGATTTTGTCTTTATAATATATATTAAAGATTTTCCAAAATATATAGTAATTAACAACAATGAAAATATTAATACAGTCTTTCAATAGGCCTATATTTTACTACAAAAATTTATTCTGGGTTTACTATAGGTGTTTATTTTTTTACGGAGTATTTTCACTCACTTGTCTAACGTTCAACCAATCGTCTGCAAGACCCATCGCTTCAGTTGCATTTTCAATGGCGTCTTTCGGGTTCCAGTCTTGCCAGTCTGGGCAGAGACCTGGAAACCAATACACTGCTTTAGATTTTAAACACAGAAATACCTGTAACCTCAAAATAATCAATATTATAACCAACACATTTTAAAATCTGATTTTATGGGTTAAATAGGCCTCTACACTCTACTCTACACTTAGAGTCTCGCAAATTAAGTGATTTGAAAACTTGTATTGCTTCTTGGGCAGACCATAGAGTCAGAGGCGGATTTGGAAATTTGCCGCCCCTGGGCTATTAAAAAAGTGCCGCCCCCTCCTCCCGCCACAATTTCCTAATTTATATCCACAATTATTGCCCTAATTCCTATGTTATTTCGACGGGAGGGGACATAAAAAGCTGAAAATAGTGATTCTACGGAACTTAAAATTTAAAAACTTAAAATGAAAGATTTTGCGTTGCAGTGCAAGAACTACCAAAGTGTGGCTCAAGGCTCAAAGCATGGCTATTAGTGTTTGACTGGTTCTTTGACCAATCTGAGACACAGTTCACAAAAGCTTTATTTCAATAAGAAGTACACAATAACAAGTGCCGTTGCGAACAGTCGAAAACTAAATAGCCTTTGTGCGCGTGCGTAGTTCACGGCCGGTGGAATAGAACGAAATACTATGTGACCTTCGTTCCCAGTCTCAGTAGATTTTTTGAGGTTTGTTAGACACGTCTGAGTGTTGCAATAATAAATTGCCATATTGATTTTAATTTTATTCTAGATACTACAGTATTTAAAATGAAGTATTAGATAAAGTGCAATAACTAAATTACGGCTATTTTTGTGTTTTCCCGTTAAAGTTTGAAGTAAAAATAGTGTCAATAGCAATATCAATTTAATTATCACTGCCACATAACCTAACATAACCTCAAATCACCCATCCCGAATGCACTGGTGCAGCTCGCCGGTGGCGGATGTATATATGGGGGGGAGAGAGGGGGCGGGGAGGTGGCGGATGGTTCCTTTGCGCCGACGACGCGTGGATTGCAACCATGACAAATCAACGTAGAGCTGAGTTCTCCCAGCTACTCTTAAAAGCTCTTTAATGACCCCTTGCCCTAAGATATTATGATCTCACTTAGAAAATAGTCACTCTCGGTTCTCAAATTTTTCTGTACAACTCTTCCAAAAAATTTCCACCTCCAATAATTTGAGTTTCTTAATTTGCAGCCTAAAAAATGCCGTTTTTTTTTTTTTCAAAATTGCTGCCCTCGAATTCTGCCGCCCTGGGCTATGGCCCATTTAGCCCATATGTAAATACACCCCTGCATAGAGTCGAACTTCTGACAGTTACTTAAATGCTCGTTGAGAACATTCAAGATTAGTAGCCTGTCTGATACACATTAGTTCTAAGAGCAAAATAATTTGTCACCATTCTACTCTACTAAAACATGTTTTTAGGATGTTATGTGAAAACTGAGGGTAATATAGTTCTTTCAGAACTATAGCCAAAAGTAAATTAGCTAAATTGCTAATTTATATAGCTGTACTTTCCAAAGATTTGCGTTTAGGAATAACTTAAATTGATTAGTATAGTATTTTGTAAATACCGTATTTTAATCAGGGGAAAAATTGTGTTCTACCTCTTCTGAGAGGTTTAACTTTAGCCCTCGAGCTTTTTATAACCTCAATATCGTCTCGACAAAGCACATGCTGCTAGAAAACCTTACTTTCAGTCCTGGTCGAAATGTACTATTGATGAGGGAGTTCTACAGACTCCCAGTACAGTTCACTTGACGTCATATCGCCATGGGTTGATGCCCCACAACGTACCTTACATGTAACTTATTCATACTGTTCGTTTCATTTTGTGACTCTTTTCAATCAAAATAGACTGTATAAAATAAACAACAAAAAGAAATCAATTTTTTATTATCTTACTATCACCAAGAACTCATAATTTTTGTTATATTGCATTTTAGATACATTTTATACTGTATTTTTTCATCTAAGATAGATTCACTAATCTTACTCATCTCTTTGTTAAAATAAAATTTTTTTGCAATTTTGGACTATAACAATGTGGGACAGGATTGCCTTCAATAGAGCACGGTATTATTTTGAGATCTCAAACCAAAACCGTGAAATGTAAGACTTTGAAGAATGAAGTTCTTAATTTAAAACTGCTTGATATTTAGTGATGGCAAACTTTCTTGAAAAATCGATTTCATGTATCGAAAGAGTAAATTCAATTTGGACAAAAAATCGATTTTTTAAGAAAATCGATTTTTTATCGACGCTTTGAAATTCTTTAAGTTATACCAGGAAGTAAAAATATAACCAACAAACATTTAATTAATACTATTAATATGACAGTTTTTGTAGTCAATGGTTACACCTTTGACTATATAATTGAGTTTGTATGTAAAATCAATGATTAACTTATATATCCTCTACGCATGTAAGGAATACAGTACGTACATAAAATCAGGACTGCGGAGAACATATGAACAAAAGAAGGGCTGTTTCATTTCTTTGATGTTGGAAAATGCCGCTTTTGAGTCAGGCCGGTGACGCAATCAATCTGATGTCCATAAGAATAACAGCTGATCAGGCTAGTGACGTTTTGGGTACTAATTTTCAAATCGTTTTACCCACTAATGAAACAGCCCTTGTCTATTACATTAAAGCAGTTTTCTCCAGTCCTGACATAAAATAGAGTTTTTAAAATAAACCATTATTTGTTTTTTGAGAAGATATATCAGATCGTAGACTAAAACAAAGTGATTTAAATTACTTCAAATGCAGTAAGAGCTAAATAATTGCGTATAATATCACAAGACTGGAATAAACACAGTTTTTGTTTTAAGCTATAGATTCAACATGTATTGGAAAGCTATATAAACACAAATTCATATAATTTCAATGGAGTCGGGAATTTATACATGTTTTAACGTCATTCAAGGACTATTAAAATATTTTAATTCACAGTAAAAATTATTCTATCATCGTTGGTTCAGATATTGAACAGAACCGTAACAGTCTAACCTTCGGTAATTAAGTCTCTATTTTTCAATTAAATTTTAATAAAAGCAAATTTTAGTAACAAAATCAAAGGATGAACCCTATTTTTAACTGCTTAGTATAAAACGGTGTGATAGAGTATACATATACTTTACATGATATTTTGGCCGATGCGAAATGAGTGTAGCGATAGTCATAGCAACATTCACGGCCATCTCTATTTTCTAGTAAACTCTCTACTAGAAATCAAGGGTAGATCATTCGTGGATCTTTATAATTGCCTTGATAGAAATGGTCTTGCACCCATACGATATACAGCTAATACTAAGTTATTTTACTTTGATATTTGGCTCTAATGCAACAAATTTTGTAAATATAAAATCAAACTAAGGTTAGGATCCTAAAATATACTGTTTTAGAGGAGTAAAAACCGTATTTCTCTCTTTTACTCGACCGATTTTAAAATCAATATTTTTAGGAAGAAAAATCGATCTCAGAAAAATATCGTCTTGAAAAAATCGATGTCAAAAAATCGATGTATCGAATGGTAAAAATCGATTTTTCCAAAAAATCGATTTTATTTTGCCACTATTGATATTACCAAATGTTAAAGCCTATAACTTTCCTAATTAATTAAATTTACCAAAAAGTGAGCTTATTTAATGTATTAGAGTTCATAAACTGAAGGGAAAAATAATAAAGCTTATAAGTGCACGGTCTCACCATATTCTCCCTTCCTTAGATGTCAGGTTAGGTTAAGTTGGGCTAAGTTAGGTCATTGAGTAAATATGGCGTTATTAACAAAACATATAGAGTGGACAAGCAATGTTAAAATTTAGAAACACTGAATGACAAGATCGTCCGCTAGGAGCGCTACTAATTGGCTACAGATGAGATAAAATCGAAAGCTTTTACCAATCAAAAGCTCGATTTGATTCAAATTCTCCTCACGTTTTCAATGATAATGATGACTATCGAGTTGATGCGATATGTAGTCGATTCAATAGACCGAAAGCACAATCGATAGTTGCCTCGAGACAGGACTGAGTCCTATGGCAAGCGTTCCTATCTTCCCTATCTATTGTCCACTCTAAACGTTATGTTAATAACCCCATATTTACTGAATAGGTGTGGTGAGGTTAGGTTAGGTTAGTTGGTACTGACCGGGAGCAACCGCATCGACGAGCGCGCCGACTGCGCGGCCGTCATTCCAGTCCGAAGTGAAGTTGGTGATCGGAAGGTCGGGCAACTTGCTCTGGATCCAGTGAAGCAATCTGTAAAGGAGAAAATATGTTTCATTGCAAAGAATAATACATTTGGGAACTTTTGAGGATAAATATTACAGTCAATCAATCAATCATTCTTTATTCAAAAAATGCACATTTTAATTTAATTTTCAAAACGCTTTATTAATATACGTTCATATACTGTGAAGACGTACAAGACAAATAAACTAATAATAAAATTAAAATAAACTGCTTGCGACCCCCCAGATAAGATTCAAGCCAGCGCAGTTCTCTGCCATTTACATTTGCATTTCGTAGGCTGATAATTTATCTACAAGATTATCATTGCAGACACTGTCAAAGGCCCTTATCAGATCCAGGAAGCCATTGACAGCAAATTCACTACAATCCAGAGGATCAATAATATTTTCAAAAACATTTACTATGGCTGTTGTTGTCAATTTATTGTAGAGGAAGTCATGTTGTTTAAGATTATATAAGAAGTCGTATTCAAATATTTGACCAATTGGGAAAGCATGCACTTTTCAAACATTTTATAGAGAGAAGGTTGAACAGAAATTGTGCGATAGTTTGAAGGAGAAATTGGACATTGTACACAGAATAGTCACTTAAATTAAATTAAATTAATAAAGGGCCAAGTAAAAATCACCATAAATATATCCAGCATGAAAAAATATATATTACATCATTAACCGCAAGGAAAACAAATAAAATTACAAAACTGCAACTAAAACTAGATACAAAAATAAAAAAATCGTAAAAATATAAAAACAAACTCCAATTCTTAATACTGTACAAAGATAAATTGTACAGAAATATTATCCAGATGAGTTATTTTCTGATTCCTAGAATTCATCTAAGGAATATAGAGACAAGTGAGTGAAATAATTTTTTTTCTTTTTCGCCATCTACTTTTTATTAAAAATGTCCTGAGAAAGATGAAATAAAATTTTGCTACCCATGAAGTGAGTTTCCTTCTCATAAAGTTTCAGTCTACGAGGCTTCACAGAGTAATAAGTCTAGTATGTTGAACAAAATATTACTTGTTATCAGTAAGTTTAGTGAATGTTAAAAAAAAGTTAAGTACAGGGTGCGGCAAAAAACCGACCTATTTCCTTTCGCACACCGCTCAGCGACAGAACATCTGAGAAAGGTGGGGGTAGGCTTGTTGGAACGCAAATTTTATGCCATTTTAGTAGTTATGGAGTAGCAGTTGCTTGAACAACGCTAGTTCCTTATCAAGACGTATTTCGATATTGATGGTTCAATCATTGCTACTCAGCGGCAGTTTCGTGCATTCTTTCAATCAGGTCAACATTTAGAATTCCGAATCCTAGCAGAATTATGCAGTGGGTTACTAACTTAAGATCAACTTATTTTGAGTTGAAAATGAAGCCAACAGGCTGTCCAAGGTCAGTGAGGACGCCAGAGAACATGGATGGAGTCCTTGCTGCTGTGTGGAAAACAGTCCTCGTCGGCCCGTTAGAAAACAAGCTAGTGATTTGCTCGTGTCTACGCCAGAAGAATTTTGTTAACATAATTTGAACTATGTACACTAAATGCTAGGGATAGTATTTCAAACCCATCACATTGTTGTGGACATCCCGGGAATCGAACCGGTGACATCTTGAACCAGAGTCCAAGACGCCAACCGGTAGGCTAGCGAAATGCCTTGAACATGGCTGACCATTCGTTTTGACAAATTTTGTGGTTCGATCTTAATCCCCAACCATACCAATTAATTGGCTATTGTTCAGTACCTGTAATTAAAGCCCACTGACCATGCAAAGCAAAAAATTTGCGACAAACAAATAATTGATTTAAATGCTGATAAAGAAATGTTAATGTTTACTGACGAGAAGCACAAAATACGCCCCGATAACGAAAGCGTGTTATTTGACATGCTTAATGTAAACATGTATGTTAGGCGACCACTGCTCAAGGACTACTGAAATGGCATAAAATTTGCTTTAAAATAAGCCCACCCCCACCACCCTGAGACGTCCTGTCGCTAAATGGTGCATAAAAGAAAATAGGTCGGTTTTTTTGCCGCACCCTGTATAAATGGTAGATTATCAGAAGGTTGATTATCAGTTAACATCTTTTCTTATTGATGTCAACAAATTTTATTGATGTTTTATAAAGCAGGGGTATCTTGGCCCAGGACAGATTTTTTTTGTAAATCTCCAAATACAGTAGAAGCCCTCTAGTCCGGCCTCGGATGGTTCGGATAATCCGACCCCAGTATTCCAGAAATGAAATGATCAGCCTCAGGCGTTTCCCACTCAAAAAATAGACAAGAGTCAACTTCTCCCATGTTATATCACTAAAATATATCAGTTCAATTGAAGTTTTCTGGACTATTCGGTTTCGGATGTCTTCTAAAACTTTGTGTTGGTGTTCCATTTCTGATCGTTATCTCTTTGTTAGGTGTTTCGCGGACCGATTGTCGATGTAACATGGAAGTTAGGTCATTATACAGATTCTGTCGCTTTTACAGTCCCATTTATACGTTAGGGCCTTCGTTGAAAGAAGGCCAGTATTATTGTCTGTTAAAAGCAGGTTCATCGCTAGCGACCGCTTGTCCATTTCCGATTGTCATTTCGGCACTACAAAGTCTCTGAAAGGGAGCAAATCATGATGGTTACAAAGTTGATGCATAGCATTGATTGGGCATGTATGATACCCTTCCTTGTTAAATATCCCAATTAGTTTATTGTTGGAACACACATATGATACAGGTCTCTGTCTAACCCTTTTTAGTAAACCGCCGGTTAATCTGGCTATTTTGAAATCCAGCCGATGGTCCGGTCCCAAGGTGACCGGATTTGAGGGCTTCTACTGTATAAAAACTATAATTAAAAATGTTAGAAAAGAATACCCTCACGGTTCTCACAAGCATTTAGGAAATAGAAATCAAATTGCAGAGCTTTTTATTTGTTAACTAAAATACACTAGTAATAGTTTTTAGAGCACTCAATCCTATTGATAAATCACAAAATTATTTTACTCAATCTCCATCATAAAAAATTAAAATGGGTACCGTACCTGAATGAATAAGTTTCTTTTCACTTTAATTTCTTATTTAAATATTATACAGACTCCATGCATAGCTTCTAATAGTTGTTTTTAATTGTGTGGGTAGAACAACATATAGTTGCTCTAATGGTATAAGGGGAACAACCAATCCAATGTAAGGACTAGTACTATAGTAAAACTGTCTAAAATGCTTTCAGAAACAGTATTTTGCGGGAAATTTCATAACAAGAAACTCATTTAGATGCTATCATGTTTTTTTGTGGACAATTTGAGCCTAAAAAATAATTATATGTACCATAAATACTTGAAAACTCAATGTGCAAAGCGATACAGTAACAAGACAATCATTATGTCAAGTAACTATAATTAAAATAAATCAAAAGGTAGCATGATGAAAAAAATTCTTAGTTGGTACAGATGATCAACAAACCAAACCTTTTTATGGTCAGTTTATTTATTTTGCCCTAGGTACTATGCATAAATTAATGTTACCAAAATCATTACATAGTACGTAAAGATCAGTAAAAGATTAAAGAAATCAATCGAAGTACTGTACACTAGTGTCATACTGAACTGTATAACTGCATGTCATATTTGATTGTACAGGTTGTTTATAATTAAGATATATGAATTGCAATTTAAGTGATTGTCCATCACAATAAGTAGGAGGACAAAACCAGGTAAGTTAATGTCTTAGAGGGAACGTGACATCATAACTGTAGTGAGTGAAGTCATAGTGACATCACCACTGAATCCTCAGATTACCTCATCTCTCCAATTTACTTTACTGCATTTCTTTTACCTGCTATTAAATGTTACTTTATAATAGAAATTCTTGGTAAAGGAAAATTTGTAGTTTAGTAGGTCTATTCTGTCTTTAAAAAAAAGACAAATCCAAGATGAAAAAATAATAAAACATTCAATTTCTTCCATCAATTAACTTACTTAACAAACAAAGTTTTATGTTTTCAATAACCTTCAATTAGTTAAATATTTAAGTTCACCAATTAAAGACTGAAGAATTTTTATGTTTTTTTTCTACTGTTACTCAAATTTTCATTTATTAACCACAATACGTGAATGAATCATTTGTTTTCCATAAATATTTGAACATGGGTACATTTTTTGTACATTGAATTACCCACGTGGGTATGTGGATTCAAGTTGGTTTCTTCCAATATGCATGCAAGTTTTGCCCTATTACGCAAAAGAGTGATCTGAAAACCATCAGCAGCCTGAGGGTAAATAAACAGCGTAAAACGTTTTATGAGACTGTAATAATAAATTACTACACTTTAATAAGTAATATTTTAGTTATGATTACCCATAGAAAAAAAGTCCACATGAAGTTGGGGATCCAAAATATTTTACTCATGAAGCAAAATACTTCAGACAAATTTACACAACCTAATGGCTGCAAAAAATATATATATGGGCTACTCTTGTATAATTAATTACCACTATGTGTCAGGATGGCACCCTTGCCTTTTTACAATTTGGACTTGTTGTTACTTGTTTCAGTGGGGCACTCTTGTATATTTATCTGTTTCAGTGTGGCGCCCTTGCACGTTAACCTGTTTTAGTGGGGCACCCTTGTATATTTACCTGTTTCGGTGTGGCAATCTTGTGTTAACCTGTTTCAGTGTGGCACCCTTGTATGTTTACCTGTTTCAGTGAAATCCTTGTATTTTTGCCTGATCCGGGGTGGCACCCTTGTATGTTTACCTGTTTCAGTGTGGCACCCTTGTATGTTTACCCCTGTCTAGGGTTTACATCTTGTATGTTTGCCTCTGTTTTGGGTTGGCAGTCTTGTAAATTTACCTCTGTTTCGGGGTGGCGCCCTTGTCCCCGTTTATGGCATCTTCTTCGCCCTCCCACATTGGCATGGATATCGAGTAGTGCAGGATGAGGGTCCATATTAATCCGAGGATCAGTTTCAGTTTGCAGTCTACAATGTCCGTTGAATCTGCAATATACAAGAAAAACTTATGAAGGAAGAAACTAAATCAATTAATAAAGACATTTCAGGTAGAAATTAGAAGGTTGCAACAAAATCCTTATTTTTAAAATCAGGACAGTTTCAAATTAAAAGAATAATGAAAAAAATGTTGACTTTCTTAAAATTAATGCTTTTGTGCTGTGAGTTGCAATTTGTGTCCATGATTTTATCAAAACAATGATTGTTCCACATTTATGTGACCGAGATGTTGCTTGGTGTCTTAACTTGTAAACGAACCAAACAGAAGTGAGAACCAGCATAATCAGATTTAAGGGAGTGCGCCGCCGCACCTCCAGTTTTTTGGAATGATAATTTTTTAACATGTAATGAGTTGTATCATACACTATTTTTAAAGGATTATTGTTAAATAAAAGAAATAGACTACTTTGTTAGGCCTAAAAAAATACCATAAGAAATGAGTTTGTTATTTGGTATCACATACCTTTCAGCAAGCTTTCATCCCCTGAAAACCCACTTCAACAAACCCATTACAATCAGTGGTATTTAAAACATTAAAACAAAATCTGGCTTATAATGAAGATAATTTAAACCTTTAGACTGAAAAATTAAGTCATGAAAATAAACATTACTTCAAATTTTATATCTTCAAAAGAAGAATAGACTGATACACTACTCTCTTAAATAGCATAGCCTCAAGTTCAATTTTGGGACTGCTACCAGTATTAATCAATTTATGTCTCAAAATAGTTGTTTTTCTGATTAGATATTACAATTAATACTTGTGTACATGAAGCTCAAAATCAAACAAATTAGTTTGGATACTTTTTTTAGGTTTACGCTCTTTTAAGCATAGGGTATCCTCCATGGTTTAATAACCTCTTTGGTATGAACAGACAGTTGCTCGCCCTTGGGTTCTGTTTTACTCGTTACAGCTGCTACACTTAAAAACCTTCAAATTTCCTACCAAATGGAGGTTAATCAAATGAAGAAAATAAGAACTTTAAGGGCTTGTAGGGCCCTTCCATTCTCCGAGCTCTGACACTAAACTCATTCAAATAAATTGAGGAGCATTAAATAACTGCAGGAGGAGTTCCTTGTGCAAAAAAGTCTCACAGATTAAACGTGTATATAGATTCATGGTTCATGTTTAAATAGGTCTAGACTTTTTATGTTTAAAACTATTGAATTGACGCACCTCGATAAAGAGACATTTTTCACATATTTTACAAAAATAATCACAAAGTAAATATTTCACAAACCGAAAATACGAAATAATTTATATTATAACTTCTCCGGGTAAAAACAATCTGTAGTCAGATTACATCTGTTTGGATTAGTTTACAAACAATCCCCTAATTCAAAACTTTTTGACCAGAATATACCCCTGGAAAAAGTAAGTTGTTCAATTTTGAGAAAGAAAACATCATTTTTCATCAAATACCGTAGTACTTTACATTATAAACTTAAGGATAGTTTATTTGATCGAATGACACTATCATATGTTTCGTTTAGGCCTAGTTCTAAATAAATTACACCCGACCAAACTAAACTACACTTATCTACAGCTGTACATTAACAGATGTTTAAAATGCTCAATCCAATCACAATGTTATTTTAATGGGAAAATTTCAAATTTAAACTGTGGATAGCACCTTTGTTGATTATCATCATTTTTTGGCGGAAACAACTCCAACAAAGCCCTATCCAACGACATCAAACATTAGAAAATTGTTTTAAATTGTAGAAGGATTTAAATCCCAAAAAAAAACTTGGCGTTTTAAATAAATATGGAGTAATAATTATAACCAATAATATTAAAACTAATGTAGATTATTAAGAAATTCACAAAAGTTACATCAAATGTAAAAGAAATATGAAAGTCAAAATTGTATCAAACAATGATATAATTGGTTTCAAAAATTTATTGCAAACATTTATTTTTTATTGAATGTTTTTATACCACATAAAGGCTTATAGTAATATATTTTGTTATTTAAGTCATACTAAAACATTTGTTCTATATCAATATCAGCTTCTATATTCATATGTTATGAAGGTTAGGTTTGTATGGTCATAACACATAAACTTATGTAAATTATCTATTCCTTGAAATTGACCTAGTCCAAGTTTACCAACAAGAATATAAGTTAAGGGGCAAAAATTTTTTATACCGTAATACTTGTAACCTATATTGATTTTTAAAGCCAAATAGAACTGAATATGTTTTATTGAAATCCCTTTAAAATATTCATATAGAACCCATTGTGTATAAAAATAACAATCAATAAACTTATTATTCAGACACTCACTTAAATTACAACTAAGCTTAGGCATTTTTTTATCGGAAATTGCCCACACACCAGACACCAGTAAAATGAACAAATTTGCAGCTAAATACACAGCACTTAGGCTCAATGTGTACTTTTCATTAGACATGCTTCGAAATTTCAGTGCAGCCATGATTCCGTTCTTATAAAAATATAGCCTATAAAGATAGTTATACAACATAATTCAATACTAAAAAGACAAAATATTTTTAGTGCACTCCTCCTTGTAATGTAAGGGTGGGAAACACTACCATACAGTAATGGGAAGTTCAATTTTAGCGGGCAAACATTATAGGTGAGTGTTTGGTCTATTTATGGAACACAGACTAATGGTTTGAACTGTGACAGCGAAAGGCTCATCAAAATCAAACCAGCGAGTCCATGTAAATGCATGCACAACAATGTATCACAGACAAGTTTATTAGTTGTTTAGTAACAAAAAAACTAAAATAAAAAATTACTAGAAGTTAAGATTGCAATAGTAAAAGTGAAGTGAAAGATCAGATCTTAAAAACTCGTTCCAAAATTTTATTTAAAGTAATTTTGTTTTTATAAATTTTATTTTCTACATTTGCCTATAGTAAAACACTTGCAGTGTTGGAGTCTATACTCTAATACGAGTAAAGTACCGGTATATTTGTATGTATGTACAGTATATGCACACTGATATCGAAAACGACTCTAATGATTTTTCTCCAAACGTAAACAACTTAGTTCTGGGGTAAAAATAATATGCGCAGGTCTCAGAGGAAAAATCCTATTCCGTTATAATCTTTGACTGAAATTATAAAAATTTTTACTTTTGTCTTCGTGAAGTTACAAATCAAATCAAAGAAAATTTGAAATCGAAAACAGCTGACACAAAATTATGTGGTGTAATATAAACATGGAATTTTCCATTGTAGCCATCACTGAGTTACGTAATGATACTATAACAAAGACAAATTATAACATTTTAATCCTACTTTACACGGATGAATATTAGGCTATTCTTCAAATAAATAAAAACCTATGAATATTTAACATTCATAAAATCTGTTCACAACTGAAGAAGTAAAACCCACTTGTTACAGTTTCAACATGTGGTTTAGCCAACTAATACCAGAGTGCAGCACTTTAAGACATAGGTACCATTAAAACAGGTACCATGTCATATATATTTATTGCTGTATTTTGTTATTGTTACCTGTTATTGTTACTGTTATTGTCACATTGGTTATTTGCATCGTTGCACATTGTTGTATCGTTACGTTTTTGTTTGTTTCTTTTTTTTTCACCATCTTGTAACGCTATGTTTTCCGCTATTGTAATTATTATGTAAATGGTGTTTGCCGTTGAGAATAAATAAATAAAATAAAATAAAATAAAACAGTCTGAAGGGTAGGTGAGCGAAGCGACCGAGCTCGTCTTGAAAAGAAACAAGCTTATTTGGACTCGGGATCGTAGAATGACCTTAAGCGAATCTGTGAATGAATTATCACAGTAAAAGAATTGCATATAAATTTACCGAGCAAATGCTCAGCTCCCATGTAGCTACTTTAATACTAGGCCTAGGAGTACGCTCGTATCTCCCGTAAGCGTCTATTCGATGAAGAAATTCAAAGTTGTGCATTAGGAACTGTCACATTCAAAAAATTTTACCCCACTTTGTAATGGTTTTAAAAACAACTAAAATCACTCACAATAACAAAATAAATAACTTTCACTTATGAAAGTTACAGGAATGCATAGCCTTTATTGTATTCTTCTGTAATTCATGATTTTTACTGCTATTTAAGGACTAACTATTTTTAGTGTAGGCCTATTAACTAAAATCCAAACTGTAATGAATTGGTGAAATGTAATGTTGATACACAACATTCATTATGAATCAAAAACATTTATTTCGGAATGTGTCAGCAATCATATATCCTTTTGTGTATTTACTTAGGTCTAGTCATTGATAGTGAATTGTAATTTTATTATATTCTTTACATAACGTGTTGAGCCTGTATTGTAGCTATAGTGCATGTTTATTTATTTTGTAATGCGCCTGTTATCATCTATCATTATTATTTATGTGTAGTCTGCTAACTAACAGCTGAATTCTTGAATGTAATTATTATTATTATTATTATTATTATTATTATTAATTATTCTCATTGTAAATTGGCTTACGCCGTTGATACATAAAATAAATAAATAAATAAAAACAAACTGGTCCTAAAAGGCTTTGCCTGCTAAAAGTTTTTAAAGTCAAGAAATAAAGCAATCTACTTACTGTTCAAATTTTACTTTATGAATACACTTTTAAAAATAAGTCATATTAATTAGTTTTTACATTGTAGTTGGCTTTTCGTTACTCTAATTAGAGCCGCCAATTTGACAATTATTGACATAACCTCCAAATTAGGAACTTTGTTTTTGTTTATGCGACTACTTCACTCCGCTGTCCGCTCCCCTTCTCCGTTGTGGATAAAATAATTTCTACTTTAGACTGGACTGGAATTAAGCCGGTCAATAATCAAGATGACTGTAGTGCCAGGTGAGCTACATCCCATAAGAGCAATGCTGTCAGTTTCTGCGACATCCGTGGATGTCACCACAGAGTTTTTGTTGGTTAAAAAAAGTGTTAAAAAACCAGCATTTTACTCTTTGTTACCTGCAAGTGTTGCCAACTCTGCAGGAAACAACAATCATTCTCGTTTGTGTTGGGGATTTTTTGACTCAACTATTATTAAAATAAGGAATTCAAAGCAAACGAGGGTAGAATTTATGGTTTTGTATTTACCTTGATTTGTTAATTGGTCGTTACCTAATGGTTTGTTATTAGCTATAATAATCCGAATGTAAAGTAGAGTAATATGGCATCGTTACGATAAATGAGGAGCAAACATTCAAAACCTGCTTTCTCCAAAAACAAAAAAAATTGAGTTATTGATACCAGTGTGTTCTCTATGCTGAACTGAATTTAAAGGAACATTTATTTTCAATCAAAACAAGACTTCTCCTATTTAAAATCAATGATAAAAATTGATCATTCGTTCAATACATGTTTTCTCCACAGGGTCTGTTCAATCAAAAAGTGATTTCTCCAAGATAGGGATGGCAAAATGTAACCGCATCAGTTACTTTGCATTAGTTGCGGCGCCGCAACTGATGCGCAATGTAACTAATGCGGGAAAGTGGCTAATGCATTAGTTAAGCTCGCAACAGCCGATGCCGCTAAACACTGCGTGGACGTGGCTGTTGAATTAGTAAAATCAGTTGACCAGGAGACTAAACTTTATGAAACTCTTCTACCTGTTTAAAAAGTTTACAATGTTATCTGATATTCTTCAAATCTCATGCAGGCTATTTTCGAACGTACATTTGAAGCGGTAAAATGTGCTTTTAATAGTGTGGTGTGCTGCGTGCTTTTTATTTTTATATTTATTTTAGACTTAAATTAAATACTAATTTATTTAACAAATAAATAATTAAATTTAACAAAGTATTAATGCTTGTAACATAATGCATCGTTATTATATTTATTTACTAATTTATAAAAATACAATTTATTAAATAATTTATTGTTTTAATAATAATAATTTTTATATATTTATTTAAAATTTAGGAAACAGTAAAACTTCCGGTGATTCCCAAATGAATACTTAAAAAATTGTCAATATTTTCGAGTGTTAATTATTTTTTAAGATTACAAGAATTATGTCTATTTTGTTTA
This sequence comes from Neoaliturus tenellus, assembly GCA_030545055.2. Taxonomy (NCBI): domain Eukaryota; kingdom Metazoa; phylum Arthropoda; class Insecta; order Hemiptera; family Cicadellidae; genus Neoaliturus; species Neoaliturus tenellus. The sequence continues at coordinate 69,964,445 of CM061535.1, read as the reverse complement.
CACTATCGTCAAATTTTGTGATTTAATTACCGTTATTTAGCGATTAGTAAGAAAATGAAACTTTGCGTGGCGAAGAGAATTATTGTAAGTATCTATTTAACTGCAACTCTGTTTTAGCGCAAGCTAATTCTATCCGGACAAGAAACAACAGTATAGCGCGAAACCGGTAACGGTTGCACGAATGCCGCCAGCCGCCATAGAGTTTAACTAATGCAACCGCATTCACTAAATTCAACTAATGCGCGGCCGCAACTAATGCAGTTGCAGCTAATGCGGGGAAAACATTAGTTAAGCCCATCCCTACTCCAAGAAGCCAATCACAGCTGATCTTTTTGGTCACGTGACCCTTAGCTTCAGCTGTCAAGGTAGTACTGTGTTTTGAGGTTATGGTACTTTGTTAAAGTAAAACGTTTATTGTTTGTGCTTTAATATTTCAAAGTAATAATTATTATAAATGGAAGAAGTGATAGACGGAGTGCTAGTAAGTGCTGGAAATTCTGGGTCACGTAAAAGGAAGAAAACAGGAGGAAAGAGGAAAGAAGAGAAGAGGAAAAGGTATTCTGCACCTTCTGATAGTAATGTGTATGTGCCATGCAAACATTCAAGTAAGACTCTTTCATGTACCGATGTTAGGCCTAATGATGTAAAGAGACTTAGAGACAGAATTTATTCAGTGCCAGAAAAACTAAGACAACCTGCCCTGAAGAAACAGAGGAAGAATGTGACTGTGACTGTTTGGACGAAGATATCGGCCTAAGAATTTAAAAGTAGGCCTAATTGACATACATTTTGAGTACAAAATGTCATAGAGACTATTTTTAGAGACGATAACCATAATTAACACTTTTATTATTTAGTTTGTACACTCCTTGTACACTTAATAATTTTTGTACTCAATAAAACATTGATTGTGGCCAATATTGTTTATTTCAACTCATTTCGTTCAAAACATGCTTTCTCCAATCATTGTCCAATCAAAACCTGCTTTCTCCTTAAAGTTAGTAGTGCAAAAAGGGCACACCTGGGACATGACGTCATCACGATGACGTCAGCAGTGATGACGTCATCAATGACGTCACGAATGACGTCACTAATGACGTAATATGACGTCACATGACGTCACACCTATGACGTCATGGTGACGTCATTATTGCTGACGTCATCATGATGACGTCACTGACGTTAATTAGGTCAAGGTCACGCAAGAATACAAAAAAAATTTTTTTTTGCACTTTTGCGATTCCTCAAATTTTGTTGAGAAATTGAAATTTCTCGAGGAACCACAAAAGTGCAAAAAAAATATTTTTTTATTCCCTAGCGATCAGACTCTTGACCTAATATATCCGTCAGGGGTCATTGACCCGTCCCAGCAACCCCACTTGAAAAAAAAATAATTTTTTTATTTTACTTACCCACCGAGAGACTGAGAGCCGAAGAATAATTTCTTCAAACACCCGACAGTGCGACAAACGACACGCGATCCGAACAGCACCGCGTCCGAAGACGTACTGACTTGGGCGTAGGCGGTTCTCCAGGTACCCGGCCCAGTGGTGGGGATAAGGTGGTGGTGGGGGTAAAGTGGTCAGAAGGAAGAAAAAATTAAAATTTTTGCAACAACTCATCCGAGCCCGTCCTTTACCGTAACCCGGATTGGAAATATTTCCTGAGAAATATTTATTTTTATTCTTTCTCAGGTGATCTTGGAACTTGTGAAATTTCAATCAAACCAAAAGTGAAAAAAAATTTTTTTTTGTTATTTGAAACTTTGCCGAAAAATTAAGAAATGTTTGATATTTGGCTAAATATTTAAATTTAAACTCAATATAAGTAAATTGAGTGCAAAAAGTGAGATGTGCACACCACAAGAGTTGAACAGCAACTGAGCAAGTCTCTCCGTGTATCTGAGGTACTCGGCAGGGTGGTGGGGATAAGGAGATGGTGGGGGTAAAGTGGTCGGATGAAATGAAAAAAAAAATTTTTTGCAAACTATACAACTGAGTTTGTTATTCAGCAATAGGCGTAAGAAAAAAAAAATATTTTTTATCCACATTGCTCAACATGTTCAAACGTGTTCAAGGTCAACCATTTGAAGTTTTAAAAAAAAATTATTTTTTTATTTTATTTACAAATTACAAAAATCCTCCTTCATCCCCATATGTGCTGTCCGGACTTGTGCTTGATGTTGTCGAAGAATTTTCTTCACAGCAACATGTTCCTTGTGTATTTTGGACTACCCCTTCTGCTTCATCCATACTGTCATCGATGAGTGGACAGTCGTATTCCAAGTTCATTTTTATTATCATCCCTGGATTTTGAAGAAGCCGCATGTGCAATTTTTCATAGATTTCTTTTAGGTATTGAAGGCTGTCAACAAGTAATTCCCACTTCATTGTGTGTAGTGTAACCTTTAGCATAGCTGAGTTGGAAATGAAGCCAGACTTGCATGTAGGATTGGTCTTTTGGAATTGTGGTGGTGGGGGTAATTGATACAACCAGACAGGTTGAAACATGTTCAAGGTTAACCATTTGGAGTTTTAAAAAAGAAAATTTTATTTACAGAGTAATGTTGAAAACTGGCAATTTGGCTGCTTTATCTGAACACTCGATGCATTTTAGGCAGTATACAACTGCGTATACCAAGTAGAAGAAGATTGCAATCAATAAGGCCAAGATTATGAAGAGATCTAATTTTAAAATTTTCTGAATTAGCATATGATCCTTCCTGATCCGTCTTTCTTCCATCCTTCTTTCCATCATCTCCACTAGATCCACATGCTGGCATCTTATTCTCCCCAGGCTTTCTGCTTCATCAGCTTCATATATTGGTGGTGGAACATCCATGTTTGCAGCTTGAAAGATGAAGATGTAATGAAACACATTGGTGTTGTCTCTCGGGTCTCCCAGAGTAAAAGTGGTGGGAGATGAGGTAGAATGGTGGGGGAAGTTTGAATTTGAAAAAAAATATTATTTGAATATTTTTATTTAAGTTTACACCTGAACATGTTAGAACATGTTCAAGGTCATCCAATTTGTGTTTTAAAAAAATTCTATCTTGCTACAATACTGTAGCAAGATAGGTTTTTTTTTATTTTGTTTTTATTTTATCATTCCTTTATTACAATACAAAAATATGCATATTGAAGTACAATGAGGATACAAAATATAAATATTAGTCAGGAGAAATATTCCAAGTTTGGACTGGCTTGAGTCTTCATGGATGATCTGGACGAATAGGCTGAAGAAGTTGATGATGGTGACCTAGGTGGCTCGTCATCCCTGGGGACATGAGGGCATTTTGTGTTGCAAGCAAAAATTTGCATGTTCAATCGGTATCCCTGTTCGATTAGTGATTTAAATTCTTGAATAATTCCGTTTAATTCTTCCATATTTCTTACAAATACTTCTTCATAATTTGCACATTTTACAGTTAGAGCCATGTCGATGTTTTCAGTATGATGTCCAAAGGCGGAATGAATATTAGCATGGTTGTTTGAAGGTAGTATGAAATAGTGGTGGGGGGAAGGATTTTACACGCTGTCTGATGGGAGGTGGCTAAATTTTTTCCAACTAAACATATTGATTGAACAAATAGCACAAAGTTCTTTAGGTGTATGGTAACTTAAAACTGGAGCCACATGACCATATTGTAAACATCCATCATCTTGTAGGAATTGTGCCGGGTTAGAGACAGCAGCCCTTCCACAACTTCGACAAAATTTTGTACCATCACCAAACTTGTACCAACCAAAAGTGTTGTAACCTCTGTTGTGTAGCTTGTACTGTTTGATAAAAATTTTAATTTGCTGAGGAGCGTTGGATCGTAAAGTATGGCTGAATAGCTGTTGATCTTCAATAATTTTTCTTACACAAAGCTCAAATAGGGTGCTCATCGTTTGACAGTTGCAATCAAACTGAACTTCTTTACAGTCTGTATGCTGGTAACCCAAAATGGTGGGGGAAAACACACACACACACACACACACACACACACACACACACACACACATATTGCTGTTTGAAAAAAATTTATGTTTAATTTGTGCAAAGGTCAAAGGTCAAGGTCACCCCAGAGCTTTAAAAAAAAAAGGCAACATATCAATATGTGAAAAATTTTTTTTGTTTCACATATTGATATGTTGCCTTTTTTGTGTTTTTTTTTTGTTTTTTTTTGTTTTTTATCTTTATTTAAAACAGTACAAACAAGATTACATGACAAAAATATATATAGTTAACAAATACAAACAGATACAAGAAAGAAAAAATTATTTTTTTTTAACACTGCTGCTTGTCTGCGATGTGGATGGTAAGCTCGGTGGAGTTGCTGCCGCTGCATCCGTGGGACACCAAGTAGAGACATCCCGGTTGAATGGAGCGTAGATCTTCATTTTGTAGTAGGTGGACAAATCTCTTCGGAAGGTAAATTTGGAATTTTGCTTCATCCCCCGGAGTATATGGTGCTTCGCTGAGACTGCAGCAGATTGCTTCGCCGACAGTAGTTTCCATTTTCTTCAGTGCATGTATAATATAATGTTTTTCATCCTTGAGTTCAGAACATTTTTTTACCGGCAAAATTGTAGACTTGGAGTGGGCGTTGAATTGTTCCACCAAAGTCTGCAGAAACTGGTTGGATGCCATGGTTGTTCTAGAGGTCCTCGCTGTCTTCTTGCTCTGAGATGTTGTCGTCTCGGAATCTCGAGTAATACTCGTGCCAGGTCTCGGTCTGCTCCTCGCTTTTATAATCGCCGTTACCCCCACCACCATCGCCGATTTCTCCATCTTGCAGGTAAGTCGCTAATTTCAAAGCGTTTTTTAACGCACAGTGCCTGTCCCTTTCATGTTCCACACTTTGTGTGCAAATACAAATGTTTTCAGCAATAAATTTAAAATTTTTATCTATTTGCACATCTTTAACTGGAGTAGATGTAAATTGTTCTATCCATCTTTTCTTTTCAAGTCCTTTTGTGTAAATATTAGTAAATCTGTTTGAAAATTGATGCATAATATGATACAAGTCTGAATAACTGGTAAAACCGTCATACCAATCGATGTGATGAAAATATTTCCAAGTCCATCGGTTTGTTGTTGCGGCTTTGGTGGTTAGTGAAGAAAAAGAGCATGGTGGTTTAAATAAAAATGTGTAAGGAATATTTTTATCTATATCGTAAAATACAAGTTCTTTAATTATAAACCGATCATCGTTACCACGAAAAGCTTGAAATTCAATAATACCCGGCTTGGACTTGATTTCTTCTTCCATGTCCATTTGAAAGGTCACCCGTCTATCCATCACGGTGTCAGAAGGTCAACTGTTTTCCACACCACGGTAGGCATTTATTTATGCCAGGCCGTACAGTTGAAGGCGCGTTGGTGTATATTTAACGTGGGCACCATCCCCGGTAGGCCTACACCCACAAAATTTTGAATTTTTTATTGAAAATTTGCCAATTCAAGTGTAAAGTGTTGTGAAAAATTTTAAAATTTTATTTAACTTTCCATCTGGTCATTTTTGTTGTAGTCATTCTCATCACTTTGATCCTTTTCATCACTGAAATGTGTTTCTTCATCCGATTTTACAGAATTATTTTTTTCTTGCACATATTGTTCCAATTGTCTCCACATTTGAACTTCATGAGGAATTCTATTGAATATTGAAGTGTCCACAGGTCCATACAAAATTGGTGCATCCGGTTGTTTGTCCAAAGTGTCTGTTAAATAATCTTTAATAATTGAACTGGAGAATACTAGCTGTCTTAAATATCTTGTAATTGGTTCCGTTGCACATGTTAAAATAAAAAATTCTTCTCTGTTCAGTTGAATTTTTATGTCATGTTTGGTTGTATCTCTAAATCTCATTTGATGTTCACCTCGGTGTTTAATAATATCAATTTCCAAGTCTGAATCCAATAGTCCTACTTTTGTTTTCCTGCCAAACATGTTGCTATTAAAGTAACATTCCAACAAATGGAGGTGTTTCATAAAAGATTCCCAAGCATTGGCTGTAAACAAAATCATTTTTGTTCCGTGAGTTAAAATTACTGTAGGTGAATAGTCGGTTGATTTCATAACTCCAATTAAAACACTTTTATCCAAACTTGAAGAGATTGGATAAAAAATTCGTAAAAATACCTCCATCAAAATATTTGGTGAAATATTTTCTTCCACATTTCTCTTCCTCTTGGACAAATATTTCTTCTTTTTACCTTTTTCTTCTTCTTGATCTGCGCCGTGTTGCTGTTCATTCATGTCCAAAAATTCTGAAATTTCTTTTTCTATATCGCATTCCGTTGTACCACTAGTAGAAGCCATATTGAAGATGATGCTACCCATACGATGTCAGGCAACAAACTGATCAGGAGCGACCTGCGCGCTCCCCTTTTATAATCGCGCCCGTGATTGAAATTTTACAAAAACGATTTTTTATAAAACATTTTTAACAATTCCAGTCAAAGGTGTGTAAGTGACAATTTTATCATGTAAAATTAAACAATATGCAGTTGTATTTGCAGGTATAGGCTCGTTGAATTCCATTTCTATCTTTATGTCAACACTTGATGATTTTACTGATTCATTTTGTTTAGAACAATCAATTACAACTATTGTGTAACCATCTAAGTATTCTTCTGGTGATAATAAAGGTGTATTTGTTTTACCGTAATATGAATTTTGGAATCTCGCATACATATCGTATAATATACTGTACTTTTTATTAGCGAATGACACATTTAAATTGTCGTAGGGGAAAAACTGTGAATTCAAATAAACTTTAATATTTTTTAAGTTGCAATGATCAAATTTGCCTGCATGTTTTGTGATACTGTCTCTCCTACCTGTTTGTAAACCAAATATAATATACCTGGCTCGTTCTACGTAATTAGATGTTTTAACAGTCCAAGTGTGTCGATCCGCAGCAGGTAAACTGGGATGTTCATGGAATTCCCAACTTCTAAAAGGAATTACAATATCACGATCAGCCTTTAATTTCCTTAATAGTAGCATTCTATGCTCGTCAGCTAATTTAACATGTGGAACTCTCCATACAATTTTGTCTAATGTTAATTTCCATTCTAAAGTTGCATCTGTTGTACCGTCTGGAGCTTTAATAATGTCTTTATCGTTAGAAGATCTCAACAAAACTAATTCTTGTTTAACATTTAATATTATTTTTCTATAATCTTCAGCAAATCCAAGCAACAAACGTAATGGAATATGAAAATCAAAATATCCCTTTGTATTCGGAGTGATTGTGTCATGTTCAGGTAAAACCCATCCGGCAGGTTGAAGTAAATTGGTTTCATTAGGTGATATAGATGTTATCCCTTTTAAAGTTGTTGCAATACCTACTTTTTTAGTGGAATCAACTGTTACACCTGATATTTCATATCTAATTTCATCAAACAGGAAAGCCATAGGATTATTTATAAATGGAACTGTTGTACCAGTAGTAGAACCATCCTTTTTAGTAACTTTTCCTTCGATATACAAGTAACTTTCACATGGTAGTGTGTAAATGTCCTGATGTTGTATAGGAATACGAATTTCGTCGTTATTGTTCAATTTTGATGAAGTGTAAGGGTTGTGGGTGTGATATTCTTTTTCCCATAGGGTTTCGTCGAATGTCGGACCCTGCGCTATATCCAGTATATCCATAATCGGTTAATTTTAAACCAATCTTTTCTAAGAAACGAATGTTCTCGCGTGTTAACTCCTCCACAGCTGAAGAGCTACTAATGCGGTTTCCCGTAGGTTGTCCACTTTTAAATGATAAACCCATGATTTTTGTATTAAAGTGTCGATTTTAAATGTAATCTAACTGTAATTGGCTCTTCTCGGAAATCTATCAAGTTACCGTCTTGATCCAATACGTTCAACACGATGTCTGAAATGAAAGTGGTGTTCAACGGCAGATATACTAGGTTTTGTGGCTTTTCAACAATTTTAAATCCTGGAGGTACACTCGGGTAAAAAGTATGTATTATATGGGTATTTGCTCCATCTCTGTAAGCTCCCTGTATAATGTTACAAGTTATATCTATACTATTGACTTTTAATATTGTTACAGTTTGTTTACCGGAATGTGTTTGATTTGGTTCTAAAATTGGTCCATCTTTGGGAAATCCTAACAATTCACCAATTGAGTGTTCCTGAGTAAAATCTATATAATATTTGGAGTTAATTTCAGCTTTCATCGTATTGTTATTACCTTTTAATGTTATATTGTCTTTTCCCATTTTATTTTGCAAAAATTCATTAATATGATCAATTTCATAAGAACCTGTGGGTAAACTGCAAACATCTAAGTCTGTAAACTTCCCACTGGCATCTTTTCCTTTATAGTAATGCAATAAGTTATTTTTATCTTCCGTAACATTGGGAATAGAGTTGTAAGTTGTAAAATCCAACAGTGCCGCTTCCCAAAATCTTCCTTCTTGCAAGCGTAACGCTGGAAAAAGGATACTTCGCAAAGTGGACGATTTTCCTGTTAATGATACCGTATAGGAAGACATCTCAATTGTGACTGATACTTTTAGCTAGGAATTCCAAACATAAATGGCCGCATATTAAAGTGTTATCAGGTTGTTCTCTTTTATAGTTGTAATATATGTTTTTAGCAGATTTAAAGTAATGCTCAAGTTCTTTAGGTGGTGGTAAATTGCCGAAACTATCAAAGTAATATATATTTTCACCTAATTTCTTATAACAAACCCAATGAGTGCCAGGACCTTCAGAATTGTCTAAATTTACAATACCGGTTTCGTTTTTCCACATTTTAACTGGTAAATCATCTTTCATAAAGACACCGCGAAAAAATGGTATTTTTAAACATGAAATGTATTTAAATAATTCGATATTTGTTAACGCTTTATGTGGTATTACTAATTGATTTCTTTTATTTAATATGCACGATATGGTCTTAGGTATAGACCTGCCCCGTTTTTTACCATTGACCATACTGTTGGTTTTTTGCTACCCTTTCTGGTGGAACGTCGTTTTCTTCTAATATTCCCTCCATGTTTTGTTTTTGCCGATCTCCTTTTCACTCTTCTCCTCCTTTTTCCACCTCCTACCGTTGTTTTAGCCTTCATACCTGCTGTTACCGCTAAAGCTGCTGCTTTCTCTGCAATACTAGCGTCACTAGACTTTACTCGTTGCCAAGCTATATCCGCGAGCTTTTTATCAGCTATTGATCTATTTTTTGTATCGCTAAATGTGGAATATGCTATATCGTGTTCTTTACAAGCCTGATCTAACTTATTTATGCCTGGATCACCTCTTTCCAGTCGTTTTTTTTTAATTTAGTTCCTGGTCCGCAATACTGATAACCTCCCGGTATGTGAAATTCGTATGGTAAAGCGTCTATTGCTCTATTTACGACAGATCCTACTGGAATTCGATTTAAAGCTTTACTTAACAGAGAAACCGCTGTGGACGTGATACCGCCTCCTTTCCGTATAGTGTCTCGATATGGACTGGTGTAATGAAACGTCATGATTGTCTTTTATATTGGAAAAGCGTAACCTATGTGTTACCTCTATGACAGGTTGCACATAAATGAAGTCATTTATTGTGTTCTTTTATTAAATATCAATATCACCCCAATTTGATGATCTAAACTGTTGTGTATTAGGGTGAATAAAGTATTTTTTAAAAATTTCCCGTTTAATCCAACCACCTCTCGCGGCTTCATCCCAAATTTTATGACCTGGTCCTCCTTGAAGAACTTCCGGTGTGAAATGATTGTGTAAATCAAATATCGCATTACCTAAAACTTTTACAAGAAAATTAACAGTGACGGCATCATCTACATGTTCAGGGTCTCTAAGCTCTGTTATACGTTTATTATTACAAGTATACACTTTACTATCCTTTAATGATGTTGTGATGGTCTGTCCTACAGTTGCAGCATCATTTGGGTGTCTTCCTGCTCTCAAGTTTGTAATATTGTTATCATTACATGTAAAAACTGCAAAGTGTAAATTTGGATCTAAATGTACGGTTTGTGATAAAGCAGCTGCATCATGATCCTCATGACCCCATGACACATTTGATAACTTTTTATCCATGCAATCCCAAGCATTATTTTTGTATGTTAATAAATTAAATTTTTCATTACCTTGAATGAATTCATCCCCTTGCTTCGATACTACTTGATTTTGTTTTACAAAAGAGGTTGTTTCTTGTTTTAAGGTTTCCATCATTTGACCCACTGTTGCACCATCTGATGGTGCCGAACCATCTTTAACATTTGCTAAACAATTATTAAAACAATCTATAACCCCTACATCACGTATGATACAATGATCTTTAATATATTTTAGATTTACAGCATCGTTTTCAGTTTTTGGATAACCGATATCATTAATAACAAATTTATAAAAAGAAAATCCATCTTTTGTCTTTTCAGGTATCAAGGAATGTAAATAGCGTCTATTCACGCTGTCTTTTTCATCTTTAGGGTCATCTACGTTGGATATACGTTTATTGTTAGCACTATACGTTTTTCCATTGAATTTTAACGTATTTTTTAATTCAGATGACAAATAACCTTTGTTTATTGCATCACCGTTTTCATTTGGTTTACCAACGTTGATAATTCTATGATTTTCTGCATCATATGTGTTATTGTGTAGTCTTAATGTTGGTGATAGCTTTTCCTTTACTATTTTTAAATTTACTGCATCGTTTTCGTCCGTGGGATCTTTTATGTTTTTTAACCTTTTATTACTAATATCATAATCTCCTTCAGGTGTTTGTGGTAAACCAGCACCTCTTTTTAAGTTATTCGCGTAATATAATCCATCCGAGGAATACCGTCCGAACTTGTCGACACTCATGGTGCAACTGAATAGCATTTTAGGGGGTAACGCATTTTTATGAGATTACCCCGCGGTTTCTAAGTTCATCCACTAAAGCCACCCATTCGTTTTCCAATCCAGTATGACCCGCTTCTTTGGCTTCATGTATTAGTTTCATTCTATCCACCAACTTATTGATATTATTGTAATAAATTACGTTTGTATTGTATAGTTTCTTCATCAATCCTTTACCGGTGACTGATTTGCTTCTTTTTCTCGGTTCTGGGGAACTTAAATCAAAAGTGGATGCTACTAATCTTCTTTTTACAGGTTTTCTTCTTATAATTGGTATTAATTTGGAAACAAAATCTTTATATTTTACAGATTTATTTCTATATATGGGTGCTTCAGGTAAATAATTTCTTTTATATGCATTAGTTTGTTCCAAAATTTTGCTATACACTTCCAAATCATCATTTTTTACCAATGCTTTTAAAGGTTTATTTTCAAATAATAATTCAAATAGTCCCCTTGTTCCCTTATATATTTGATCACCTACGTGAATATTATCATGTTCATCGACATCTAATTTGCTATTACCAATCATTACACCTTCTTTGGACATTCTTGCTCCATAACTGTGGTATTTTTTAGTAGAATCAGTTCCAATTAACAGTTTTAACAAGTATTTTCTTCCTAAAGGTCCTTTTGTATGAATATTTTCACCCAATAAGCTTATGTTTGATGGTTCTCCTTCTGTTTTTTCTTCTTCACTCGCTATAGATACCACTTCTTCTTCACTACCAGCATATACATCTTCTTTTTCTGCCGTTGTATCACTAAATATGGAGGCTTCCGGGTCCTCCTCGCTAATATCTTCTGATATTACACTTTCCCTTTCATATTCTGTTATCGGAGCAATAATATCACCTTGAAAAGAAGGTTTAGTCAATTTTTTGTTCAATTGTTTCAAAGGCTCTGTAATAGGTTTAAAAGTAGATTCAAGAAATTTCTCCCTTTCGCTGATACCTAACTTTAACGCTCTGTTTTTAGCCCGAATAGAATCACTAAGTGATTTAATTTCCTTTACTAACTTTTCTTGGTTAACCATGTTTGTAGCAAGACGTGCTGTACAAGAATGATTGCATGATATAATGGTTAGTGAATTAATATAAATTTATCGAAACCTATCCTGTATCGACCGTTATTTAGTGGTTGTTCCTTCATAATTGTCAAAAATCCATAATTTTCAGCCCAAGCCTTACCACATATGTCTTTAAACCGTTCATATGACATATCCGCATTGACATGATCGTAATATATGTGTTTTAAGTTGGTTTCATCCTGTTTGAATACAATTAACACATTTGCGTTGTCTCTTATCAGTTGTTTTGGTATTTTACTATAAGTCTGACCTATGTAAATGCTATCTATATTGTTATGTCGCCCCATAGCGAAATAGCTCCTAATAGTGTTTTGGTTTTCACAAGATACATCATCAAATATAAAAACTGAAAATGGTTTAGCTTCATGCGGTTGCATTACACTTTCACTTGCATCAAACTTGTAATATTTCACTTCTGGCACATTATTAAATATTTTTTCTAATAATTGGTATTTGGGTTGTTGTAATGATTTGGAAAAGACATACAAGTTATTGAAACGCAATCCTTTTGGGTTTGTAATCAAATTGAATACTACATTTGTTTTACCACAATTGGATGGACCGGTTACAAGACAACGGACCGTGTTTGGTAACAAAACACCATGTTTGCCACTGTTTAATTCTGAATTGTCCACCGTGAGTTCATCAATATTATTAATAGGAAAACTATCCTTTTGCGGTATTATCTCCATCCTTTGTAAAGGTTCAACCTAAAATGATGCTCCATCATTATATGAGATCCTTTTTAGGTATCCAAGAATCTTCACTCTTATTAAATCCTAACCATCGCACTTTCACTTTATCTTTTTTCCGTTGTAACACCTTTTCAACGAGATATACATCACCTACTGTGGATTTTAACATTTCATGTCCATAAAACCCCCCTTCGAGCAATTGTCCTTTATTATCTTTTAAAATGTAAGTTTCCGGTACTGTAGGTTGCACCTTAAATACGGTAAAAACCTCATTTGTCCAATTTGGCAGATATCTTTTACTGAATACACCTTTGTATTTGCTTATTCGCACTTTATCACCAACATTAAACACTTTAGGCTTTAATTTTTCAACTTTTGGTTTAGTATTTATTTTTATACGTTTTAATACGAGTTTTTCATTTTTCCTAGTCACTTGGTTTGGTTTCATACCAATTGTTCTATGGAACTTGTTATTGTAATCTTTTATTAGTTTTGGTAACATATCAATCCATACGTGCGATCCTCTGTTTGAAAACATCTTGTACATCGCACCTTTTAAAGTTCGATTGAATCTTTCTATGATTGATGCTTTTACCTCTGAATTAGTCGAATAATGGTTTATGTCGTGTTTTTTCATTAAATTTGAAAATTCTTTATTGAAATATTCTTTACCATCATCGGTTTGTAAATGTTTTATGGTATTTTTGTCTCTCTGTATCGCAGTTTCCATGGCTTTTGTTACACTCTTGCCGGTTTTATCTTTTAGCGGTAAAGCATCTGCCATTTTTGTAAAACAATTGATAATAGTCAATATATATTTAAATCCTTTATTTTGTTTACTATAAGGAATCATTTCGATTAAATCAGCTTGATATAGATCATTCATTCCTTTTATAACAGTATTTCTTCGGGGAAATTTCCTCCTAGCCGGTTTATGAAGTTCATAAACAATTTTTTGTTTCAAATCCATAATTTTATCCTTCCTCATTCATGGATGAAGTAAAAATAAATTTTTTATTACATTATACCCATATTTAACTGGGTCAAGGTCATTCAAATTGATGTAAAAAAATGGGGAACACGGCGTTGGACTTGCCGTGTTCCCCATTTTTTTACGGAAGGAAAAGGAATTTAGGTCGAAGAAGGACGAAGAGGGACGAAGAATAGGTTAGTTGTTGATAGGGTTGAGAGAGTAGTGGCCAAAAGGAAGAGTATCAATTTGGTTTTCCATAATGTGACGTTTGTCATCTTTGTTTGACAATGCTTTTTTTACTTCTGTAACACTGTACACTTTGTGTTTTTCACTCCTTATGGTGTTGAATTTAGCAGTCAAGGTGGTGTCGTTAAATAAACAGTTTTTGTATTGTTCAAAATTTACATTTTTCTTCAAATAACTTGTCTTCACACCTTTTGTTTTTTTCGTGGTAGATGTTTCTTCTTGATGTCCTTTATATACTTTAAAAGAATATAATTTAGACATTAGTGCAACGATTTCTTCCATGCTTGCTCCATTGCATTCATCTTTGAATTTGCCTAAAACTTTCTTATTATTTTCATTAAAGTTCGGGTGATTTCTTGGGTAGTCGGAAAAATCAAAATCATCTTTGTGTATGAACGTCCGAAGATCTTCATACATGTCTTGTGTCTTAATCCAATAAATTAACGCATCCGTGTCCATGTAGGCTACTCCAATATTTTCTCTTCCATAATGTTGAACCATTTTGTTGTAATGAAAGTCATACATGTGCGTTTTACTTATATCCAATATTGACATTCCTATGTACAACGGTCTATCCATTACTATCTTGGTTTTCTTCATGCTGACTGCTACCAAGTTTTCATTAATTATCATACTTGTTCCAAAATTTGGTTTCTGTACAAGTTTCTGCATCTGTCTGGGGTTTGTTACTAATTTTACAATTTTGTGTTTCCTTTTGTTTTCTAAAGTTTTTCCAAATATTGCGTTGTTCATGAGCTTGTAAAAATCTTTTTCAAAAGCTGATGTTGCTGCTGCTCTCCTTGCAGTGTTTGAATCAATGTATGGTTTTAAATAACAAGATTGTGAAAATTTTAAAACTCTATGAATTTTGGTGATAATCAATCCTAATTCCAGGGCTTGCTGAACAACAAAATAATGTGCTACATATCGGTTTTTGTTGTTTAATGTCATCATTAATTTGGGCCATTTTCCTGTCGGTGATACTTCAGTTTTAGCCAACAGTGGCAAGTCGTAATGATGATCGTGTAGGTGTTCTGGATACTCGAAGTCGCAGTCAAAAATGTAGCCGGTCGGTCCATCTTGTGGGATCTGCATGATGTCCCCAATGCTGTCCGGGTCTACCCACTGGAAGTCGCCATACGGAAGGGGTTTGGACATCGCCCAACCGTATAAATTATTGGCGTCAAAATATCCAAGAAAAATCGAATCTTTAGTCTCATCATAATTTGGTAGAAATTTATTGTTAGCTTTCACATGTCTTGTAACAGCCTGGGTTAATCCACCTCGTACACCCGATTCAATCATTAAAACCATATCGATGTCGGTTAGCAATTCCAACTTGCACTCGGTAGATTTTAGCATGGCCTGCCAGGCCAAACCGGGAGAAGTAAAAGAATGTAGCGGGTCCAGTCCGTAAGCGGTGAAACAGGTGTTCCTAAATTCTTCCATTATGTCACACAATAATGTTACATCTAGTTTTACATAAAAGTCAGAATAATCACCCAAGGTATTCATTCCTAATTCATTCCAGACTTTCTGAGCATGATTATAATCTTCAATTGAAATTTCGGTTTCAGTTAATTTACTTTTAAACGCTTCGATTGGTGGCAAACATGTTTCATCAAATTTTTCTAGTCCAGTAATGTAATCATATGGAAACACACCTTTCCTTAACACCAAGTCCATTTTATCTTCTGGCACAATTTTTCTTGTTTCTTTTAAATCCTGTCGTCTTAAATTTTTAGTTAGGTTGGCAAGGCTAGATGACATGAATCGAAAAGAGTCCACGAATCGAAGCTTTATCTTGCCAACAGTCTTGGAAAAACTAATATAATTCTCTAAAGTGTTGGCCAAAACATCAATTTTCCCATCATCCCTGCCCAATTCCGGAATAATAAAATGTGAATCATAACCACTAAGGTTATGCAAAACGACTGGAATGAATTTCGGAAGTTTATAATTAATATTACATGAATTGCAAGCAGCCCCTCTGTAATAACCAGTAAGATGATCATGGTCATGAACTTTATGTTTCTCAACAGTAAATTCTTTTTTACACAAGTAACAATTAGTGGCATTGATATATTGAATTTCCTCCTCTTCATCTAGAGGAATCATAGGGACAATATTACTGTACACTTCTTCAACCTTATCAGCTATATAATACAAGTTATCTACAAAATGTTTAGCAGTATCCTCACCTCTGTACAAAATTGGTGTTGAACTTAAACCAAAATTTTTCAAATGTTCTTCTGACAGTGTGGATTTAACAAGCAAACAAAAACTGTTAGGTTTATGCAGCTGGTATTTCGTCCTACTGGTAATTTCCCCTTCTGGATGTTCTTGGGGTACCAGTGTAGACTCAAAGTCTGCATAAATTACAAATGGTACCCTATATTGATGGCTAATCTTTTCAAATTTTACAATAGAGCGAGTAGGTGCAGGCAAACTAATTTTGCATTCAAAGTTTTCATTACATAGCCTTTGGTGTTCACGTAACCACTGTGCTCCTCCCCTTCTTTCATCTTTCAACACAAAACAGAAACATCGCTTACAAATTGTTTTCCTATGTCGTTTTTTAGTAAGTTGGTTACTAACAAGTCCTTCAAAATTTTTAATATAAACATAATGTGATATTTCACCATTGGTTATCAACAATAAGTCTGTATGGTTCCTAAGTTCAGTTTTAGTTACCCTTAAGGGGTACACATTATTTGCATCATCCAAACCAAAAATATTTACACTAACACCAGGATTGTTTTTCTCAGAAATATCAGAAATTTTTACAGGGTAAGATAGTCCTACAAAATTATACCTATTATTTACATTTACATAATGTCCACTTACTCTACAAGGGCGCTGCTCTGGCAAAATATATTTACATAACATAGCATACTTAAAACATTCATTATCTACATTTTGTACATTTATACATGCTTTCGTTTTCTCAATGGCTTTTGGTAGAGGGACGTAGCTGCTTCCTCTCATACCAAATCCGTGCTTATGTACTCTTAAATCTACACCCTCTACAGATGTAAGCATCCATTCTGAACCTCTCATTTCATGTTCCTGCAGTTTTGTTAAGAGTTCTTCCAAACATTCCTCAACAATTTTATTTATATCAGAAGCATACATCAAAGTACGGTTTTTCGTTATAAACCCCCTCACTGTTGTTTCACCATCCGTATTAGTAAATAACGCATCTAAAACTAAACCAAATTTTAAAAAATTTAATCTTGCCAATTCTTGTCGCAAAGTTTGTCCAATCAATAATTTTGCTTCAGTTAAAAAATTTTCAAGATCAAGCTGTACATTACTTATTTTGTGATGGGTTACCGTATGTCCGGGGAAAGCTGTTATACGAATCTGGTTCACTCCTTCTTCTTGTTCTATGTCTGTGTCCGTGTCGGTGTCCGTGTCGGTGTCCGTGTCGGTGTCCATGTCCTCTGTAGGTCTCCTTCCAAGTCCTGACGGTCCAGCACCTCCATATTGGATAACACTGGGTCTTCTGCGTTGAATCTGTTGAAGTTCACTTTGCCAATTGTCCAGGTTGCGGTTAAATTCAGCCAAAATGTCATCAATCCAGTCCATGTCCATTTCGTTAGCCGTTTCACTCGCCGGGTCTTCCATATGTAATTCTTGATGTATAGCTAAAATGTCTTCATCTGGGAAAAATTCCCCACAAATATGGCAAAGAAGCATTTTAACACTTTTTACCACTAGCGTCTTTAGATGTTACCTCTACAAAAGTTCACCAAAGAATGAGAGACGCTCTTGGCCGACCTCCTTTTATAGCGGGTGGTGGGGGGTGATCTTGGGAAAACCCGTTCTGCGCATGCGCAGAACAAATCTGCACATGCGGAGAACAAAATGTATTATATTTATTTAAAATTTGCTATTTAGGACAAATATATAGGTCAAGGCCACCTTAAATCTGGTAAAAAAGAGGGAACACTGGATAAGAGATGGTAGTAAGATCAACTTTCTAACAAATACTTTCAATAATATGTCAACTGGTTCAAAAGTTAAATATTTTTATTATTTACTACTCAACTTGTTCAAAATTAAAACTTTTAAATATATTTGTTTGAGCAAATGTTTTTGGCACACTTACCACACGCCAAAACTCAAAAAATGTACAGAATTAAGACTGATCTCGCGGGGAAATACTGATGTGCTACCTAACAGTTTGGTAGAAATTTATTATTAGCTTTGACATGTCTTGTAACGGCCTGAATTAATCCACCGCGTACACCTGATTCGATCATCAAAACCATATCGATATCGGACAGTTTGGTAGAAATTTATTATTAGCTTTGACATGTCTTGTAACGGCCTGAGTTAATCCACCGAGTGCAAGTTGGAGCTGTTAACCGACATCGATATGGTTTTGATGATCGAATCAGGTGTACGCGGTGGATTAACTCAGGCCGTTACAAGACATGTAAAAGCTAATAATAAATTTCTACCAAACTGTGAGGTGGCTACATAGTATTTCCCCGAGAGATCAGCTTAAATCCTGTACTTTATATGAGTCTTAGCGTGTAGGAAGTCTGGCAAAAGCATTTGACCAAAACAAAATATATTTAAAATTTTAAGCTTAAACAAACTAGCCAGTATAAAAATAAAAAATATTTCCTAACCATTGACAACCTGTTAACATATTGCAGTGTTAAAGTATTTGCTATTGAGTCAATCTTACCATCACCTCCGATCCAGCGTTCCCTCTTTCTTACCAAATGAGACTGAGGCTTGACTACCCGTATATATGACGTTTCCCCCACCACTAATGCTCTCCCCCACCACAATCAATTCTCAAAAGTGGGTCAAGGCCATCGGAAATTATCATGCAGCAAAACCACAGTCTTTACAAAATTTAATATTTTCGTTTCTGAAAACATAAGCAAAATAATTTGTGTAGCCATTTCTTTCAAAGTCAAACTCCTTAACTAAAATTTTAATTTTTGGTGGTGCACCAGACTGATGCACCACATACTTGAACAATTCGGTGTCATCAGAAATTTTCATTAAACACAATTGTAGAAGACTGGAAGGAGCCATCTCAAGGTGTGCGTCTCCTAGCTACACTGAACTGAGACTGATCAACCTCCTCAATACCCTACACCTGGTTAAACTTACCCCCACCACTTCTTTTAAATAGGTCAAGGTCAAATAAAATTACCCTGTGAGCGGGGGATAAAGCACTAAGTGATATGTTATTCCAGTATCACAGAGTGCTCTATCCCCCGCTCTGTTTTTTCCACATACCAAACAAATAGTCCATGTCCAAGTCCAAGTCGTACAAAATAAAATAATTTTCAACACTTACATCTCTAAATGTTGGCCCCCATAACCATCTGATTTTTTATTTTCAAACCCTTCTAAAAATTTAATTTTTCTTTCCAGCTGCTGAATATAATTTGCAGCTCCTATTAGAGTGTCCAGCTTACTGGAGCGAAAATTCACTGTTGGCACGATCAGTTGTAGCCGGAAAATTGCCAAACGCTCTTGGTAATTTCGCTGTTGGTCCGCCAGCCGCTTCTTCTCTTTATTTTTTTGTCTCATGTCCTTAACCAACAAACTTCTTAATATACTTTCTTGCTCAACTTCAGTGGATGGGCCAGGTTTTGGTGATGACTGTGGTTCAGGTGAAGAATTATTTTTGTAGTCCAACAGCATCGGAGCATAGACGTGACCTGATGGTAAACGCTCCAACTCCAAGTCCCCCGCAAACGGATTGGGTCCTAAAATTTTTACTACCCGCTTGTGGTCTGGGTGAACTTTTCTGTTGGGCGCTTCGAAAGACACTTCAGTCATGTTTCCGCTCATAATGTGCTGCTCGGATGAAGGAATAAAGCAGAATGAGCCAAGTGGAGCCACTAGGAACTGAGTGAGATTCAGTAGTAGTGGGGGAAACTGGTTGTCACGTGACCTTTCACTAGTGGGGGAAACCGGTTGTCACATAATCATGTACTGCTTCACCATAATGCTAAACATCTGTTTGGTTAATAAAATTAATTTGTTATAAATTTTCTTCACCGTCCAGGACACTGGTTTGGGACGTGTCTGAATAATGTTTTTCTTTTTATTTTTTATTTATAAATAAAAAGAAAACATTATCCCCAGGTTAAGATATTATATAAATGAACTATATTTTTTTTTTTTTTAATAGCTCATTTATATAATACCCCCCTCCCTTATTTCAAGAGGGTGAAGAAATAAATTTTGGAAAAATAATTTTGAAAAAGGTAATTTGGAAAAGAATGTTTGGAAAACAAAACTTTTGTCAAGTCAAAAGTTTACATTTACTCCTGCAAACGCCACACAGTCCTACGTTGACCCATGATCACCGTTCGTATCAAATACCCTCTCATGGTCATAAATTTTTCTTTTACTAAATGGGGAGCAACTCTCACATGAACATTTTTGCCCTCATGCCTCATCAAAAAGATGTGAGGCTTTACTTTAAGGTGTTTTCGAAAAAAGTATTTATCACCAAGATAGAGCCTTCGATAACGAACCATAGGAATCTCTGTTTGCGTTTTAGGAGCAATGTTTAGCGAAAAAGGCCTTACTATGTTCCGGGTGGAAGCTGAGTCACGTTGAAGATGATAGCGGCATAACTCTTCACCGCTAACAGCCCACCTGGCACATTTCTGGTTAAATTTCGCTAAAGTTTTCCAAACAAATGTACACTGGCGTTTCGGTGCCACCGCCTTTTTAGACTTTATTGTTTTACGCAAACCCGGCTTGATTTTATTCAATGGGATACTTACTTTAATTTTTGGTTGCTCCACTTCAAGTTGAGGGTCTTTAGATGTCAATGGAAGGGAAATAAATTTTTGTTTGGGTTTAGCAGGACTTGTTACAGGAGTGTCTTTAGATGTGGATGGAAGGGAAATACATTTTTGTTTGGGTTTAGCAGGACTTGTTACAGGGGTGATAGGAGTGACAGGAGTGGTTGGGTCAAAGAAAGATTTGAAATATGTAAGGATTTCTTCAGTGGGGGATGCGGGTGTTGGCGGTGATGGCGGCTTCTTTGGACTCACAAAAATTTCTTCATCAGAACTGGAATCCAAAGAAATTACACTCGGCCTAGCTCCACTCAGCACACTCGTCACTGTTGTCGTCGTCGCAGTCGTCAGCGCAGTCACAGCAGTTAAAATTGTTTTCACCAAAGTGTCTTCGGTAATTGTAGATCCAGGTCTCAAGTCCACAATAATTTTTTTCCCCGAGGCGATAGAGGTTGGCAGTGGTGACAGGCTTGGCATCGAAGCGGAAGACATTGAGGCAGAGGTACAAACAGCAGGCAAAGCGGGTGGCAATGAAGCGGAGGTCGAGACGGCAGTGGTGGTAGGCGGATAATTCTTGAAGCGAGGCATGGCGCGGAGCAGGAAAATGTTCAACTTACTCGTAGCGATACTGTAAGCAGAATGAAACAGCTCGCAACCTATTGCAATATTCCAGCGCGCTATGTGGTGGGGACAAACAAGTCTGTTGCGTAATACCCGGATCTACTTATGCAAACACATGGCCAGACATGTCAATGGAAAAGTACCAGAGGCCTCCACCTCCACCTCCCTCGGGGGGGGGGGGGCGCAGTTTTCGTCCGGAGCAAAAAATTTTTGGTCAAGGTCAAAATCCCAAAAAAAAAATTTCGGGGGGGGGGGCAGTTTTCGTCCGGAGCAAAAAATTTTTGGTCAAGGTCAAAATCCAAAAAAAAAAAATTTCGGGGGGGGGCAGTTTTCGTCCAGAGCAAAAAATTTTTGGTCAAGGTCAAAATCCAAAAAAAAAAATTTCGGGGGGGGGGCAGTTTTCGTCCAGAGCAAAAAATTTTTGGTCAAGGTCAAAATCCAAAAAAAAAAAATTTCGGGGGGGGGGGCTCACTTGCCGTCCGGGGCTCGGGGGGGGGTCACCTACCCCTAGGACTTTAACTCTTGGATACCTGCTACCCTTACTCATGTGTCAACATCAAATAATATTTTATTCCACCACAGTGTGGACAGCCAACACTTAGTCGCATCTCGCTCTAAGTCCTGAGGAGTCCTCAGAACTCAGGCAAAAATCCGCCTAAGTCATGGCTGACCTACATATTGTGTGGAACAAAATATTATTTTATTCACACACAAATATGGGTCAAGGTCATCCAAAAGTTAAAAAGAAATCCCCCCGATGCCTAAGACCGCCGGCGGTCAGAGGCATCGGGGGGATCTCAACATTTAGGGGGAGGTGATTTATTAAAAAATTATTTATTTAATTTTGAGTTTCCTTAAGGGAAACATGCTACAATAATTTGGAAGAGGCCATGCTAACCATGACCGAGGATCCCATCTTAACCCGTAGGTACTGACTTTTGCCTAGCACACCGGTCAGTGTCAGGATCCGACGCCTCGTGCTAAAGGATGCCAACCACCCATCTAGAGTGATGAGGTCCAGTAGCGCCCCTGACCAAAAGAGGCCTAAGGGTGGATCCCCAGGGGCCTACCCCCGGGCTCGTTAGGCGCCATGCTATTGTTGGTAACAAATAATTCTTGAGGTTCTGAACCTCGAAAAATTTTTATTTTACAGAGACTGTTAAGTCTCAAAAGCCTAACACTTTAACTGCCAATTTACAGAGGAGTACCTCCAAAATACGAATTTTGAAATATTTCTACTTGGGGACAACCTGTGAAGATTAGTACAAAGAAATATTTTTCAACACACAAGACTTAGACTAAATATATCCAACACCAATACCTAGCAGAAGCAGCAAGCGCAAAATAAAATATTTCTTAACACTACACATGCCATGCCTTAGACTAAAAGAATTCCCAATATAATGCGGCGCCAACATTACATTGCGAATCCTGTAGGGCAGAGCTTCAACCACTCAGCTGAAGTGTTTGAAACCAACTGCGAGGAAGCAAAGCCTCAGAGAACCGAAGCTGAGCCGGTCAGGAGTGGGGGAACCGGATCTGGTTACGTAAACAGCCAGACCTCGACACGTACTTGTTTGCGGCATTGGACAATCTCCAAGAGCCACACCTGAATACATTACTAACCGGATCTCATTATACAACACGTGTCAAGGTATGGCAACGCCTCGGGCTATGCCACCTCCTCCTCCCCGGGGGGGGGGGGCTCACTTCTCGTCCGGAGCCGGGGGGGGGGGAGGGGTCTTGGGACTTAGAATATTTTTGGTCCAGGACAGTTGTAGTATAGAATTATATTTTAGCTTGCCAAACTCAGCACAGCCGGCAGAGACGGTTACGTAATGCTTATATAACAGACTGGTTTCTTGGCTAGCTTGCCAACTGTAGCTCAACAGAAGGTAAGTCAGTTTATTGCAAGCCAACAAACACGCCACACCTCGCCGCCGCGGGACTTTTCTGTGAGTAAATTTTTATTTTTCCTTCTTATTAAACTTAGCAAAACAGAACCTAGCCTGTTTTGCACAAAATTAATTTTTGTTACACTGCTACAATTACGTTTACTTAACAAATTATTTTCCACTCATTATTTAATATTTTATTCCTTACTTGTTAAGACTTAGAAACTGAAATGTTGGAAGACTGTTTGATACAAAATTAATTTTTATTTAGCTATACAGGTCTCCTAATATTTTCCTACACTTGTATTTTGCAGGTGTGGCTAAATATTTTTCACTCACAATTTAATTTTATTCCACACAAGTGGATTTTGAACTTTACTACAAAACTGATCCATACCCGTCTCCTACAAAATTATTTTTCATTTGGCTCTACCTCTTTTAGTCTTACATTAAATATTTCTTGGAGTTAAATTTTACACAAGTCTCTCGGTTAATTTTTCTGCACAGTACGTGTTACTCCTTGGACAGTTCCCAGCAAACTGTTTCTACACTTGTCAACAACAGTCCGCATTACCCCCTCCACTACTCATTCCCCCACTATAGCCCTGTTCCCCCCACTACTTCCAGCTAAGGTACAACACTGGACTAAGTGTTTCAGTTTTATCCAAACCTTACTGTGAGACACACCTATGGCTGAAACTTTGCGAGAAAAATTATTAAGAGTAAAATTTTTGCTGGCAAAGCAAAATAATTCTGTTAAGGTGTCCAAGACTTCCACTTTAACAAAAATGAAACGTTGCTTCAAAAATAATCCAAAATTTTACTCAAGGGACGCAAATATCACTATGGATGATAAAATGTTTCAGAAACTTTTAGACGAGCTAACTTTTGCCAGTAAGGTTACGTTGGTGACTCCAATTCCCGACCAAGTTCCAAGATCACCTGAGAAAGAATAAAAATAAATATTTCTCAGGAAATATTTACAATCCGAGTTACGGTAAAGGACGGGCTCGGATGAGTTGTTGCAAAAATTTTAATTTTTTCTTCCTTCTGACCACTTTACCCCCACCACCTCCTTATCCCCACCACTGAGCCGGGTACCTGGGATACCGTCTGTGTACAAGTCAGTACGTCTTCGGACGCGGTGCTGTTCGGATCGTGTGTCGTTTGTCGCACTGTCGGGTGTTTGAAGAAATTATTCTTCGGCTCTCAGTCTCTCGGTGGGTAAGTAAAATAAAAAAATTATTTTTTTTTTTTAAGTGGGGCTCTGGGACGGGTCAATGACCCCTGACGGATATATTAGGTCAAGAGTCTGATCGCTAGGGAATAAAAAAAATTTTTTTGCACTTTTGTGATTCCTCGAGAAATTTCAATTTCTCAGCAAAATTTGAGGAATCGCAAAAGTGCAAAAAAAATTTTTTTGTATTCTTGCGTGACCTTGACCTAATTAACGTCAGTGACGTCATCATGATGACGTCAGCAATAATGACGTCACCATGACGTCATAGGTGTGACGTCATGTGACGTCATATTACGTCATTAGTGACGTCATTCGTGACGTCATTGATGACATCATCACTGCTGACGTCATCGTGATGACGTCATGTCCCAGGTGTGCCCTTTTTGCACTACTAAAGTTCATTCAAAACGTGTTTTCTCCAAATTTTAATTGCCTTTTTCTCATTAAATATCGAGTTTTGATCTTATAGAGGTATGTAACATGACTTAGAAACGAGTAATACAAGTAAAAAAGTATTAACAACCCTAAGTACAAAGCGCAGATTTAAGTTATTAGTTTATTGTGTTTTCTGTAAAACTGGATCTGAAGGAGAAGGCAGGTTTTGAAAGTTTGCTCCTCAAATATCGTAGCCGTGGCAAGACTGCTTCATTCGATTTTTCAATCAGCTGTGTAATGGTAAATATTATAACGTAACTTGCCTTCCGTTTTAGTTTTGACGCTTCATATCTGGAACACAAAAAATAGCTATTCAGCTAACCTTAAGAAGAAGTTATGCTTTTTCCTCTATAGACCTTGTGTCAATATACCAATCAGATAATTGTTAAAACTCCCAAAGATGTTGCCAAAACGTAAACAAAGAACCAACGACTAAAAATGCCTCCAATGCATTTCTTATGGGGAAAATCAAAAAGTTACATTTTAGGTTTAATTTTATTAATATCCAACCAAATTTTTCAACAACGAACTTAGCCTTAAAAATTTGATAAAGAATATTCGGCTGAAATTTGAGACTGATCTGCGACTTCTATCGAGAGTAATCGTCGGACTTGCAATATGAGTCACTCTAGAGTCTATTCTTCGAATAGACAATTAAATTTGAGTTGTCATAAAATATAAACACTTAAAGCAAATCAACCTACAGCTATATACAGTGCAACTGCCACTTAAACTGACCTCTCTCTAGGCATCAAACAGAGATTTAAATCGGTCAATTAAAAAGGAATCTTGTTCGTTGCAAAAGAGACCTTCTAACGATTTAGAATAGTCTACTAGTTAGTAGTCTACAAAGCTATTAAAATACCACAACCCGAGTTAGATACAGTATTTCATTTAATGCAGAAACAAGCCTCGACAAAAGTATTGGAACGGGATTCAAATAGTTCTTTGCAAATAAATAAATAAAATTTACAAATGCCCGTGCTGTTATTAATTCTTTGTAGACATAAAAATCCATGCGTTATTCTGTCATGAATACAATTCTACTATACAAGTTTTTAATCAAACTACAGATCCAATTAATAATTAAAATAATAGTGGCTTAACAAATTTGCTTTATTAGTTATATAAATTCTTAATTATTTGTAAAAACATTAATAATTAGGTTAACAATGACTCATCAGTTCCAAACAACTGGGTAGGCATGTGTATGACGTTGAGACACAAGCAAAGATGTAGGTGAAAAGAACAGGAATTCGCAACGCACGAAACTGCTGAACGTGATTCTTGGGAATTGTATGCTTACGCATCGTGTTGCAAGGTAGGTATACTGGTGACACATACAGGTTTTCTGTACGAATTATGATAGAAAGGGCGTGCAAAAGTGTCTGTGTTTCAAAGTGTATGATATCACAACGTTCCGAGTGACTGGCACAAAGAGTCATACTCCGCGCCTTGAAGGGGAAACATAAAACATGTAGGCAGTAACTTTGAATGAGGGCTCGACGTAGAACCCTGTAAATACACAGATGTATATATTATCACAGAGAAGCGAAGAAAGCTATATGAGCTTCTCTGTGATATTAGAGGGCCGGCTCAGCGGGGAGCGCGGCGGATTTCGGAACCATTGCTGGGATGTCATGGTGGGATTCTTGCCTGTGCGGCACTATGCAGGTTTGTAGTCACTTAGAACAGTATAGGTATGAGTTAAACGTAAAAGTCCCCCCTCCACAGGTAGAAACCCTTCATCATAATCCCTTGTGAAAAAATGACACCATGCTGGGCGGCCAGCCGGACGGCCGACATTCGCCCGCAATACCGAAATCCTTCGGAAACGGTACATCATAGAACGGTGAATCGAGTTTTGTTTTATTCGTCTATGTAAGCCAAAAAGAATGAAATATGTAGGACTAGTGCATCATTCAATTGAAATTAGTGGGGCGTTAAATTTCTTAGGACAACGGGCGGATGTTGGCCGTCCGGCTGGTCAAGCAGAACGGTGACATTGTTTTGACAACAAGGATTATGAAGATTTTCTACCAGTGGAGGGGAGCTTCTACCTTTGAATCCTACAACTGTATGACCAATAAGCCAAATCAAGAGAAGATAGACTGAGCTTAAACCCACTTGTGCCTACAACAAAAAGTCTCAAAATTTGAAGTTTTTTGTTTCAGCCTTGTTCTACCGAACCAAGTACTCAGTTCTTTGATTATACAGTATCAAAGAAAACCTGATTATAGTCTTGAAAAGAAGATCAAAACTATCAATAAATAACTGCTTCACCTCGGTCGGTTTCCTCTCGCTAAATGCTCAGAATAATACACCAATCAACGCCCAAGAAATATTATCTTAAATGCTCCCCCACGAAGGACGCGTGTGCGTGTGAATGCGTGTCACGTCGTCTCGTGGTCGTGATTGACGGCACGACGTGCGCCCATGCGTGCGACGCGTGCCCCCAGCACGTCCACAAGGCACGTCTACCGTCTATCCCGCATCTCAACGATGGGTCGCAAATTATTCGTCGCCTCTAACAACTTTTTCCAATGGTAATTGAGAAGATAAATAATCCTCTTCTCAACTGAAAAAGCTGATATCAGATAAGATGGTTTTGGACATCCATAGCTAGTCTATAACGGTTAGAGCATTTGACTTTGGTTCAAGAGGTCACGGTCAATTCCCGGAATTTCTTCGAAACCTAATGGGTTAGGACCGCTTGTCCCCAAAGCGTTTGTAGTATATTGTACATCTCTAAAAAAAATCCCTCTCGCGTGGGAACAAGCAAAAAATCTCAAGACATGTTAGTTTACATCATTTAGTAATCGTAGGAAACTGGGAGGTAATGATCATACAACACAGCATACAAGATTTCCTTCCATATTAGGTGATTCCAGACGACAATGAACCAAAATTAAGTAAAAAAATCATCCTGCCCGTGAGAAGGCACGGGGGGGGCTTCGGGAAGGAATCCAAAATTCGTATACTTAATGGGGGGATTATTCGTGATATACCTTTTATTTCGTTAAATTTTATGATGCCTAGTGGCACTTCAGTAAAACGTTGGGGAAATCTTACGTGCTGTGCTGTACCCACTCTCAATTCAGTTCTGGACACCATCCATCAATAGTTAGACCGTGGCCATTCTTTGTTGACTTTTCCTGCTAGCAATCCCAACCGTTGCCCGGTGTTTGCCTTGGCTGTCTCCTGCTGAATGAATGTGGTTCCCCCAAACTTCTGGGTCTTCAATTCACTTATGTATAAACATGTAGGCATTGCATCAATTGCATGCCAATAACTCAGTATGCCATTTGAGAATAGACGCCTGCACTTTGTTCTCCGCCTCAGGCTTCGATTGTTCAGGATTTAGTGTTCTCTGGGTTTGAGTCTTGTCTTCCGGTTTATGGCAATGTTATGTCAGGCTGTAGGCCACTTCATCCGATGTTCGGGGTGTTTTGAAAACCGTACACTTCATCCGAGGTTCAGGTCGAGTAAAAAAGGTCATTAGTACCCTACAAATGGAGCTGCAAAAATAGTACACTTCATCCGACGGCCGGCGCCGGCGGTCGGCGGTTAACCGCCACGATAGAATATTCCACCCTAGCTTATAGGGGTGTGTCGCACTGGGTTTATTAAATACCCAGCTACATTGGGAACTGTATTAAATAATTTAAGTTGCGTTGTAATCCTGTACCCATATTCAAATATAATTTAAAATATTCACGCTTCTCGCAGGAAGGGTGGGGGGTTTATATCCTTGCCCTGGCTGAGTGAGATGTGTTTCTCGAACCCATTGAACTGAGGAATTTTGGATAAGAGCTATGAGTATTGTACAGTCCGATCCAGAACTAGCCCTGTCACGTTGTTGCCAACAGGGCTGGGGGATGTGTGATGGTGGCCGGCGGCAACTGAGATCAGCCACCATTTATTTAGCCTTCTCCTATCACCTAGGCTAATAAACTGGGGAATCAACTACTTGCCTGGTACATATAAATCTACCATGCAGTACTCCTTAATAGTGCTGCAAAATTTAAACTTTCAGTTAAATCGAAGGAAAATCTGGAATATGAAACATTATTGCAAAGAACAATACAGTAACTACACGCACAAATACCCTAATTTCCTGTTAATTAAACGAATAAAACTATGTTCAACACATGTTCATTGTGAAAAAACGTTTAAAGTAATGTTAAACACGCTCCTACTGTTTAACTTTTTTTTATTTGTTGAAAGAAATATTAATTGATACACAATATTATTCTGAAAATGCAGGACAGTAAGCTGCAGTTGTTGAGCTGTACAGCGATAATCATAGCAAGGAGTAGAAACTGTTATCTTTGAAGGGTCAAGCCGAGGGCGTTCGGCTTTTTAATATTATTTTTTAACTTTTCGACATGTTTTCATACCTTCAAGCAGTAAAAATTGATAAATCCACCATAGACATAGTGTTTAGAGTTTACCGTATTCATTTACAATATGTCAACAAATTCTTTAATAATATATTGTATATAGAAAAATACTATTTTATGAACTGACTATAGTAAGATGCACGAAAATATTCCGATGGAAATTTTAACAGCTGTGTCTCCCCTCACAACCTGCAATGTTGTCATTTGTTGTCAATTTCTACCATGTCTAATACACTATAAAATATCTTTCAGAATAAATTTGGCAACAATGTATCGACTCTTATCGGACCATTACTATTAAAACTAAAAGAACAGTTGCCATTCGCACTGCTTGATACCTTGGAATGAGGTAGTTTTAAACCCCGGGCCCAACCCCCCACCCTTTCTTAGGTTAGGAATTCTTAGATTTCCCCATTTCTAAGAACACAGATGATTACAATGTTCAATTATTCCTGTCGCTTAAAAATAATAAAACCTTGTTCAAACATTGTTTTGAAAGTATTATAAAAATTAAATAAAAAACATTAAGTGGCAGAAATTGTATTATAGTTTAGGACTACTGGAAAACATTAATAATGTAATTTAAATTAACTGACTACAGTTCAAAATGTAAACAGTTATTTAATAAACCCAGTGCGACACATCCCTCTAAGATAGAGTGTAATATTCTACCGAGGTGGCGTACCGCGGCGGTTAACCGACGACTGCCGGCCGTCGGATGAAATGTACTATTTTGGCGGGCGTGCATCAACTGCGCGAATTGACCTGAGCTAGGTAGCCAGGGATGCATCAACTGCGCGAAACGCTC
Organism: Neoaliturus tenellus; assembly: GCA_030545055.2. Classification (NCBI taxonomy): domain Eukaryota; kingdom Metazoa; phylum Arthropoda; class Insecta; order Hemiptera; family Cicadellidae; genus Neoaliturus; species Neoaliturus tenellus. The sequence goes on along the minus strand of CM061535.1, from coordinate 69,934,377 downwards.
CAAGGAACGATCAGAGACGTGCATTAACTGCGCGAAGTGGTGGGTCTATTTCAGTATCATATTATAAGACAAAATAGGGTTTTAATATTTGCAAATTAAATAATTTTACATTAGTTTAAAACTAAACTTAAAACTAAAATATGTTTATTACTTTTGCCTTTTGTTGACTTATTTCCTGTTGAAAAGCTTAGTAGGCCGCTTGTCAATACCAACTGCCTTCTTCTTGAGGCTATGAATAAATTTGTTGATGGGAAATCTGTTCACCTGATGAAACGGAGTAGCTTCGTGGCTATGTTCATTCCCATTACGGGTGGATAAATTTTTGTATTTGAATTTAAATCTAGTTCCCATACGGACGATATATTATCATACTCTGACGCTTTTAAACCTCTTTGGAACCTGTATCCGGCCTTACATAGGCTATTTACGAAAAATCCAAGGCAACGTGGGTGATGTCCCTTTAAAAACTACACCGTAACGGACCAAAATAACAAATAAAATAACATGGGGAGTGGAATTAAGAAAATCATTTAAATATTTACAATACTAGTGCCAAAGCCAAGAGTTTGACCACACTTTTTGATATGGGAGGTTGGGATGAACCTGTAAACTAGATTTCTTCCGACGCCAACTACCGTATACCTGGCGGGTTTCGCGCAGTTGATGCACATTTTTGGGAGACCCTTTTCGGTTTTCGCGCAGTTGATGCAAATCGAAGGAATTTTTCGCGCAGTTGATGTGCGACCATTTTGGCAGCTCCGTTTGGAGGGTACTAATGACCCTTTTTTGCTCAACCTGACCCTCGGATGAAGTGTACGGTTTTCAAAACACCCTAAAAATCGGATGAAGTGGCGTGCAGGCGTTATGTCATTGGGAGACATGAGCCGGATGCAGAGGATACAGAACGTGTGTTAAATCAAAATTTGCCGGGGTAGACGACTAAAAAAAAGTGCACTTCCTTGCCGATCTTGGGTGCTTGTCGCCTAGCCATCCTCAGGCAATTTAATTTATCCAAGCCATTCATTTTCGTAAAAGAATTTTATTGCTAATTTTTGTTGAATTTGCAGGAATCGTCCAATATTAGAAAGTATAAAAGAAAGAACTGAGCAAAATGTTGCTGTAACTATTTGTCCGTAGATGACTTGTTGGCCGGGGATGGGGAAGCTGACGTATGCCATTGGCCAGAATAATTTGCTTTTTGTTTTGGGTTTTTTATTCTACCATGTGTTAAGCTATCGTTGTTTTTTTTTTGTTTTTTTTTTTTTACTTTGCAGTCAGCTAGCTGTCTTTCTCTACATTGAATTAGGCTAGCTGGTTTGTCAACAAAGATAATTGTTTACTTTTTTAGCAAGATGTTTTCATGTAGAATAGTACAATCTAAGTTAGTTTTTATTCCTTAGTTAACCAATTGGCCAGTATAGGTTTTGGATGTAAATTTCCCCTCGCCCACCAACCCCCTCAGTATGGCCAACAAGTCACTACTTATAGGACTATAATATATTGAGAAAATATTAAATTTTTAGTAGTTTTTAAATTGATCACTATTAATTTTACTCTTGATTTCTATTCTCAAAATAAATCAAAATTTCGAAATCTATGTGACAGGAATTACCTAATGAGGTAACATTATAGATTATTGGACTATAAATATTTCGCTAATGATTTTTAGACAAACCCGAATTGCATCGTTCGTATACAGATTTCATTGAGGGGTAGGCCAACTGAAGAAACGTACAAAAACACGTTCATACGTTATACACATTCATGACAGAACTATGCATGGATTTTTATGTGTACAAAGAACTAATAACAGTACGGACATTTGTAGATTTTATTTTATTTATTTGCAATGAACTATTTGAATCACGTTCAAATATTTTTGTCGAGGCTTGTTCATCATAACAATCAGTTGGTAGTGTTCACTGAACCTAATAGTTTTTATGCATATTTGATGCAATGCTACACTACCGTACTTCATAGCAATAATCTCTTGTACATGCCCCCCCTCCCATAAAAAGGGATTTCTTCCTACGCCTGTGCTCTAGGTGCACCACTCTTTTCCCCAAGTTTTCTCTACAAGCTCCATAATAGTACCATTCATATGAGCGACTTTTCCACCGATCAATGTTGCATTGTGCGTTATTGTGTTGCGGTCGGGCGTAGTTGGAAGTAAGGGGCGGTTCAACGGTCAGATAAGCGTTATCGTGAGGACCGCACGGACCGCTGTGCCGCAGCCGCAGCCACAGCGGTACACCACAGACCAGTCCAAACATCGGGGAGGCTGACCGTGACCGTGCCACTGGCAACTTACACCCTTACACGATACTTACCACATTGCATCATCAGATGTTATTCTGCATCACTCCCGAACACTGACTTATTAAATATTCAAAATAATTGTATGTCCTACATCAAGGATTTCTCGTTCAGTGGTGTGGAATCACACCTCCTCGTGTGATACCCTATAGTAAAACGTTAAGTACTGTATGTCGTGATCATTCAACAGATTTTGAAATGACCACTCTACTTTCATCTTGGTTCAGTCAGCCCAGAGAATACCAAATAATCAACAAACTGTAATCGCTTGTGAATCATTTACCGTAGTTAACTAGAACTCTCTATTCGTATTTAAAAAATTTTCTTTTGGTGCTGTGTTCTCGTAAATCCTACGAGATTCTTCAAAATACCAATGGGAAGAATATCAGCAAGAATTTACATTGCAACTATGTCTTGATCGTTAGGGGCGGTCCTAATTATTTAGTATCTAATAATTTAAAATATACTAAATGGTCTTATGCTTGGATTTTATTACATAAGTTAATTGCTGTATTTTGTATTCACTCCATAATAAATATGTGAATAAAAGACAACAAATTTCATATTATATGACAACTTTGAAATCTCCAATTTTCAATATATTTTATTATAGAGCTACGGTAGGCCTACTGTATATGGTAGCATCTGTAACGTCAAAGCTTAATTTACTGTAGGATGGATCTATTGACAATTTATAGGGTTAAAAAACTGTCAAAAATGTATTTTTGGAATTTTCTCCCAATATTTTTTAACTCAACTATTTAATGACACTTTCTTACAGTGCTTAAAAACAAACCACTCAAAATTTTTAATCAGCGACTTAGGTTAACTGCTTACTGAGAAAATTTCAAATAATGGTCCCCAAATGTATTCTAATTAAAAATAAAAACCTTACAACAATTTTTTATGAGGTGTGATAATGTTGTCGTCTCATACTGCTAGATTACTAAGATCTAAGATTACTAAAGGAGATTACCAAGATACTAAGATATCTAAGTTAGTAGGAGATTACTAAGATTTGCTTACAACACCCCCACTGCAGCAAACCTACATGGTATTTGGGGACATAAACTACCATGGAAAATTCAGTAAGTACGCAGGTCTTCTGGGACGGGAATTGTATACATAATATAGAAACTAATTGGATACAATAACACAAAACCGTGATAATATCCACGTAAAACCCCCGTTGGGGATGGCGAGGGGGGGGGGTTGGTCGTTCAATGTTCATCGGACTATTTTCGTGCAGTTCACTTTAGGGATATTCTTTTCAAGCACGAGCGAGGGAATGAACCGTTTTCACATTTAAAACCCCTAATGAAAGTGAAACACTGTTATTTTCCCTTTTTTTTCAAAACATGCCGCTTAGAAAACTAATGACTTCCAACAGCATTAGGACCTGACCATGGCGGCAACGGTGGGGCAGCCATCAGCCCTGACACCTTGACCCGCTGACGGTCAGCTCAGCTGTTCTGGCGACCGCGGCTCATAGCTCAGTCGTGATTCAAAATCCGAAATTCCCTTTTAAGGAAGTTATCTGAAGGTAGTTTGTAGCACCAGCCTGGTCGAGACGCTCAGTTCAAAGACTTGCACAATCTCTTTACCAGCTGCCTGATTACAATCGATGATAAGGTACTGTATTAAAACAATCTTCTTTCCTGGAATAACTGATAAATCGCTTTACTGTATTGAGGCTAAATATTTATTCCATTCTATTTTCGTAATACAGTAGTGTAAAAATTATTAATTTTTCAAAGCATCTAAAATTATTTTTAAAGTGTTATTAGTGTTATTGAACACTCAGTTTATATTTTTAAGAATTTTTCAAAAAAAATCTTCTTATACGGCAAATGAATACGGTAAACGATCAACTTTATTTTATTAATGGAGAATTTTTATAATTACTACTTGAAGCTAAGAAAACTAATTTAATAGTGATATACTTTAAACATTATACATTATTTATGCAGTTTAACCATACTAAACATCGTACTAAATTTTCATATACAGTATTAAAATAGTGTTTAGCGTTTTCCGTAAGATTTACCATAATTTGTAAAAACTTTATTTTCTTAGTTCTAAATTATTGAATATTGTGTGCACGGTCCTCTTGTTCAACTGTAAAGAAGAGCTGTTGTATTTACTTACCCTAGCCAAGCTTTTGGATGTAACAAATGTACGCTGATATCACATAACTTTACATACTTATATCTGAATCTGATATAATGTCACATACAGTTATTCTTATTCATTCTTAATATAATTATTTATTGGGTGGGTACAAACAATTTTTTAGTTCGTGTAGTTTATTATACAGTTTATCAAGTTACTCGCTGGAGATTGAGTATAGCTCTGATGATTTGTTTTTGTGATTCTGATGTGGTACCAATGGGGTTTCGTGGATGGTTTAACTACGTGTATAATTTTGACATATGAATGGTTGTGTGCCGTGCGCTGGTCATGACGTCATGGTTGGGCTAGGTCACCGGTATTTTGACGCGTTCACGGCCGGCGCCCCCCCCCCTACCAACACCCACTCTCGCATACTCATGCTCTCCCTCGGTTAAAAGTATTAAATTAATTGGTTAAATTAATTATGTATCCAGTATGAATTTAGTTTTTACTAATTATTCATTGAAGGCCTTAGTTAGATTTACAAAACCCATCAAAGTAATGTACCTTATAATTTATTTTACTTTAATTTTGACGGATTCCGTTCATAAAATTTGAGACAAAATCACTTTTTGCGTGGAGTTTATACATATCTGTTAAACACAGTTAAAATAATTTTTATGTACAGGCAATTTTGGTTATAAAAATTATACATGATGATTTGGCATCGAAATAGGGGCAAAAAGAAGGGTTGTGAGGATGCTAGACATTTATTAACATCTGAAGAGCGGTGGGTGAGGGGATGTAATAGACATGCAAACATGTAACTCTCCTACCATGTCTATGACAGCGGACGTGAGTGTAGACTGTACTGTGGTCCGAGTGCTGGGGCCTGCGCAGTGAGCAAAGATGCCCCTAGCGACCTAGCGATCGATGGGTCTGTCTGCCGGCCTTGTCAAATTATTGACAATTTTTGTTTAGATTTTTTCGATATTGTATCTTTCCTGAAAACTCATAATCGTGCTATCAGAAATATTCATAGCGAATACTTATGTCATATCTTTCAAATTATAACAGGTTTTATTGAACATAAAACTAAAATATTTTAAACAGATCATAATTAGTTAGTTCTGTGTTTCCTTTGTTTTGCTTAGTTTAACAGTTATATTCGTAGATTTCTTCAAACCGTTTTATCGTTCATGATAAATCCATTCCCTAGAGAGTATTTTTAATACTTCCAGTCCCTGGAGAAAACGATCTGTAAATGTTATGAATTAATTCTTAGAATACCTATTTAATTTATTACACAAATGGATTCACGTAACAATTATTTTGTGCAGTTAATATATTTGTAACAGACAGACATTTTTCAACAATCAGAACATTGCATATTAAATTTTATGAACGTTGGTCTAGGCCTATATGTTAACAATATCTTTGTAGATAATTTAGCGATTTGAAATACAATATCTACATCATTCGATATTGATGCATTTAAAATATTGTTGCACTAATTCCTTCACATTGATATTACAGAGATATATCATTATCGATACTGAATGTTTATGGCTGACTAAAATTTAAGGACCCAAAAAATCAAATGGTGTAAAACTGGTTAGTGGATATTTTTTAACAATGTTCTCTCCCGCATCTCCAGGGGAATTTACAGTCATGTATACCCAATTATTTTTGTTCTACGTGTTGAAATATGTTTAAAATATTCCCGCTGATGCTTTTGATCTCTCCAAGTGGTGAGAGTGGCTAGAAATTATTCTATTTGTCTTCGAAATTTGCCACTCTGAATGTGCTACTTGTAACACTTCTAGGCTCACCTTGTCGGCTTCTCTAAAGCGTACATCCCGATAAATTTATATAGGTGTTATGGCCTTCTTCTATGGTATCTTCAAAGGAGACCATCGATCTAATTCTTATTCACTCCGGTTTCTATCCTGCCTGTATAGAGAAATATATCGGAGAGCCTCTTTTATAAATCTTACAGCACAGCCTTATGTGTAAGAACGTTTTTATTGACGAACATCTTGGATTAAAATTCTACAACTGGAATTTTCTAAATCTGCAGTAATCCGGTTTGGCAACCTTCAGCAGACGTAACGAGGTTAGAAGTGTATCATCCTTGTAGCCAGTCATCATCTTGTAGAGCTCAAGAGTTTGAGATTGAACGCTGCTCATAAACTCTAGGATCGCAGTAATACGTAGTATGAGTGAGCTTTAATTTTAGCTGTAGTTCATACATCAAGTACGGTGCTTTTCAGTTTAGATCTGGCGTCCCTCAGGGCTCCCAATTAGAACCCTTCTGTTTTCAATATGTATAACCACAAATGCTAGTATTTAACCTATTTCTGCATGTAAATGTTTTGTTTTATTTGCTTTTTAATCGTAAAGGAACTGTACTTAATTCATCATTACATTTATTTTTACAAATTCAAGTTAATGAGAAATAGCAACATCAAACACGGTCAATTTGTAGGCGATCTGAAACAAAATTTTTACAGAGAAAAGCAGATGATTTTAGACAGTCAAAGCTGAAATTATAAATTTTATTTAAAAATTCTAAAACCAGAGCCGACGAGATCCGTCTTTTTACTTTTAGCAAAAGTTAAGAGCCAATCTCTATCTTCATTGGTTGGTTTTAAAACACGATCTCCGTAAACCTCGGCAGCTATAAAACTCGCCTAGCGCTACGGCCGCGAGGCGGCATTCGGTAACGTCGTTCGGGCTCAAGTATTTTACTCTTGGGTAATTACAAAGCAAGAGTAATTTAGAATGTCATTGGTTATAAATAAGAAATTCGTATAAAAGAGAGTTTTCGCGTTTTTTGTTTATGAGCAGGAAACTTAATGATGGAAAATTATATAGTTGTGTATTCGTTTGTCAAATATATTGACGTTAGAAATAATATGACTAAAGATTAATTGCTCTTTTTAATTGGATTTATTTAATTTTAGATGAATTTCCAGCGTGGGCTGTTTTGCCTTATCAAAGACTGCCTTTGTTTACGAGCAGAACGTCATAAAAGTTAGTTTGGTCTTTGTTTTAGGTGAACTAATGAGGCGGAAACAAATAGATAAAACCATCTCCGATATTATTGATTTATCTCAACAATTTTAAACAATACCCTGATTTTTATCAACCTGGTTATTTTCAATTACAACCATAGGCGTCATTTGGGGGGGGCAAGGGGGGGCAGTTGCCCCCCCAATAATTTCGGTGATTTTTTTTAATTGGAAATTAAAATGTTAGGTTATGTAATATGGTGAAATATTTGTATATAACAATTATAAACTTCTGAATCCGACTTTAAAAAAATGTCTACTTTGTATTATTTACACAAAACTCTTAAATTGACTCATTCTGCAATCGTCATCTGTAGCAGGAAGTTCCATCTCACGTCTGTTGAGTTGTTGAGGTCTGAGGAGTCTGTTGAGGCTTCGGTCTACCTGCACGAACGACGTTACCGGATGCCGCCTCTCGGCCGTAGCGCTAGGCGAGTTCCGCGAGTTTGATGGCTGCAGAGGTTTACGGGAATCGTGTTTAAAAATTAACAAATTATAATAGAGATTGACTCTTAACTTTTTGTAAAAGTAGAAAGACGGATCTCGTCTTCTCTGTTTTTAGAATTTTTTTTATAAAATTTATAATTTCAGTTATAATTGTCTAAAATCGTCTGTTTTTTCTAGGGGCAAGTTTTAACGATGCAGAGGTTTACAGAGATCCTGTTTTAAAACTAACCAATTAAGATAGAGATTGGCTCTTAACTTTTCCTAAAAGTAAAAAGACGGATCTCGTCGGCTCTGTTTTTAGAATTTTTAAATACAATTTGTAGTAATTTTAGCTATAACTGTCCAAAATCATCTGTTTTTCTCGATTTCTAACTTAAGTTTTCCATTAGTTTTGATAACACTACCAAAGTGAGATAACCAAAGTGTAAGAAAGGAAATTTAGCACCGTTATTCTTCTTTAATATGACACATTAGTTGTAGCTCTATGCTGCATTTAGCAAAAGATAACAGGGTTCTAAAAACCCTTGCATTTGCATCGAGAGAACAGATGATTTAGACGGTTAGGCCTATAGCTGAAATTAAAAATTTTATTTAAAAATTCTAAAAACAGAGCCGAAGAGACCTGTCTCTTTAATTTTAGAAAAGTTAAGATTCAATCTCTATCTTAATTGGTTAGTTTTAAAACACGTCCCCGTAAACCTCTGCATCTATAAAACTTTTTCCCACTAAAAACAGATGATTTTAGACAGTTATATCTGAAACTAGAAATAGTATTTAAAAATTCTAAAACCAGAGAAGACGAGATCCGTCTCTCTACTTTTAGAAAAAGTTAAGAGTCAATCTCTATCTTTATTAGTTAACTTTAAAACACGATTCCCGTAAACCTCTGAACTGTCTGCAGCCATCAAACTCGCCTAGCGACGGCCGCGAGGCGGCATTCGGTAACGTCGTTCGGGCTCAGGTAGACCGGAGCCTTGCCTTGGTAACCTCTTTCGTGTGAAAAGGTAAATATAGTACCTTCGCTGATGTCCGATGTTTACACTGTTGTTTACTTGAAAATCAATCAATTTCCTTACTGATGGGTAATCAAATGGGAAAATAACAAACTTTAAGGACTTGTAGGTCCCCTCTTTTTAATGGACAATTTACCGATTCACTTTAGAAACAACTTCACGCCGAGCTCTATCCAATGGCACTAAAATCATTAAAATATATTACAAAGTGTGGGAGGAGTTTCTTGTATATATAGCTCTTGTGCAAAAACTCGTATCACGTATTAAATATGTATAGATGATTTTGTAAATCATTATTTATCTTTTTTTAATCACTTAGTAATTTTTTACCTCTCTTGTCCTCAATAACAATTTAATTTTTTTAGGTAGACTAATTTAATGGGCAATGTACCGTAGCTGTACTGATCCTAAACAACAAAATGTTAAATGATTTTTTTGTCCCTTATACGGCAGACTGCAAAGGTGATTTGTCAAAAACTAATTTTTGATAAAGATAAAACAATGTGTTTTACCATACAAACCTATGGAGTTTTTGTCTATGTATCCGACTGTAAAACTTTAGAGTTGTAAATAATAGACAATAAAAATAACTAAATAGTTATAAAATTATGTTTTTTATTTTAACAATTTAGTATCCATTAACCAATTAAATCCATTAAAATTCTTAAGGTGTTTAACATCACAGTAACCACTGGCAGTTCCAGAAGAATAATGACTTTCTACAAATTTTTTTTTTTTTTTTTTTTTTTTTTTTTTTTTTTTTTTTGAGGGAGAGGCGGAAAAATGCATTACGCACACAGGTGGCCAGCCTGTAGTGTGGGGCTCCCCTAAAAACGAGTTTACCCACTAAAAAACCTCCTCTACTCTTTAGGAATCTAACCTGGAATTGTTTGTCACATTACGTCAGGCTAGGCCTAAATTTGGCTTACGCCCGTGGGGCTCGCTCCTTATCCAGCCACTCGATCAAGGGATCTGGGCCACTTCACGGTCCAGATCGGTTTTCTTTTCCAGGAGGATGCCCCGGACGAACTGTGACAAACAATCCCAGTTGCCCTCATCCTCCAAAATCTTTTGGCAGACCGAGTCCACCGAAAATGCACCAAAGATTTGTGTGGCCTCCAGGCGGGGCCCTTCCCAACGGGGACAGTGGAAGAATGTGTGTTCCGCATCGTCGGGAACACCCGGGCAATAAATGCAGTCCGGTGAACCGGTCTTTCCCATACGGTTCAGGTACGACCGAAAATAGCCGTGACCTGTCAAAAATTGGGTCAGGTAGTAGTCCACCTCCCCATGCCGCCGTTCCACCCATGGTTGGACCTGCTTGATAAGTCGCGCAGTCCATCGTCCTCGGGTGTCGTGCTCCCAGCTGTGTTGCCACTGCTGGTAGGTTCGGGAGCGCTCTTCTGTTCTTGCCGTGTCCTTGCCGATCTCGCCTTGTCTCTGATAAATCGCTTTCCTCTCCCCTGCCAAGAGCTTGACAGGGATGACTCCGGCGACCACCAGGACGGCAGGCTCGGACACTGTCCGGTAGGCGGAACACACCCGGAGCGCAGCTTGACGCTGAACCCGGGCGAGTCGCAACCTGTAGCACTCCTTATCTAGAGCGCCTGCCCACACCTCTGCCCCGTAAAGAAGCACGGACTGGACCGCGGACATCAACAGACGTCTTCTGCTGGATCGGGGACCCCCGACATTGGCCATCAGCCTACTAAGGTAAGTCACTACTTTAGCGGCCTTGTCCGCCGTACCGAAGATCTGATCCCTCCAGCTTAACTTGGTGTCCACCATAACCCCGAGGTATTTGGCGGCACGAGTTGATGTGACCACCTCCCTTCCCACTCGAAACGGGACGACGGTGTCGATCCTCTTTTTCGTAAGAATCACGATCTCCGTCTTACTGAGAGCAAGTGAGAGACCGTGATCGGACATCCAGTTGTTGACCACCCGCATAACTCGGTTCAACTTCAGTTGGGCCAGCTCAACGTTGCGTGCAGCAATGAGAGCTGCGACGTCATCGGCGTACCCAACCAAAGTGGTTTCCTCAGGCATCTCGGACCTCAGGAGGCTGTCATAGGCAACGTTCCAGAGATCCGGGCCGAGTATTGAACCTTGTGCGGCACCAGAAGTGACTTCCATCGTCCGCGTTCCGTCCCTCGTGTCATAAATCAGGCTTCGAGAGCGTAGATAATCCTCGAAGAGCCGCAACAGATATGCAGGAATACGAAAGGTGTTGCGAAGCGCATCCAACATATCGACCCACCTCGCCGAGTTGAAGGCATTCTTGACATCAAGCGTAACAAGAAGCACTACTCGGCGGGAGAAATGGTTGTGGCTCTCGGCTCTCTCCACAGCTCTCTGAACTTCGGTGACAGCGTCGATCGTTGACCGTCCCTTTCTGAAGCCGTACTGACGGGGGCATAAGTCCCCGGCAGCTTCCACGGCAGAAGTCAGGCGGGAACGGATCAGCTTCTCGAACAGCTTCCCAGCCGTGTCCAACATGCAGAGAGGCCTGTGGGACGACGGCAGCTCGGGATCACCTTTGCCCTTGCTGATCAGTACAAGCCTGGCTGTTTTCCAGGGAGCCGGAAACACCCCTTCTACCAAACAGGCATTGTACATTCTCAACAACAAGTCAGCGTTGATTAAAAATACTTTCTTTAAAGCCTCACTGGGAATCCCATCCGGGCCAGGAGCCTTGTTGCTCTTCAGGGAGAGAACGGAGGTTTCCAGCTCCTCGAAAGTGAAAAGTGGAACGTCCTCTACCCGTCCGAAGTCAACCGGCGGTCGCTGTGGATGTTCAGGAAACAACGCAGCGACGATCCTCCCCATGGTGGCGCCCTCCATGATGGAAGGTGGAGAGCGGGCGCCGAGTTTCTGTGTTACAAGTTTGTAACCCAGGCCCCACGGGTCGGAATCAACGTCGTCACGAAGTCTCCTCCAGCTATTCACCTTGCTCCTGTTGATCGCCTGGCGGAGAGATTTTCTCGCAGCTTTATAGGCCTCCGACTTACGAACTCTGTCTGCGGGAATTCTCGCTCTAGTGGCGGCTCGTCTAGTTCTTAAACATGTTCTTCTGAGTTCCGCAATCTCTTCAGTCCACCAGTAAACGGGTTGTTTGTCGCGTCGGGGTTTCCTTCGCGGCATAGACTGGTCGCAGGCCGAGACGATAAGTTCCATCGTGGATGTTACTAGTGCCTCGGCTCCAGCCTCACCAGGATTCCCCTGCGCTCCCCGAGAGATGACTTCGGTGAACTTGACCACGTCCAGTTTGTTGGTGTTCCACCGGCGTGGCCCTTCCCGAGATGCGGAAACTCGACGATTTGCCTGATCATGCAGGTCAAACACGATGTATTGGTGGTCGCTACCCGTGTAGTCCTCGACAACCCTCCAGCCAGAGATCCTCGGAAGGAGCGACTCAGACGCAAAGGTGACGTCAGGGATCGTGCCTCTCTGCCCGGGGCGCCGAAAAGTAGGTGTGTCGCCCTGGTTGAGGACGACAAGACCGGCCCTGGCGATGAAATCCAGGATGTATTTCCCCCGGGAGCTGGTAGAGGGCATTCCCCACTCGACGGCCCTGGCGTTGAAATCGCCACCAACGACGACATGCCCGGTGGTGCCGAGAACGCACTCCTCTAGGCTATCTATCTTGTCGCGAAAGTCCTGGACGGCCTCGTTGGGTGTGAGGTAGCAACTGAAGATAGTCACGTCCCTACACCGAACCCAGACGAATCCTCGGCCGCGCCCGTGACTCCGCACCAAGACATCCTGTGTATTACGCGCCCAAAATGCAGCAGTACCGAGGCTGTCGGAGATCCAAATGTTTGGGTCTCTGTCCCGATACTGTTCGCTGATAAGGAGCGCGTCAGCACCAAGTTCTCGGGCCAGCTGATCTAGAAGGTTATCAGCTCCCCAGGATCTATGAAGATTGGCCTGGAGGATGCGAATTACCGGCCGCTGCCTTTTGCCTGTTCAAGTGCGGCTCTGAAGGCACCGCACTGACCAGACCCGGGTAAGTGACCGAGGGCACTGGAGCCTGAATCCTTACAGAGGAAGCAGGATGGGCTCGAGGAACATTCCTTGCGTTTGTGGCCCTGGCCTCCACACTGGAAGCAGTTGGCACTCCTGTCGGGCCCGTTACAGTTTCGGGAGGAGTGGCCGAAACCGAGACAGCGGAAGCATCTCGAAACTACCACCCTCCGTTTGAGCCTGCAACTGACCCAACCGACTCTGAGGTGCTGAAGGCTAAGCAGCTTATTGGCGTGCTTTTCGCCCATCTCAGCAACAGCCATCCTGAGTTGACTTCGGTTAGGCTTTGTCAGCCATACCCTCACTCCATCAGCCGGTATCTCCGGGAGTGCCACCTGGATCGCACGGGTCACCTCATCTTCGGTGGAGAGGGCATCAAGGTCCCGAATCTCGACCGAACATTTCGGTTCTAGGGCCTTGATGGAGCCTTTGTCCCCAAGTGCAGTCTTGAGGGAAGCGGCAAAACCGATCTTGTCACTCGACTTCCCCAGTTCGAGGAGGACATCCCCGTTCTGGGTTCGCCGAATAGACTTGATAACGGTGTCGGTCTCTTCCGGTTTGGCCTGCGATCTAATCTGACCCAGAACATCAGCAAAAGATCGCCCCCCTAAGGGCTTGATCAAGATTGCCTCCGTCCTGGGCTTCTTAGGCCTGGGTTGTTTAGGCTTTCTGACAGACTTGCCAGAGGCCTCCCCCACCGGGTTTGAGACTTGCGTCCGCTCCACCCTCGACGCACTTTTCGAAGCTGCCTCCACTTGCTTCTGCCTCCTCCTTTCTTTCTTAGACAGGCGCGTCTTCCAGCCCCCCAAAGGTGTTGAGGCAGAGTTTTCTGCCAAGGCAGGATTAGCCGCCGGAGCAGGAACCTCTGCAGGAGTAGCCGCTGGAATCGCGACAGCGCCCTGGGCGGATTGAGTAGCCTGGACAGGAGATGTCTGCGATGCCGCAGTGACAAAAACCGGTCTCGGCACTGAGTCCACCTCAACAAGCTCAGGGCTTTCCGGCGAAGAACCGCTCTGCCTCTTCTTTCGCTTTCTGGCTTGAGTCTGGGACTCAGCCAGATGAGCTTGAGGCGAAGCAGACATAACTCGGTTCATAACGTCGCGCTCCTGCTTCACTGCCTTCAGCCTGATCTTCCGGCATTCCTCAATTTCGCCAAGGAAATCCTCGAGTTTTGGAATTCCGTCCTTAATCGCCTTGTTGACGTTCTTCTGAATAAGGAGAGCATTGGCCATCTCCTTCAAAAGATCGTTCATTTTCTTCAGACATGAGTCTTCCTCCTCGTTGGCATCGTCCTGCTGCTGCCGAAGCATTTGCATCTCGAATGCCGGACGAAGAGGACTCTTCCTGGGAGGAATTCCTTGCATCCCGGCTAGAGGTGTTACCGGCTCAGTCACCCCCATACCCAGCTTAACCTCATCCTTCTCCTTTCCGGTTACGGCCGACGATCCGGCGACACCAGCAGCCTTGAACGGGATCGGCGGAGGGGAGGCTTTAATTCCCCCCGTCGGCGTCCCAGTCTTCGAGGTCGGAGACCTCTGCAGTTTTGAGCTGCGCTTAAAGGCGGCCTGCTCATTCTCCTTTAATTTCGTGTTTTGGTTTTGAAAATCCATACTTTTGTTTCACCAGCGCATCGTGCGGCAAGAGGCGGCCCTTCATTGGCCGGGAGCGGGTACACCCTCGGAGGTCTACCCCCCGTAGGAGATAAGACACCCCTACCCCAGGACTCTGGGGCCCGAAACCTCCGTTTGCCCAGCACCGATACACAAAATGTGCCGGACGTGCTGGGGGTCGCACCGTGGCAATGCAGAGTCCGATCTCTGCATCCATGCCGCACTTCCTGACTAAGGTCCGAAGCGGCTGGCTTCTGACGACACACTGGAGGAGACCATCGGCAGTGCGAGGCACACATCAGTCCCTGCAACACAACAGGGACACTCCCAGGACCCCCCAGCGTGCGCCGGTCGAAAGAAGGTGGAAAGACACCCTTGATTCGGGGTCGAAAACAAGAAGGTGAGCAAGGTTAGCTCAGGAAAGAATAAAGACGGTGAGCTAAGACCTGAAAGATGAGAAGAAAGGCCCTAGCTCGGGAAGAACTGTGAGGAGGGTCTCACTGCTTGGCTCAGGTACCCCGGGGTCGCCAAGAAACACCCGTACAGTGGAAAGCCCACTGCCCCTGAGGGAACTTTTAGGATTTTAGACAGTTATATCTGAAACTAGAAATAGTATTTAAAAATTCTAAAACCAGAGAAGACGAGATCCGTCTCTCTACTTTTAGAAAAAGTTAAGAGTCAATCTCTATCTTTATTAGTTAACTTTAAAACACGATTCCCGTAAACCTCTGAACTGTCTGCAGCCATCAAACTCGCCTAGCGACGGCCGCGAGGCGGCATTCGGTAACGTCGTTCGGGCTCAGGTAGACCGGAGCCTTGCCTTGGTAACCTCTTTCGTGTGAAAAGGTAAATATAGTACCTTCGCTGATGTCCGATGTTTACACTGTTGTTTACTTGAAAATCAATCAATTTCCTTACTGATGGGTAATCAAATGGGAAAATAACAAACTTTAAGGACTTGTAGGTCCCCTCTTTTTAATGGACAATTTACCGATTCACTTTAGAAACAACTTCACGCCGAGCTCTATCCAATGGCACTAAAATCATTAAAATATATTACAAAGTGTGGGAGGAGTTTCTTGTATATATAGCTCTTGTGCAAAAACTCGTATCACGTATTAAATATGTATAGATGATTTTGTAAATCATTATTTATCTTTTTTTAATCACTTAGTAATTTTTTACCTCTCTTGTCCTCAATAACAATTTAATTTTTTTAGGTAGACTAATTTAATGGGCAATGTACCGTAGCTGTACTGATCCTAAACAACAAAATGTTAAATGATTTTTTTGTCCCTTATACGGCAGACTGCAAAGGTGATTTGTCAAAAACTAATTTTTGATAAAGATAAAACAATGTGTTTTACCATACAAACCTATGGAGTTTTTGTCTATGTATCCGACTGTAAAACTTTAGAGTTGTAAATAATAGACAATAAAAATAACTAAATAGTTATAAAATTATGTTTTTTATTTTAACAATTTAGTATCCATTAACCAATTAAATCCATTAAAATTCTTAAGGTGTTTAACATCACAGTAACCACTGGCAGTTCCAGAAGAATAATGACTTTCTACAAATAGAAACATGTTAACTTATATAATCAAATTTTACATGCATTAGGGTATTGTTTTCATGGGTTTGTGATATTATATTATAAGTTCACATTTTATGGACAGCTTGTCACAATGTAAACTTAATTAGCTTTTATTGATAGTTTTTAGCGAAATTTAAGATGTTTGGCGTATTTGAGGGAAGGGGGGAGGGGGTATGACCGTATGAAAATCTTGCCCCCCCAATCAGAATGCTGAAATGACGCCTATGATTACAACAACCATACATCATGATTAGATTAACAACTCTTCGTACCAGAGACAAGATAATTAGAGCGTTCCTATACGCCGCTACGAGAACACGAGTAGAGCTTTCACACCGTCGAGGGCCAAACGAAGACATCGGTATCTGGGAGTATGCTCGACTGTTGCCTTCAGTGGTGTGAGCATATCCAGATTTGATCTGGGATAAAACGGCGAGGGTTGTTGGGTCTCTTTGACATCTTTGTCTTGGGGCGTTGCAGATTGATGGGTATTGAGCAAAAGACTACTCCTCGAGTCGACGGTAAACGCCACTCTCTTTGTACAGCGCAAAAGTGTGGGAAAGCGCCTTGACAATACAGCACGAGAGCACTAGCCGTCTAGTACTGGGCTGCACTAAGAGTCGCAGTTGCGTATAGGCTATAGTATCGCACCGTATAGGCTGGATCGGCAGTCATAGTCTTCGCTAGTTTAACTGCTTGCATAGCTGATAGATATACGAACAACATAAAGGGGATATAAGTTCATTTAAATCTTGACACCTGGGCGCCATTAGTGATTTGGTTGGGTATTATTGGTCGATGATGTAATCATTAGATAATTTTTGCACACACTGTAAATGAGCACGGAAAGCGCTAAACTTAATTCGATACGGGTTTGTGCAGTTTTACTGCTTCAAGTCGGGAAAAGTGATTAACGGAAAACCTGGTCACTTATATCTTTTACCTTTTTAAGTGTGTCAGGCCAATGAAGAGTGCTCATATTGAACTGCAATTCATGTAAAAAATTGGTAATTCATCCTTTCAGAATATATAAATATGTTATTCATGCAAATTAAAGTTATAAATTAATATAAAAATCTTAATTAACCCGTTGTTTGTTGTCGATCATTACAAACTTGGTATTATTGTTTAGATAGATTAACTTGTCAACTTTTTTGATATTTGTACAATTTTAATAAAATTTCCCGGTTTAGAGATATTTGAGTTCAAAAATTAAAATGACCGCCATTTACAAAATACAAATCGGAAAAATAAATTTTCCCTGAAAATGAACATAGATGTGATAAAGGTTAGTTTTAAATATAAACTTAATACACCCATCCATTACGGAAATAAAAACTATACTATTAGTTGTAAAAGAAATGGCGGTTAGCGGCTTAACGAAGCATTTTAGGACATACGTTCCCATGAAAGATTTTGTTAATTTTGATCCAAGAAATCAATACACGTAGTTTCGGAAGAGTTTCCGAACACCCTTTAGTGTCACACCAAGGGACGGGAATGGTGTTTTACTGGAAATTAGACGTCCATAAAACGTTTGAGGGCTACGCTCTCTTGACCAACGTGCAAACGTTGTTTTTAACCATACAGTACCAGACAATATGATAAATTGTACAGCCGAATCATGGAATCACGGACTAAAAAAGTAAACAAAAATAAAAAAAAAACCATTGATAATACATTTTGAAATTTTGTTTTTACAGTGTACTAAAAAAATGAAAAAGTTACACAAACTTTTGTACATTATGATTCACAGCTAACAATACCGGGCACTGTCGTGTAAGCTTGAATAAGCTGGAAACATTTGCTATCCATATATCATCCAACTTAAAAAAAATAAAATAAAATAAAAATTAATAGCCTCCACCAATTTTTTTCGAATAAGGCTTTGAAATTCTATTTTTGAAGTTCAAATGAAAAGGCGTCTTGGAAACAGCTATAATTACAGCACAATATAGTGAAAAACAATTTTAATATTTTATTTTATTCCCAAAGTTTGGGGGGAATACTTAGCTAATAACTATTTTTTTTTTACAATATGTAGAACTTCAGACACGTCTTCAATTATGAAAAATAAACTTTTGAATGAATTCTCCTTTCATTATTTTATTATATGAGTTATGAAACTAATTACTGAACTTTTAATTTGATTTGAAATTAGTCCTTAAACACTTATTTATCAGTTTTCACAATGGCGGGCACGGCGATTCACTTTGTGATGTTTAATCGTTTGATGCCGATGACTCGTTAACCTCTCAGTCACAAATCATCGGATGGTTTGATAGCAGGAAATGTCTCGACGCTCGACACTCGACCTCCTATGATAAACATTATGATTCACAGCTAACAATACCGTTTACATCTTCCACGCTTCTGCCGGGTCTGAGTCATACGAGTCGCTGACTTAGCACGAATCATCAGTTTAAAACTCATAAACTACGTGAAAGGGGCGGCAATCGGCACCGTGGTTCTGAGTAGCGGTGAGGGAATTGGCGCGCTTCCAGCAGTGGACCGATGTCACGTCGCCAACTCCGGACCGTGGACAATTTACCATTTCCCTGACCTTCCCTGAGCACTAACCATTGATTTCTCTTAGCCCTTACCATTGATTTCCTGACACTCGAACTCCAATCACAAGTTTGTGGTCAAAATTTTCAATCACAAACAGGAGGAAAATGGTTCAGAACATTCTGTTAGTGGAACAAGACTTGATTCAGCTTAGATTCAAAATGTTGCAAAAATGAAAACAGCAAACTCATAGCCTCTTGCACCCCAGCTGGCCGACTAATTCTTTTCTTTTATGCAAAATATTTTATCCAAAGATAAAATGCTTGCAATTAACTTGTCTAAGAAAATCTGCATTTGTAGGCTAACTGTATCATTTAAATACACAGTTTCATCGCATTTAAAACAAAATCAGCATTTTTAAACTATAGCGTCATAAAGAATTCAAGGTACTGTACAAACAAAAATATATTACAAGCACAAGGTTATGGCAGTAAGTTAAATTTTCGCACTGTAGCTATCTCCTGGAAATACCATATAAATTGATGATTAAATTGGATTTGTCTGATTTTACATTTTTAGCCTATATTTCTCTGACTTCCCCTTATTTTTCTGAATGAAATGGTTAAAGATGAACTCCTATTCCTTTTAGGCCCGTCGGCAATCAAGTGAGGCAAGTTCTGGCCTCGTACAGTCAATACAACATGTTAGGGACTAGGGTACTTAAAATTATCATGAAATTAGACTTGCTAGCTAAGATCAAATTATATAAATATATTTATTTTTTCTCATAATAATAATAGAGACCAGATTGACGGATATCAGACTATTTTAGGAAAATAGTTATTTATGCAACAAGTGCGGAAAGTGCCCATTTGCTGCGCTCGAGAGAAATGTTTATGCACGAGCCGCAGGCGAGTGCGGAATAATTTCTCTCGAGTGCAGTGAAGGCACTTTTCGCACGAGTTGAATATTAAATTTTTCCTACGACTGCCAAATATTTCTTACATAAGTATAAACGTTAAATATTCAGGTTAAAATACCCACTATGTTTGAGGTCCGTGTCTCAAGATAGTGATGTATATTTATGATAGCCTGTATTATGCACTTCCAACATTTAGTTAAAAATTCATTGGATTTTTCATGCAGAAGATTTAACGCCACTGTTTTAGCAGTCTTAGCAAGATCGTCAGGGAATAAGTCACTTAAATCACTAAAGTCACCGTCATAGTTGATCATTGCGCGGCTAACTTACACCTGTAGCTCACCTGTAGCTGGTTTGTAGGTTATGTTTATATCGATTCAATCGAAAACGACCACAACAATAGATCAGATGTTTATATCCAGTGTTGCCAACTTAATTCCTGACTAATCAACGTTTCATTGCTGGCTAATGCAAATTGTTTTGTGTTCTGATGTTTAAACACTGGAGTGCGCAAAGTAAATCTAGCGTGCGCAAAGTAAAACGAATACAGCAATCACCTGTTTTGCGGCTTGCGACGAGTATCGAGTGCGTAAACAACTGTTTTCCAGGACAGTCGTAGGAAAAATATTTTATTTTTATTTATATTTTCTTAAACAGTCGGCCGGCGCGGGGCGCTGTATCTGTCCGCGTGCCGTGGCTCGGAGGGGGGAGTGGCGGCCGGTAGGATGACGTCAGCGCCGACGCCGAGACATGATGAGCTCATACGACCTCGGCCGAGCGCTGAGCTCACTGCGATTACCCGAGGCCGAGATGGCCGGCCACTCGACACTCACTCAGCTGCAGCTCTCCACACTAACGGCCACTCGAGCCACTCACCACTCGCCACTCGCCACTCGCCACTCGCCACTCGCGAGCAAACATTGCCTGCCGTTGAGAGCTCGCAACATGTTGGTGTTGAGTTAATGTAGTGTCGATCTCTGATCATGCTCACATCCAATAATGTAACGCTTCAATAGGTTTTACTCCAGTGAAACGGTCTAGATAGATGTGCCAAAAGGTCCTTTTCTGCAGTCGTATTTTCCTGATTGTGTTATCTGAGGGACATCATAGAATAATCAAGATGAAAGATGAATCAACTGCATTATAATGAACTTCTACCCATTAGCATTAAATAGTTTCCCCTAAAAAATTATAATATCGTATTTTTTATTACTTTTTTACCAATATACGGTAGTACAAATGAGTAATTGAGCATCTACCTGTCACTTTTAAGATAACTATGCTTTGTTCACATGGTCCACGAAGGATTACAGTAACAAAAATAAGATACTAAGGATAAATTTTTATAGAGCACATTTGCTGCTTTTGTCTTAAGTTGAGACAGCAGTCACGGAACTAGCTTCTTCCTCAGTGCAGCACCTCTATAATTTAAAAGTCATAAAAATTTATTCAAAGTAAAATTGTATTTGAATCCTGCACTCATCATTGAATGTTAATGTGAAAATCGCATTTTAAATACGCACTGTTCTAAACAGAACTGTTGAACCGATAGCCATGGCAAAAAAAAGGAAACTGTCGTAAAATATGCATAAAAGGAGAACACGGCATAAAATGTGTTTGGCGATCCGGTTGGAGCGACCAATCATAAAAACGTTTGTTGAATACTTTCCCCGCCCCAAATGACCATTTCATGCGACACTGCCACACCCGTTTGTTTTGACGAGGCTCGGTTCACGGTGTGAAGGGTTTACGGTTCACAAC
Source organism: Neoaliturus tenellus (assembly GCA_030545055.2). Lineage (NCBI taxonomy): Eukaryota > Metazoa > Arthropoda > Insecta > Hemiptera > Cicadellidae > Neoaliturus > Neoaliturus tenellus. The sequence continues at coordinate 69,912,990 of CM061535.1, read as the reverse complement.
ATGTGAGACGGACACCGTAGACCAAACAAGCCACGTCAACCACAACCGTGAAGTCCGCCCGGTCTACAGTACCGTGGGCACCGGCCATCAGCGGCTTACATACAAATCCGCAGATGGTTAGATTCCATTTCATTCCAATTTCATCCAACTTCATTCCATTTCCATTTCGTTTTAGCTCCATCTATTAGGCCATGTACTTATGGTGGCCTCCCTTCCCTTGCGGGCTACCCATACCTAGCGTTAGCCACACCGCGTAGGTCTTACGACAGGAGGATTATGGAACATAAGTCCTAAATCACATAAGGGCGGATTGGACCCCCACAGAAACTGGAATTCACCAGGCCCGTGGTACTCAACAGGCGGTGAACCCAAAATCGACGAACCGCTGTGATTGTCAGTAGCAGCACTATCCAACTACTTCTCAACTGTCGTTTGTGAGCAACGCCTTCAGATAAGGCTGAAGGGCCCCCAATAGCCGAAGCTATGTGCCGAGCATGCCGGCAACCGCTTGACCCCTCGAGTCCAATATCCGGACTGGCCGAAACCAGGGACTTGAACCGGATCCCGAGGTTCCCACTTTAGGTTTTCATTGGGCCATGGGTTTTTCCCAAGTGGGATACAAACCCGAATAAACCCGAACCCCTCCTCTGGATTCCTGAACGAAGAATACAAATTTGCCAACTCCGAAACAGGTAGAAAATCGGGACCATATAACATACAAACCCGCCAATTACAGGAATTAGCGGACAGCCCTTTGACGAACTCAGTTATTTAGCCAGTCGGGCCCGTTCCCTGCTTGTTTGTTTGCTATTTAGTATTAAGTACTGAATTTTTATTTCCTGGACGTTATGAGCCGGGCGAGGAGATAATAAAATACCCCTGTCGCAGCAGACCTGCGTAGGGACTAAGCGAATTTCTAAAGAAATTTGAGATCTTATATTTTCCCCATTATCGCCATGGGAATGGGTATGTAGGTTTGCTGCTATGGGATGTTGTTGGAAAATGTTAGTCGTTAGGAAATGTAGATAATGGTTAAGTAAGGTAAATATCAAATTGTATCAATATTCGCCACTCTTTAATTTTCCTCATAAAAACAATGGGGGTGAGTGTGTAGGTTTTCCCCCATATGGGTGTTGTAATATCAGCAAACCTGTCAGCAAACCTTGTGGGTGTAGCAAATATCAGTTAAACTCTTCCTAGTGAATGTACATACCAAATTTAACCAAGTTATGTCAATAAATAAGCGAGATACAGGGATTTATTGATTTCCTATAAGATTAACATAGGCAGGACATTTATAAATCTATGTTTAAATAAATTACGGTTTTGTCTGTACATTGCTTGAAATAATTAAGTTTTTGGTTATTTTTACGTTTGATTGACTAAATAACCAAGACTAGTATTATCTTAATTTCCGTCTCGATTTCTGTTTGTGTGTTAGTCGGTTACAACCTTACATCAGGTAAAAATCATGTTTAGTCCAAAAACAATAATAGTTAAAATAGTTAACTTACGTCTCGAAAGTTTAACAATGTGCTAAAATATGTTATCTTATTTAAATAAATAAAGAAGGCCTAAGTTAATGTCAACGTTGACTTTCATATTTTGACTACTTTGGTCAGCAAGCAAACTTTGGACTGCGCAGCGGTGCTAATCATTAACTGTAAAATAAATAAATAATTCTATTAAAAAGGTGGGCCTGCAGGAAGGGCATCTCAACACACATGGAATTTGCTTCCATATGAAGTGCTGGAATGAACAGGAAAAGAACGACAGGTAGCCCCGTCGCTGCACTGTCCACCCCAATAACCAATTTTCAAGAAAATAATTTGGAAAACGGCGTCCGAAATAGGGGGCTACGAAACCATGTTTTGCCCAACTGCCATAGCCGATTGCGCTACTATAACCCAGAGGTGAAGATGAATACAAAAACGACAGTCAGTAGCCATGGCACAGCACAGGTGCGTGGCCTTGGCAGTGACACAGTAAAGCATGACCTCCACGGACGCTGAGTGTACTGAGTCTATATACAGTAGATTCCAGGCCGGCGACACACTACCAGACTTTTCACCGGACCGAGCATGGTACCGAGCAAAAACAGCAAGTCCGGTAGTGCGTCAAGGGTCCGTACATCGGACCAAGCATCGTACCGAGCGCTCTGGAGACGGTTTTCTGGCGAAATATCAAAGAAAAGATCGGTTCGGTGTACGGTCAAATGAGCGGTAGTGTGTCAGGGTCAATTTTGCTCCGAACGCCGTACCGAGCGTCGCCCCGAAAGCTCGTGATAGAAAGCCCCTCCCCTCTTCACCACACCCTCTAACGCTCTCACTCACTCACGCTCTCCCTCTCTTTCTAAACTTCATTCACCTCGCTCGGTGGATTTGTCCGGTACACGTTGCTCGGTCCGATGTCTTGTCCGGCGAAATGTTCGGAGTAAATTTTACGTCTCTGTAAGATGTAATGTTCGGTATGGTGCTCGGTCCGATGTACGGTCCGGTGGAAAGTTCGGTAGTGTGTCGCCGCCTTCGCAAGTAGTCCCGGCTGAGGTCGGCCGGTTGGGCGTCGCGACGACGCGACGTGGGCGATGCATTTACCCACGTCGGGTTGTGGGTATATTGGTTTTACTTGTTTATTTCGTCAATTGCGGACTTACAATTACCCACTCGGCGTTCTGGGTATTTTGCTTCGGTTAATGTCCAAATAAAGAAAGTGCGCACTCCGCGCATTGTCCACATCGTGGAGTGGATAGAAAGTTTCGGGCACTGTCCCGATTCGGCGATTGAGTGTACGAATATACATATACCCAACGAATTTCCAATGAAGCAGTTTTTTCTTTGCTACTGCCAGGGGTATTCTATTTTACTACCGATGGACCTGGTGAAGGTACATACCAAATCTTATCTCATGAATGTTTTCTTTATAAAGTGGCAAATGAATATAGGTAGGTTTCCTTAAAGAATAATATGAGATATATCTTCTAAATTACCACATTGGTTTTTTTATTCTTTTAACTGGCTCTAGATAAATTGTTATGAATTTTAAAAACTAGAGCAAAAGCCCCTTAAACCCTATTATTTTTTATCCTTTTCAAAACTACGCACATAAAACACCGTGGCCACGGTATAACCATTAATCGTTATGATTTGCGAACTCCTTCAAAGAGATGTGACCCAACGATGGACCCAACAACCCCATACAAAATTCCATAAAAATCATAGGTTGTATCCAAAAATTATAGTTTCACTGTTACTGACACTGAACACTTAAAAAGATATAAATATCTAGGCCTACCTTGTCTACTACTGTCCATTTCCTAAGGAAAATTCGCTAAAATGTATTTTTGTGTACGACAAACAATATTATAGCAAAAGAAAGTCTCACATGTTTGATCAAAGAAGAACCCAACAAACAGGAAACCAAAATCTTGAAATGCCGGAACTGAGTAACCCGCCACTATTTCGGGAGAGCCGCACCAAGAGCGCGGGGGCGCGGGCGCCTCAAAACCGCTTTATAAATAGTGGAATTTCCTGTCCTAAACATACAAAGTTTATTCTGGAACACTCACCTCGCCTCCTGCGTTACGAGCAATGAATCCCTTGATGACTCAAGATCAGCTGTGATGAAGGTTTTGCAACAAAATTCTTAGAGGCTAATGAAGGCTAATCCGGCCAAAGGAGGTTGATGGTTCTTTTTTATTCAATCCAAAGTTTGTTTAGCAAGTATAGGTTTGAGACTGTCCTGTTATCATATCCAGCGTCAAATGTAAAAAAATATAAAAAAATACTAGAATATCGGAATAAATTTTACTTAATACATATCAACACGGACAACAGAGAACTCGCGATATTTTATGAGAAGGGGGGATCATGGAAAGACTGGCCGGGGACATGTGAAGTGCCTGGATTGCGGAGGACTAAGTGTTTTAGGCCTACCATATCACATGCTTTTGTTTCTTGTCGCGACCTGATGTGTATATTTTTTATCAAACCGACAACACTGCCATATTTCAATTTTAATTTTTTTTATTTGTTGCTTCGATGAGGTTTTGTGACGGAGCGACAGCCCTGGAACTAGTCTTTTTATAGATAAAAGAAGGAAGATACGTTAACGCTGATAAAGCGTGTTATAAAGCTGATTTTACTTAATGTTTTCATAAGTATACAGTAAAGTATTGCATGTTAATGTATTCAAGGCGATACCTTTTTACTGGTGGGTAATTTGAATAAACCTATCAACCTTACATAAGGCAATGAATTTGTTCAAAATTAGAACAAAGATAACTTTATGAAAATATCTATTTTCCTCATATGAGATGTTCAGAATTATATATTTATTATGCTGAGTTAAAAAAAAGTTGGTTGGTTTTCAAGGCGTGTACCAAATTATTTTTCTTACCTTCATTATTGAGATTCTGGTTACAAAGTTTATCGCCTTTATATCAAATGGTCGAATACCTAGATATGTAATTCACGATTACTTCCGGTATTGAGAAAGATAACTGTTCGAGATCAATAACCGGGATACAAGGTCAAATAGGCCTACACGGGGTCAAGTGGGAACGGCTCCAATACACGATAATGTGTGATGACATGGCCCATGTGTCATAATGATGGACAGCCCGACATGGGCAGCGGGTCCAAACTGAATTCTGAAGGGGTGGAGTTGGAACCCTCAACATAAAAAAAATAAAACCTGAACTGCTAAATGTAACTTTCCTTATTGGGGTTAATCGGTAACAGCAGAGTGAAAGACGAGAGTTTGTATAAGCACAGCTGAGGTAGTTAGCGTTAGCGTCATCGCAAGCAGCTAACGTGTACAATATACAGATGATGTTGGCCATCATGTCAAGACATTTGTATGTACCATGTTGGGAGTATCGGGGGTAGACAGTAGCAGCAGAGTGCAAGGCGAGAGTTTGTAAGCACAGGTGAGGTAGTTAGCGTTAGCGTCGTCGCTAGCAGCTAACATGGACAGGATAGATGATGTTGGCCATCATGTCAAGACATTTGTATGTACCGTGTTGGGAGTATCGGGGGTAGACAGTAGCAGCAGAGTGCAAGGCGAGAGTTTGTAAGCACAGCTGAGGTAGTTAGCGTTAGCGTCGTCGCTAGCAGCTAACATGGACAGGATAGATGATGTTGGCCATCATGTCAAGACATTTGTATGTACCGTGTTGGGAGTATCGGGGGTAGACAGTAGCAGCAGAGTGCAAGGCGAGAGTTTGTAAGCACAGCTGAGGTAGTTAGCGTTAGCGTCGTCGCTAGCAGCTAACATGGACAGGACAGATGATGTTGGCCATCATGTCAAGACATTTGTATGTACCGTGTTGGGAGTATCGGGGGTAGACAGTAGCAGCAGAGTGCAAGGCGAGAGTTTGTAAGCACAGCTGAGGTAGTTAGCGTTAGCGTCGTCGCTAGTAGCTAACATGGACAGGATAGATGATGTTGGCCATCATGTCAAGACATTTGTATGTACCATGTTGGGAGTATCGGGGGTAGACAGTAGCAGCAAAGTGCAAGGCGAGAGTTTGTAAGCACAGCTGAGGTAGTTAGCGTTAGCGTCGTCGCTAGCAGCTAACATGGACAGGATAGATGATGTTGGCCATCATGTCAAGACATTTGTATGTACCGTGTTGGGAGTATCGGGGGTAGACAGTAGCAGCAGAGTGCAAGGCGAGAGTTTGTAAGCACAGCTGAGGTAGTTAGCGTTAGCGTCGTCGCTAGCAGCTAACATGGACAGGATAGATGATGTTGGCCATCATGTCAAGACATTTGTATGTACCGTGTTGGGAGTATCGGGGGTAGACAGTAGCAGCAGAGTGCAAGGCGAGAGTTTGTAAGCACAGCTGAGGTAGTTAGCGTTAGCGTCGTCGCTAGCAGCTAACATGGACAGGACAGATGATGTTGGCCATCATGTCAAGACATTTGTATGTACCGTGTTGGGAGTATCGGGGGTAGACAGTAGCAGCAGAGTGCAAGGCGAGAGTTTGTAAGCACAGCTGAGGTAGTTAGCGTTAGCGTCGTCGCTAGCAGCTAACATGGACAGGATAGATGATGTTGGCCATCATGTCAAGACATTTGTATGTACCATGTTGGGAGTATCGGGGGTAGACAGTAGCAGCAGAGTGCAAGGCGAGAGTTTGTAAGCACAGCTGAGGTAGTTAGCGTTAGCGTCGTCGCTAGCAGCTAACATGGACAGGATAGATGATGTTGGCCATCATGTCAAGACATTTGTATGTACCGTGTTGGGAGTATCGGGGGTAGACAGTAGCAGCAGAGTGCAAGGCGAGAGTTTGTAAGCACAGCTGAGGTAGTTAGCGTTAGCGTCGTCGCTAGCAGCTAACATGGACAGGATAGATGATGTTGGCCATCATGTCAAGACATTTGTATGTACCATGTTGGGAGTATCGGGGGTAGACAGTAGCAGCAGAGTGCAAGGCGAGAGTTTGTAAGCACAGCTGAGGTAGTTAGCGTTAGCGTCGTCGCTAGCAGCTAACATGGACAGGATAGATGATGTTGGCCATCATGTCAAGACATTTGTATGTACCGTGTTGGGAGTATCGGGGGTAGACAGTAGCAGCAGAGTGCAAGGCGAGAGTTTGTAAGCACAGCTGAGGTAGTTAGCGTTAGCGTCGTCGCTAGCAGCTAACATGGACAGGATAGATGATGTTGGCCATCATGTCAAGACATTTGTATGTACCGTGTTGGGAGTATCGGGGGTAGACAGTAGCAGCAGAGTGCAAGGCGAGAGTTTGTAAGCACAGCTGAGGTAGTTAGCGTTAGCGTCGTCCCTAGCAGCTCCAACTGGGCATACCGCCAGGTGAGCCAGAAGGTATGTCGCCTGGTCTCTCGCTCTCGGCTCCCAGCCAGTGTTACTACCCGCGGGATTTATCCCGTTTTCGGGATTTCCAGAAATTGAGTGCGATCAAAACGGAATGCGAGTAAAACGAGATTTCTGTTTTTCTATGAGCATTATAGAAACATTGTTTTTTGAAAAGGACTATATTTTCAAATAATATTTTTGTATGGGTGTTATATAATTTTGAATTGTTCAAATATAGGTTTGTAAAAATAATCACAACGAAAAACTTTTAATTTAGAAGGGGATCCTGGTATCAATTACCTGTGATTCTGAAGACGAACAAATTCGGTTACTTTAGTTAAAAATTCGTGTCGAAAAGTTCCTAACTAAAAACTGGGCATAGTTCTTGTGGGGGGTACAAGGTTTTACACCCGGTGCGTTGTGAAAAGCGATATTGAAGCTTCGGTGGAACTGTGTAACAGATTTTTAGCACGAAAACGGAATTTTGGATTTGGTGAAACCTTGAGGGATATTACACTTGACTTGGAGTGACATTGGCGCCTACATAACGAAACTGACTGACTATAAAACAACAACGTCAAAAGTTGTAACTTTCCAATAGGAGGGAACCTAACACGGACGTGTAAGGTTTTTATGTGGCGGAAACTGCTGCCCCACATAAAAGATTAAAAATATTTTCCTTCCCCCCTCCCCTTATTTAAAAAAGATTCAAAAGGTATTCAATGCTGGACTATTTTATGTATAATTGCATTATAATTGCATTCCTCTTATGTGGATGCTTACATTCACATACATACAATTAAATTGTACCAAGAATAACATTCCAAATTTTAGTTTCTCCAACTGTAATTATATTTTTTTAATACGAGCCAGAATAGCATAAACTTTAATTCATGAAATATTGTGTCCAATTTTTAACAAACTTGCTTCTACAAATTTCAATGTTAACTCATTTTTACCGAAAGCGAAATTCTCATGGGATATGAAACATGATATTAATGTATAGAAGCAAACAGTGAATACAAAAACAAACATATGAATACGATAAATATACGTTCAAATGTTATAGGCTGTCATCATTAAATTATCAAGCTTGGTCTCCTTAAATCTCGATCATAACTATACTAAAAATTAAAGATTCTCGATAAGGAACGGTTTGATAACATAAGGTTAACTTCAGTTATAAATTACTGCGGCCGTGATTAGTATATGTAATTTGTGTGGCAATATCAGAGGGGAGAGGAAGATCACAGCTGAAGAAATTAGAGACCTTATAGACGATTAAAACTCAAGTACGGTATAGATGTGAAAGGGGTAGCTTTTCAAAATTCAAAAGGGTGCTCTCAGTTGCGTTCATCGTTCTGTATTAAAGTGCGTTACCGCGTTACACCTTCCGCAGAAGCTCTAGGTGGCGTATCAGCTGTGTTATGGGCATTGCAGACAACCTTGACCTTAGATAACCCCGGCGGTGCGGCTACAGCGGCTGCGGCTAGCTGCTAGCTGCTAAGTGTTGCATCGCCCGGGAACCGGTCCCAAGTCTGGTCCCCCCCACGACTAGCCGCTAGCCGCTAGCCGTCCCATCCCATCCCATCCTCCTCATGGGCTTGTTTCACAGCTAATTTGACGTATTCAGTATGGTCCAGACAAGTATGCATCAATGGTACGATCGACACTTTCAGCTGTGGGAAAGGAAAAAAATTCTCCTCATTCTTGCAGTTTTCAAATTTATACGAAAACAGTTTCAATTCTTACTTTCCTTTCTTACATTCCTATGATACATGACTATGATACTTTGATATTGAGACACGAACGCTATCTGGTGTGAATTTGAGGTGAATATTAGGCTGATGAGTGTGCATGATTTATCTGACGAGGCGTAGCTTTGTTACTGACAAAGACCAGCTGATTGATTTGTCAGGATCATTAATTATTCGCCTAATAAACATATACAGCTTAACAGCTGGGGCCAGTTTCGAACCATAAAAAAGCATCTGATTTTTCTCATGATCTAGACGGCAATCTCCAGATTTGAAGACGAGCTCTAGCTACTCAGCTGATACCATAAGCTAATTTGTGGTGAGCGAGGATTTCTTCCGAAAAACCTTTCCTGTTCAGGTGTCACATGAAGTGGGTAAAACCGATTCACCTCTAAATCAAAATATAGGGGTGACTCAATACATTGATTCTGCTTAAACAAATTTATGTCTCAGCGAACTCTTCAAACAGAAGTTTCCAAAACAGGAAATACAATTTTAGGGTTTGATATTAAAGTTAAACATACTCGTAGCGTCTCGTCAAGTTGGCTTTTATGGTTATCTCGGCTCCGATTCTAATCCGTGAAACAGACGAAACGTTTGAGTAGGTACGACAGGTGTTTTTGTTTATAAAACAATAGCGTTCCATTAAAGCCGCATAAGCGGCCGGCGCGGCGCGGCGCGGCGCGGCACTGTGGCTGTTTCTGTGCGCACGCGCACGTTTGTGCTCCAGGGCCGCTGTCCGCTACTCCGCCACACTCACACTGCTACACTGCCATTGCCGTGGCATAGTCGCGCTGCCTTGAGCTACTTTACACCCAGCGCACATGACTGCCGTACACCGTACACGTACAACCAGAGCTCTTGTTAATGAATTTCTATTGTGGTATCAATACATTCGAATAAATGCTTGTCTAAGTACCTATTTTCATATAATGTGCACTTCACTGTTAGTTTTGTAAAAAGGAAACGTTGAAAGTGAGTAGTTCTGATATAAAATTCAGGACGTGCCGTGCTGTAATTTGTTCATGGAAAAATGATTGGTGCTTTCATTAATTACATTACAAAGCAATTAGTATTTACTGGTTTTCTACAGAAAGCTGAATGGCTCGGGTAACAAGGTGATGGTCACTCATACGCTGTTCACCCGCAGTTTGTCACGTTTGAGGATTTCCAGATGTGGGTGGTATAATTTTACTAAGTCTAAAAGTATCGCGGTTTTAAATTTCAGCCGAGTTTTCAATAAACTTTTCTGGGTATTTTGGAAAATGTCCTTTTTAAATAAATATTCCGGAAAACAAAAAACTTTCAATGTGGATTTTTCACAACCAAGGAAAGCAAATTTATGCACAAAAATACAACATGCCCACACTATAATAACATATTTCATTAATAATCATGAAAGTGACCTATTTCATGTCAATATAGGAGCTTGAGAAACGACTGATTGAAGTACCTTGGGGCCGAGCATTTGCTCGGTAAAGTTATACACAGTTTTGCAGTAATACGAGTCTCATAAGCATATCCTGGAATTCTGCGAGTCCAAAACGGCTTGTCTATTTTCAAGATGAGCTCATTCCTCTCCCTCACTCGCCTTCTTCAAAGTTGTTTTAATATATGCCTATGGGACATGGGTGCTGCACGCTAGTATTAATTTGATGAACCACATGTTGAAACTGTTAAATGTGGGTTTTACTTCTTCAGTTACCAAGAAATAATTTTATCATTGTTACCTAAACATTCTTGTGTTTTATAGTAAATTTGGCGTAAAAAATGCACAACTGTTTGATTCTATTGTTTTGTTTGTATGAACTGCCGTAAAAATCAGTACAAATCCCGCTTAAAAACTAATAATTTTTATTATAGTGTAATTGAATAAATCAGCAACTGGCTACAATGTAAAGTCACATGCTAATTTTGTGGAGCACGGGGTTAGTACTTTGACAGCTGAGTCAGCTGTTTTTAGCATTTCTTTTGTTATTATTTTTATCATCGTAAGACTAATGTTAAAATTTTAAAAAGTTCAAGAAATACAACGCAATAAGATTTGTCCTAAGAAATATGTTTTATGTTTGATATGTATGTACATTTATGTTCCTATGTACTTGTGTATATATTATTTTGGTAAAAAATATGTTTTTTGTAAAGTTTTAAGATTTGAAGTTCGTTGGAGCTGTTTATGAGATCCGTGTGCATACATATTGTACACAAAAATATACCTCACTCGTATTGTATAAGATACATTTTTCCTACAAAAGTAAAAAAAAGGTTTATAATTGTAGGACTACTGGCCTACTTGTACTAGAATCAGCTGTTCTGAGTGTTGTCATACAAGTGGCAGTAGGTATTTAGTGTGAGTGTGAGCGACTTTCCGTCATCGGATGTATGACAAGGGCGCGCGATTCCCGGCAATATGTTTTATTCAGTCCGCGGGTTTCCCGGGCGGCTGCGGCTGCGGCTGGGGCTAGGGGGCCGAGGCCGCCAGCCGGGGAGGTCACAGCCTTTTGTGGTCCTTTACCTTATCTAGAGAGGTCTCACCTCCCGGTGGCGCTGACGTTGGATAATGGATGTTTGTGGTGAAGATAGCTCCGACACTTCACCGGGGCGCACCGAAACTGCGATCCAAAACCCAGGTAGACGCCGAAACTGCGATCCTTACCCCAAGGGCGACCCCAGGCAGACGCCGAAACTGCGATCCTGGCACGGAGGCCGCCCCCGGGACGATACTGACGATACCGTACATAAGACGATACTGCTGCTCTTGCTCTTAAACTGAGAATGACTGATATATTTGTGGGGGAAAATAAATAAGGAATGTACACAATGAAAGTCTTCGTTTATTGGTCCAGGTTAAGAGTCATATTCACCCCTGGGCCGGTAGCCCATTGTTGCGCAGTCGGCAATTTTAACTATACGGCTTTTAATGCAAAACATGGTACGGTGTTTGATTTCCCTGTTTCGGACGCCGTTTTTCAACCGATTTTCTTTAAACTTTGTAAGTGTTTAGTTGAATAGTTATATTAGGTCCCTCATACCTCGAAATTTTGAAAATTTAACAAATATTACTCTCTGTGACGTTGCAAAGTAACTCGATTTTCCTTAGTAATATTTGTTAAATTTTCCAAATTTCGAGGTATGAGGGACCTAATGTAACTATTCAACCAAACACTTACCAAGTTTAAAGAAAATCTGTTGGAAAACGGCGTCCGAAACAGGGGAATCAAATACCATGTTTTGCATTAAAAGCCGTATAGTTAACATTGCCGACTGCGCAACAATGGGCTACTGGCCCAGGGGTGAAGATGACTCTTAAGGGGGTGGTATGTGCGAGTTTAGTACAACTTGGAAATCCCAGTTCATTGGTATTAGTTGAAAAGTGACTTGAGCTACACGTCGGACGGCGAAACATTCTAGAGCCACGGACGCTGGAATCCCCGCTGGAAACTCCGCTACCTGCTGATGGGCCGCTGTGCCAGGATCGCAGTTTCGGTTGTGGGATTAGCAAACCCTTTTGAGGATTAAAACTAAGATCGCAGTTTCGGTGCACCGCTTCACCGATAGATACGGTAGCTTCACAACCTTCCTGAGACACTTTTCAACTTATAACGTCATTTTTGGGTCTCTAGGGTGACCAAACGTCCCGGGAAACGGGGCTTTTTTATGTTTTCAGAAACTGTATCGGGACGCCCAACAGTCCCGGAATTCTGTTTTTAAACAGTGCTGGAGAGGCACGATAACAGGCCTCAACAGTATTCTGAGTTGGCAAAAGTTGCAGAATATTTGGTAGCAATACCAGCCCACAACGCTTACACAGGGAGAATATTTTCGCTCATAAACATCCAATGCAGTAGCGTGATTTCAGCTTTTTTATTGGGGGGCAAGATTTTTTTACAAATATATTTTGACTGCAATGAGACCTCCTCCATCTTCCTGTTGTGATTTAACAAATGTAGGCTAGAAAAGAAGCTCAATTCAAGTAATAACTTTAATTTTGTAGTTTTTTACAGTAAAATTTGAATTTTTTACAATTTTTCCAAATGACGCCTATGATCCAATGGACAGACGAACGGAACAGAATGGAAGTGGACTCGCTGGAAGCAATCCTCCAGATTCTTTACAATTAAAACTGTGACTGTGTGCAATTTTATAACTACATTTCAAATAACAAATACATCATGATCAAGAGGGCTAGAAGGAGTGACAAATATAATTTTCTGCAAGTCCGATCATTATCATCCACAACTAGTGCTGAGTTAGGGGTTAGGTCTCTCTGAGATATGAACTCTACTATTTAGATATTTTTATCATCTATATTATATAGTCAATATTATGTAGTCATGATGTTATCAATTAATTATTGTAATATTTATTATTATCATTAGATGACAAGTTAATTTTGAACAATATTACATTAACATGGAGTATTAAGATTTAGGAAATTCATAAAAATTTGTTTTTGTGTAATTCCGATTAACTGTAATTAAAAACATGGGATATGAATAAATCAGTTAGGCCCTACTATTAAACCTAATTCTTATCCAGGTAACAATGAACCAGTTGGTTGGTACACTGCGGGGTGAGGGGTAAGGGGAGGGTACATATTCGGAGCTGTACCGGTGTCCTCTAAGAATGATTTGGCCATCAACCTACGTTGGATAAATGTCGGCCGACCAACGTGGCAGTGTTTATGCAAAACAATAATAAAACGTGTCCTCTAGTACAGCGTGAGCAAATTCGACCTATACTTTGTCAAACCATTTTGTAGGAATATTTTAACTATAGGCCTATACATGCACATAAGAAATAAACGAAGTGAAGGTTCAAAATCTAAGTACTTAACTGTGTAACATGAATATGTGTAGATATTAAAAAAAAAAAATCGGCAAAGTTATTATAGGAGTTCTGTATTAAATTAGCGTAAGATTATTAGAAAATACCGAATATCAAAATTCTATAATCCAAATCGTGAAAGACTTGAGTTAACAGCAAATCCATTAGATCCATTCCCAAACGATTTACTGAGTCATGAACTTGAGTACGACGGTTAGTCTCCATGAGGCCTAGTTTAACTTAGAATCGATGAGATTGAGATACACGGGTAAACATCACAAACCAAGTTTTATCCACAGATTTTGAGAAATGTAAGATAGCCTAAACACTGTAGTTAGATTATTAGTTATAAAGCGTAGCAATTTTCCACGAGGATTAGGATATATGGGTATGGCTAATTTGGTAAACTTAACTGCGTCAGGACGTCTTTGCTAAATTACATCAACGATGCCAGACCACTCAACGAATTTTTATGAAAAGCCAATGAAAACAATATCTATTTTTCTGAATGGGTCAAACTTGGCTAACGACGTCCATACATTGGTGCGACGGTCAGACCAGACGCCAGAGGTTACTGAAGGTAGAAAGGCCAACCACCCTATGTCATGTGGACTCCACATCCGAGGTAGTGTACAGTCGTACACCAACCATTAACAGAGAAAGAAAATGCTGGGTTCAGCACCGGGGAGGAGGAGCCCCATATCTTTTAGGTTCAACGAACGCCCTCAATCTCAATATTCTACTTAAAATAAAAGTGTTAAAATAGTTTATATGTTTTATTTTGTCCCAAATATGTCATGTCATATTTTATACACGTCTCACTTTCAGCTTGAAGCCATAAGAATTAAATGCATTAAAAATGAGCTAAATGTACCTTAAATAAGCGTCATTTATATCTAGTTCTCTAAACAATTATGTAAAAAGAAGTTGTAGAAATACAATTCATGCATTGTTTTTGAATTGCCAAAGCTTGTATCCACCAAAATAAGGAAAAAAATATGTGGTCACCAGCCTACATTTTTATCTAGCCAAAGCCTTTGATTTGTTAGGTAGTAAAAAACTCCTAGGAATAGTAGGCTACCTCGATAAATGAAAACAGTTTGTTTCCATAAACTAAAATAATTTTATGTAATTATTACAGTGCATGGACCAAATGGACAATTAATTGTGGGGGGGGGAGGGGGAGGCAGGCCAGCATGGCAGGTCTTTTTTGTTATTCCTCTAACATTTCACAACGACAGCTCAAAATCACTAGAATGGTTTGCTAATAGGTGTTACATGGGTTCAGTAAATACTGGGATCAGGATGCCCAAGACAAAAGACACTGCGCAATTCGCCCTGAAACTCCTGCTATAAATAACTCCATTCTGTGAATCCACTTTCGCATCTTTCCCACCGCTTTATGCCAGTAGTTAGGTTTGGTCAACACGCGCGGCTTCGCGAGTACTGTGTTGTTAACTTTGTACAATGAAGCTTCCATGCATTCTCCTTCCTTATATCGTATTTTGAGTGAATCGAATGTAGAAATAATTTCAATAGGAATACTTAGTCAAATGAGTTATTCGTTACTCCCTGCATGCATTAGGCATATTCAATTAAATACTGCCTATTGATTAGTTCCGATGATGAATAAAAAATAGAAATGAAAAGATCTTGAGAGTAATTTTAAAACAACCATTGATAGTAAAATTATTACAAATTTTAATGCTAAGTTAACTGAGGTTTACTAACCTGAATCCTCAATGCGTTAATGCTGCTATAAAATTACGGTATGTCAAAGTACCCATGTGAACGACTAAAAGGAATACCTGTCATAACTGAATAAGGAGTACATAAAACCACGACTACTAACATAAAACATGTTATGACTATGCCGCTGTAATAACCGTAACAATGTCGTAATGGCCTAACGAGTAACGATACGACGCTACAGCTGGGCAAGCCAGCGACATACGGGACATGCAGAGCGGATGTGCAAGCTGGCAAAGCGATCAGCGAAAGTGCCAAAGGGCGGATATCCCTTAAGGAGGAAAAAGATCTAAATAAGTCGCTGAAAAATTCTAAATGGTAGTTTAAAAATCTTGTGTGTAAAGTAATTACTAGTACCGGTAAATAACGTACATAAATAATGTAGCTCAGTATGAACTACCCTAATCATATATATATTTTTTTTATTCGAAGGCTAGAAAACTGAGTTGTCTTCAGCAGAGCTGATCAACGTTTATTACTTTTAAAGTCAACAGTAAAGAGGTTTTAGTGCCATACAGAAATTCTCTTCGGGTCCTTTATTAATAATGGTATTTTCCTACCACTGCATGGAAATAATCACATTGCCACACCTGTAACTCCTATGCAAAACAGTTCATTTCCGGTTTCCGTTACTTTCTCGCTCTAGAGCGGAAATGTACTTTACCGCACACTAGATCAAACAGCAATTTTAAATCAGCTGTTATTACAAACCATGCCACAGCTGTTGTTGTTCATTGTTGTCGTTTAGTAGCCTAATTGCTTCTTTTTTAGTTTGAGGTTATGTTTGATGGTTAACAGTGTGTTTCAACAGAAACAAATCAAAAATAATCTAAATAACATTTTGTATACAATGAAACATGTAATCTGTAGCAATTATGTTGGTAGGAAAAATCTTGTGTGTTTAAGAGCGCAAATAGTCATTGCCGCTCTTGAAATGTTTGAGAGTTCATCTACAATTCTCAAGTGGCAATGACGTACTTTACGCTCTTATTACACAAATATCTATTTCAACGGGACAGCTTCGTGGAAATTTTTCGACCATCATAGACACCGGGGAGCTTCAAAGAAGATATTTTCGACCGGACAGCTTCGTTGAAAATATTTTCGACTGTCATAGACACCGTAGATCTTCACTGAAGGTATTTTCGGCCGGGAAGCTTCGTTGTTAATATTTTCGATCATCATAGACATCGGAGAGCCTCACTGATGGTGTGGGCCTGGCAGTTTCGTTGAAATAACTCTCGACCGGCACAGGCAATAGGTATATAAAAGTTTCTCTGAATGTATTTTCAGCCGGGCAGCTTCGTTGAAAGTACTTTCGAAAGACATAGACATCGGAGAGCGTCTCTGAAGGTATTTTCGACGAGGCAGCTTCGTTGAAAGTAGGCCTACTTTTTCGAACGACAAAAACATCGGAGGGATTTAATAAAAAGTAGTTTTGACCGGGCAGCTTCGTTGAAAATACTCTTGTACTCCCCCATGGTTTAAGTTGGAATTCTCTACACATCTGAGGGCTATTGAAAATATTTTCGGCCCGACAGCTTAATGAAAGTTTTTTCGGTCATCGTAGACACCGGGGGATTTAATAGAGGTATTTTCGACCGGGCAGCTTTGTTGAAAATACTCTCTTACTCCTTATACACCAAAGGGTTTTACTGAAAATATTTTCGGCCCGGCAGGTTCAATGAAAGTTTTGTCGGCCATCTCGGCAGTTTGGTTGACCGTCAGGTGGAGGTGGAGGTGCGACGGTTGAGCGTGTGATGTGCGGTGGCGCAGGCCGTGACACACGGATGAAATTTCATAGACCATTGTGCGAGATCCGGGCCCCCGCCCCTCCAGACAATCGCAGCCACAGAGACACTGCCACACGCCAAAATAATTATTGTACTTGTCCTTACGAAAACATAGTTACTAGAATAAATATTGGAGATTTTAATAAATTCGAGTTATTGTTTATACCAATTATATATTTCAGAGGTAAGAAGGTCATTCGACTTTTGGACTCTATAATTTGTTCTACAGATAGAACAAATCATCTTGGCCTATATTTAAGAACATACAAAATAGTATATTTCGTCACAAGGGCCGAAAGTGTCGATTTGCCGGCCCCGAGATCGTGTTTCAAGTTCGAGACGAAGTCGAGGACTTGAAATGATCGGGGGTTGGCAAAACACTTTCGGCCCGAGTTATGAACGATATTTTTCATCACACTACACAATTCAATAAATTCTAAGCAAGTGGAAAAATTACTTTTTTGTTCATAACAAACAAAACATAACCTCAACTTCAAATAACCTAGCGAGATGTACTGCTTGAGTTTCTGGTTGCTAGGCAACCACTTCACATCAGCTAAGACCACCAAAACTAATACTCTAACGGTAAGTGACTACAGCTGATTCCAAGGGAAAAGCACTATTTTCCCACCTACGTCATACATATTATTTAACAGTTGCTATTTGCTGAACTACTAACTACGTCACTTATTTGTTATTTGTTGTTGTTGTTGTTGTTGTTGTTGTTGTTGTTGTTAAATACCTTCTAATATTCTAGATTTCTCTGCTACCGTTTCCATTACCGCCCTAGGCCGGAAAATTTTGCCGGCCTAAGCCGGTAAAACGGTTGTTTCGTTGGTAGAAGTGAGGTTCGAAAACAGGTGATATCGATGTAGTGTGATGAAATAAACATTTCTTTTCCAAGACCAAAATGAAATAATCTATACCCCAGACAGTTGTTTATTTTTTAATGCGTTTTACAAGTAAATATTGTAATACATATTGTAATACTTAAGTTTGTAAGGAGCCAATAAAATAATCTGAAATCGTCTATAACCAATTCATTTTACAATGTAGTCAATGTGGCAGAACAAAATCAACTACTGTAAGTTTAGTCATATTTATATTGTGGCGATTGAATTAGATGATTCCGAATTGTCCAGTTGACTCTGTCAAGCGAACTTTAAAAATTACAAAAACTGTACCTTTCTGAATAGGCCTATTTAGTTCAAATGTGTATGATTATAAAAAAGTATAAAAATAGTGTAAAAGTTAAGTAAATAAAATAAATAAATAAATAAATATGAAATATATCCTGGCTAAAAAAATAATAAATTAAATTTCCGAACATGACTTACTGCTCTGTTGAGCTTTTAAATTTTCACTATTTGACAATAATATATTGGTTTAGACAAAAAGTTCTGAATGAAAATCAATTCACGCTAAGACACTTTTTGTCACTTAAACGAGTTGCGTAAATCAGTCTTGTTAAAACATGAACTCCGTTACTAAATTCTTATTCTATGGACTAGGCTACAAATATTTTCTAGTCCATGAGCAAAAACGGGCCATAAAGTGTTTTTTATAAAAAATAAGAATATTTTGGAATAGGAATCGATGAACTAGACCATCGGCTATAAAAAAAACAATAAAGTAATTGTAGATAACATTGTTATTGCACAGATTGAATATACACGTTTTCTATTAAAGAAACTTAAGGTGTAAACTGCTGCAATACTTTCCTACATTTCTAAGTTATGTGTGTTTAGGTAGGCCTAAATTACAAACTGTCCATTCATTGGGCCATCCGATATATGCGCGTGGTAGAAAAATTTAGGAACTAATGTTAATGTCAATACTGTTGGGTATTCAAGGGTCTTTGTGACAAGTATGTTTTATGCAATGAAACTTGTATATTTAATTTACTATCGTCGGTGATACTAACTGTGTACCCCAGCTTTTGAGATTCCGGCTCAGATATTAAATTCTAGATAAAACCAAGAATGATAAAATAACAAAGAAAAGTCACGATAACACAGTATAGCATTGTTAAGTCATCTTCACCCCAGGGCCGGTAGCCCATTGTTGCGCAGTCGGCAATGTTAACTATATACAGCTTTTAAATGCAAAACATGGTATTTGATTCCCCTGTTTCGGACGCCGTTTTTCAACCGATTTTCTCTAAACTTATTGGTAAGTGTTTAGTTGAACAGTTATATTAGGTCCCTCATACCTCGAAATTTTGAAAATTATACTCAAATTACTCTCTGTGTCGTCGCAAAGTAACTCGATTTTCCTTAGTAATATTTGTTAAATTTTCAAAATTTCGAGGTATGAGGAACCTAATATAACTATTAAACTAAATACTTACCAAGTTTAAAGAAAATCGGTTGAAAAACGGGGTCCGAAACAGGGGAATCAGATACCATGTTTTGCATTAAAAGCAGTATAGTTGACATTGCCGACTGCGCAACAATGGGCTACTGGCCCAGGGGTGAAGATGACTCTTAAATGAACACATTTTTTAGTTGCGTTATGACTGAAATGAACTGAAAAGGTAAAGGGGAGTAAAATACTGCATTCTATTGGTTCTTCGATAAAAGATAAAACAGACTAGCTGGAATAAAAGTTCTGATAAATAAATCGCCTTAGCATCATAGCTCAAATAGCTAATAAACGTATCTATGAAATATTTAAAGTCCATTACGAACGGTGCGAAATATTTTCACTTAAAACTATTGTCACGAAACCATAATTTTAAAACAAATAATGGACAAGTGGATTGCAAATTATGTTGTGCTTATTCGATTATCAAAAACTGCATAAAACCGCAAACTGGAGAATGTGTAAAAGTTTATACCATAGATAGGTAATAGGCATACTCAAAATTCTGTATTTGTAGTGGGCAATATAATTTTGTATTACAAAAGTAATTTTTTACAATAATATTTTTTGCCATACATAATATACAGTACCTCAAAATACAAATAAAAATTGAACATAAAATCAAAGGTATTTTAATGAAATAAAATAATTAAGCATTAACAGAACTTTTTTTAGATTTCAAAAACTCATATCAGCTGAGTAAACAGCTTTCTCCAGGAGGTATTTTTTAAGATTATTTTTAAATGGTCTATCAGTCTCATGTTCTTTTATTGTCAGTGCCAAAGTATTGCCTATATAATTTAGGACCACGATTTTGATGGACTATGTTCATTCCGGTATCTGGTATTATACGAATGCACATCAGCTCCGGATTGAATTAATCCGTAATCAATGAAAAAAACTATATTAAATAAACCCATAATAGCTTAACAGTTTAAACGGGGTGGTAATTAATTGTGGAGAGCTATGAACGGATTGTATCAGTTTTGGTAATTATAATCGAAATTATATTTATTTAGTTCAAACCAGACATTAGTTCAATGTTTTGATTCCGCCCGCGCCACCAACTGTGAGCGTTCGTCCGAATGTATTGGCATAGCCTACTAAATCGTGTTTTGTTATCCCACGACCTTCAAACATGCAAGTCAATACTGTACAAAATTTCTTATTCGTTGGAGAGCCATAATAAAATTGGGAACAGTAAAATAATATTAAAATTATTTTAGGCCTAATGTACGTAATTTAGAGAATTTAGAAGACAGAAGTGCACAAAATGTAGTAAAGAAATGAATAGGCCTATTTCAGTCTGACTTTAACAAAGTGATATACGCCTACTAAAGATGTAAATTTTCCATTGTTATACTCTAAGTAGGAATCCCAAAAGGAAAGAAACTCTTTATTCACTTTTTATACGTTCAAAAGCTGTGCTTAATGCCAGTAATGAATTCTGTATAACACTTTATGCAACGATTGATGTTTGCCTATTATTAGTAGCATACACTATTTTGTCTACGACCGTTTCAATAAGCACCAAAAACAATCACAAAGATGTACAAAATTAAACCAAATCCAAACCCGTTGCATAATAAAGTCTTAAACATAAAGGTTCCACATTAAATATTGATTGTAGACCAAAGAGAGCCCGGCATTAATTGATTAAAGTAAGTGTTATGATAGAAATTGTGTAATTCGCACACACACCTTCTGGTTCTTCAATTACGATTCATGTTTTAGTTTATTTATATGCATAACCTCAACAAGTCACTCATAAGTACGTTATGACACTGATAACGACTTGGGTTGAGCGTGCCTTCCTTTTGGATGGGGCCATCACCGACAGTCTAAATATTCGACATGTTTATTAGGCCTACAGTGATTCACTACATTTATGTTGGTTGTAGATAAAGTAGTGTATGTAACAGTGTGATATTTAGTAAGCCGAACTCGCTCCGCTCGAGTTCTAACTTCTATCTCGCACTAGTGGCTTAAAGGAATGAATATGTTGTATTTTCAGTGAATTAAAGACCTGACCCGTTCTTTCAATGAGGTTTTTAATGGAATAACGATTCCATTCTATCCTTAGTCAAGTTTTGATTTCAAAATAAACAATTTTTAATTATTTTATTTATTTTTTTTATTAAGAGGAAAACTGATTTGTGTCATCTCTAAGTGACTTGAATTTTGAACTCGGTCCCCGCGCAAGCGAAGCCCATTGCCTCATGCGGGATCCTAGATTGTATAGGCCTATACTGTATTTTAGTACTGTATTTAATTTCCTGTATGCTGTGCTAATTGTGAATAAATCATAACTATTGTTATTGTTGTTATTGATAACAATCCCCCCGGAATGGATACGACGCCCGGTCCAGGTGGGCGGGTCTCGCCGAGGTATGCGCCCCCCCTCGCACCCCCCCCCCCAGGGCCGACACGCGTGCACGCGTCCGCAACGCCTGACGTTCCGCTTGACGGTGGAAACGATCAAAACTTTTACCGCAACTGGAATGCGCTGCGGAAAAACGGACATTTTTGCAAATTAATACCTATATTCCAAAACAATCCAAAATTGTTTTTATTAGGCCTATAGTAGACTTTAACAATCAAAATGGGTAGCCTATATGGTAGGGATAGAATCAAATTTGCGCAGGCAAAAAACGTTTGCAATAATCCCGAAAACTGAAGAGTTTTCTATAGTGCACTTCTAGAGTTAAGGTCGCCCTGGTTTGAAAGTCAAATTTTACAATATTTTTTTCTAGAAATAGGAATTTAATTTTAAAATTTATGAGAAATATTTGCGTGTTAAAATTATCTCTACTTATTCCGAGCAGAGTACATTTTTATACTAATCATAATTGAACTTTATTTAATGTCCTAAAATTAGATGAACACCTTTAAAAATACCTGTTGGCGATATTAAAAATTAAAACTATAAACAAGGGCCTAGGGCTACAAGAAAATATTGATTGTTATTACAAAAATTTAAAATAACCTATACACAACTTTGTTATAATGCAATACTATTGCCAAACCACAGAAATGGAATGCGGAATTTCATTGAAGAACAACGGTGAGCAGACTCATCGCCAAATGTGTCTACACTTTCAGCCTTCATAGTTCGGCACCTACATTGCAATGAATGGTGCAATAGTCAATCAAGTTTAGCCTATCTATTTCAATTCAAATACATTACTGTTATCGTATCTAAGACGGTGTCAAAAAATAAACGGAAAATAGAAATTGTCAATATTATTGTATGTAAGAAGAGACTTTGCAGAGTATTGTTGGACTGAAACAATGTGATAATTCTTGATAGATGTTAAAAATTATCTACCTGGTACACGTGTATTGCATTAATGAATCTAGGTAAAAAGTGTTTAGAACTAGACTTTGCCGCTTGTATGGTCCCTAGAATATTTGAAGTTTTTAAATTTTTTTTAATGTATCAAACGTAAAACCAAGAATATTCAGTTGTGAGTTTTACTGAAAATGTTATCAATTCTAACAATACGCAATAAAAGGGATCTAACCTAATAATTTGGGCTTGCATGACAATTAATTAAAAGATAACTTTCATTCGAATTAAGTGCTATTGCTGTACAACGAAAACTATTACGGTACATAAAGTAATTTGGTAAACAAAATTGTTAAATTTAACTGCAAAAATTAATTGTCGAACTTTAGTCTTTAATGTGTTCTAAAGAGGGTATGTGGTACTTAAACGCTATTTCTGAAATCTTTACCGATGTAACTTTATTTTCATGTTATGGATAAACAATCGTACATGGTTAATTATTATCATTAACACAGTTTTCTCGGTAAGAGTTGAAAACAAGACTGGCACATGCGCTGACGAAGAGCCAGTTTTATTCTTGGCAACAACATTCATTTACTCAAAGGTAAATTTAACGGCCATTAGTCTTCAGTAACTTATTATTTATTCTAGGTTACTAGATGAGAAAAAATTTCCTGTACAACGGCAAAATATTTCAAATTTAATCATAATTGGGCTGATGCAAACTTCGAACTTTTATGACAAAAGAAAATGACAATTTAATTAATCGACAGCGCTAAGCTTCAATTACGTAAAAACAAGATTTCGCCTTTCATCGTTTGTAAATTATCTAATAAACAACTAAGCAAAGTAGAAATAGTCGTATATATCAATTAATTGTAATGAATGTATTGCATGACATTACCTACATTTGAGGTTTTCGAGCAACGAAAAAGCCAAAGGTCAATGTACCAGAACTTGTGTGTACACGCTGTGATAAAACTACCTCGGATTTCAAATTCAAACCGAAATGCTGATAAAGAGATTAGGAGAGCGGTACCGGCACACACAAGACAGTGCACTCGCGATAGCGGCCGGCGCGGCGCGGCGCTGCGTGGCCCACCACAACATAACCTACAAATGTCAAGCGTCAGCGGCACTCACCGATGTTGACTATTTTGATCCCTTGGTCGTCCAGGAACTTGAGCGCCACGGACACGTTCTCCAGCTTCTGGGAGCGGAAGGTGGGTCGTTTGTTGTGCTTGGGCAGGTGTTTACCGGAGAGCACCTCGATGAGCGTGATGAGTCTTAGTCCGTCACTCAGATCGGTCTCCAGGTTGCCGATGTGCTTGCTGACCGTCTTGAGATGTTCGTTGGCCCACCTTGTGAACGTGTTCTGTTGTATCCGCTTCCATTGGGCGTCCTCCGCTAGTTCGCGTTCCGTCGCGGCCATCTCCTCGTCGATGTCGACAGTGTCGCACACGCCCGTGTCACTGGCGAGGGTGACCGCAGCCGGCGATATGGCCACGGAGACGGGAGGCTCTGTGTTCATCATAGCTATAGCGACGCTACCGCTACCTGTTGACGAAACCGACACTCACGATACGGTGCGCCTGTAGTGTCGAGTAGGCAACCGCAATACAGTACAGTACCGCACATTCACTAACTGCACCGGTCCGTCGTCCGCTCGAGACTGAGCGCCGAGCGCGCGACAAAGTCAAAAGATCGCACTATGTTAAAAATAATCTCGTCCCTTAGTAGGGGGATTCTGTTATTAGTCATAGTGCATGGATCGCCTTGGCCCGCTTGGGACGACGCGCCGTCGCGGCCGCGAACACGCCATTCACTCGACTGGGTTCCTTCCTATTATGGCGGTGGAATTGTCGCTGACCTTATCCGACCATATGTTCTGTAAACATTTGGCTCTCGCTGCCCCACACACTCCACATATGGGCCGACTCTCGGTTCTATCTCCCTACTTCACGGCCTTAACCACTCTGACAAGGAATTGCACAAATGTTCCTCCTTCAAAGTTATCTAATCTTAATAATCTTAATTTTAGATATTTAAGTAAACAATCTAAAATACGATGTGCAGAATATTTGGTAATCGGGTCTTGATTCTGATAAGTAATATCGGATGAAACAGCATATCTTAAGCTGCCCGTGATAACATTTTTGATGCATAAACGACTCGAGCGAAGTTGAGCCTTCAAAAATAAAGCGGCCAAACGCGCGCGCGGGTGTAGCGTTCGTTGCCGCTGGCATCTGGGCAAGGCTGATCCACGGCTAAAATCTACCGGAGTAATATAATTTCATTGGGATTAGTTTTAAATAGTGCAGTGATATATTACTTAAGAGACTTCCTTCGTACATTCCTTGTAATAACCTACTTGGAATAATCTTTCTGGCCCCTTTCGTAAAGATTGTTTCATTACCCGATACTTTTATCAGTATAGCCTTTCACCCACTTTTCAGGAACGACAGGAGAAATTTTTCATTTAAAATTCTTGTATATTTATGTCATGTAAATTGTGCAGACTGTTTCAAGTTTAATTCGTCCACTAACTCATTAGGCCCTCTTCATGATTGAATGAACGATAGGGACAAGTTTCGATGCAAAGTCAACTATCCTATATTAAACAATAACAAGTGAAATAAACGGTATCAGATAACTGACACATGCTTTATCCCAAGGATATGAAAAGGTGTTAAAAGCCTCAAAACATTAATGTCTTGATGGCTCAGTTGGATAGCCAGCACCAGGTGAGCAGCACGAGTTTTTGCATCCAAAAATTGAGTTTTTTAACACATTTTGCTCTATAACTTTTGAACGCGCATTTTCCCGGAGATGCGGGTGGTGTCATTTTATTCAGCATTTTAATCTTAATAAACCACACAATTTTAAAACCACAAAATCGTTAAAGGCCGTTTTTGAGAAATTTTGATTTTTCACGTTTTTTGGGGGTAAACTACCCTTAAAAATCAAAAATTAAAAAAAATGAAAAAGCCTGGAATTATCGTGGGTTTGAACCTACATACCAAGTTTCACCAAAATCGGATCATTGGGGAATTCTCTAGCTCTGTTTACATCCAGACACACAGACACACACACACACACACACACACACACACACACACACACACACACACACACACACACACACACACACACACACACACAGACAGACATCACTCGAAAACCACTTTTTTGGACTCAGAGGGCACCAAAACGGATAAATTTACCAACAACTCAAATTTAAAAATTTTGTCGAAACCAATACTTTCTCAATATATACATTTATAGGGGGGAAAGGGGGTCCAAAATGGATATATACATCATCAAACTAATGCGAAGTGTTTTACGAAAACAATACTTTCTCCATATACTATGGTATAGGGGGAGAAAGTAAAAATTAACATCAATTTTTGAATTCAAGGACAGTTAAAAATTTTACTTTCCAATGAAAACCAATTTTGAATGTATAAACAAGTAAAAAAAAAAAAAAAAAATATGTGTATTCTTCTAAACAACATCACACAGTTTTCTCTATGAATATCATGACTTCAAACTGTTTAATTACATCCTTAGTTTCTGGAACGTTTGTCTTTACGGGTTTTAAACTTCCGTTATTTTGAAACTGTGAAGGGTTTAAGGATCAACAATATGGTGAATGCCAGACTGTAACATAACAAACAACTGTTACAACTACTTTCATTCTGAAGTGTACGTGTAATGTCTCAATCAGTGAAAATTAATATGTCTTAAAACATGCTTTTGTTAATAAATTTTACAGCTGTAAATATTCAAACAAGCTTTGATGCACTTTACTTGGGTAATGTGTATAAAAGAAAATTCAAAGAAAAACTCAAAGATTTAAAAACTGTCAATCCTCTTTATGTCTACAGTACAAGTGAATTTTTCAGTCTTCATTTTAAATCTCAATGTTTAGTGAAGGTAGGGTAACTAACTGTGATTTGATAGTATACCGGGTGTCCCAGACCATCCGTACACCCCTTTTAAAATCCACACAGTTAATTTTTGACAATAACAAAATAGTTCCAATTAAGGTAAACATCTTGCGCTCTATCCATTAATGATAATTTCAATGTACAGAGTGTACCAGAAGTAACCTAGCCAGACCGGAAGTCATTAATTTTAAATACGAACCCCACTTTTTATGGTATTTTTGGATTCTAGACATAATTTGAAGACTACTTTACAACTTAATATGTACCTGTAATCCTAACGGTTTGGGAGATAATGGCGGCGGAAGTTGAATTTTTTCCCATAAAAATAACATGGGGCTAAATTTCACATCCATTACCTCTGTAAATTTCCATATAAATTAAAAAGGCCTAGCATACAAATGCCTTAGCTTCTTCCCATTAACAATTACACACCATAAGTTATTAGTTTTGTCATAAATTATTTAATTTTTCCATAAATTGTACAATATGGCGGAAGTTATTTAAAATGTATGGAAAACAAAAATTAATTACCTGATAATCAGTATTTTATTTTGAAATATTATTTAAAATGAGGTTCTAATATTTTTATGCTTGTACAGTCATGTTAAAGGTAAAAATTTCAGTTGTAATGCATATGAAAATTTGCTTTATGTTATTCTTATGGGAAAAAAACAGAAATTCCACCGCCATTATCTCCCAAACTATTAGGATTACAGGTACACATTAAATTGTAAAGTAGTCTTTAAATAGAGTCTAGAATCAAAAAATACCATAAAAGGTGGGGGTTTGTATTTAAGATTAATGACTTCCAGTTTGGATAGGTTACTTCTGGTACACCCTGTACATTGGAATTATCATCAATGGATAGAGCACAACCGGTTTAGGAATCTAAAATGGCACAATTTGTTTTTTTGAAAAATTAATCATGTAGATTTTAAAAGGGGTGTCTGAGACACCCAGTATTGTAAGTCATCAGCATAAGTCATGCTGATGCTTGCAGTTGTGATTGTGTAAGCAAAGTTGTTTGAAGACTTGAAACATGCATGCCTAATGTCTAGTATTTATTAAATTTGAGGTCTATTATCTATTCGTGCATTATATTTAATTTATTCCTGCAACAAAATCCATTACATATAACGGTTTTTATTGTAAATAAATCTTGATTCTTGGTAAGATGAAGTAAGTTAATACAGTAGAACCTCGATAGTTCGACACTTTGTGGACTTAGAGAGTGTCGAACTATCGAAATGTTGAACTATAGGGAGTATATGGGAAATTTTAACACTGGAAGTATAAAAAACATAATTTGAATTTAGGAAACACTAAATTTTAGTGAAACCATAACCTAATTGAACTTTAACATAAACAACATTCAAATCATTCGCCAATTTGTTTACATTTTCACCTTTGTCAGGTTCCAACATGGACACCATCAGTCATTATTAACATGTTAAGTTGTCATGGACCCTGTCGAACTATCAGGAGTGTCGAACTATCGAGAGTCGAACTATCGAGGTTCTACTGTACTGCTTTTGTGCTTTCTCCGTCCCTTGGCCCCAAATAGGGGTATGCTTTATCTATATTACCACACAAGGAACTTGATACAATGTGTATAAAAATCATTTTCATAATTAGTCACTATCAAAAAATTTGAATGTCTCCAAAAAAGGTTGATGTTGGGGGAACTCAGAAAAGTCAAATATAATCCCCATGGATGCAAGTGACCATTCATTTAAAAGTGTTTGAATAAACTTCTAAATTCATCTTTGTTTACTTAAAACTGAAGCAACAAACGACTCTTTAGATAATGACATAAAATCAAGAGGTGATTGTTTAAAACAATATTTCAAATTTTAGCAATTAAAATAAACGGTATCAGATAACTGACACATACTTTCTCCCAAGAATATGAAAAGGTGTTAAAAGCCTAAAAACATTAATGTCTTGTTGGCTCAGTCGGATAGCCACCAGGTGAGCAGCACGAGTTTTTGCATTGAAAAATTGAGTTTTTTTTAACACATTTTGCTCTATAACTTTTGAACGCGCATTTTCCCGGAGATGTGGGTGGTGTCATTTTATTCAGCATTTAAATCTTAATAAACCACAAAATTTTAATCAAAATCGTTAGAGCCATTTTTGAGAAATTTTGATTTTTCAAGTTTTTTGGGTAAACTATCCTTAAAAATAAAAAATTCAAAAAAATGAAAAAAAACGCCTGGAATTATAGTAGATTTGGACCTATGCACCCAATTTCATTAAAATTGGACCATTAGGGCGTTCTCTAGCTCTGTTTACATCCTGACACACACACACACACACACACACACACACACACACACACACACACACACACACACACACACACACACACACACACACACACACACATCCACACAGACATCACTCTGAAACCCCCTTTTTTGGCCTCAGAGGGCACCAAAACGGATAAATTTACCAACGACTCAAATTTTAAAATGTTGATGAAACCAATACTTTCTCAATATATACATTTATAGGGGGATAGGGAGCTCCTAAATGGATATATACATATTCAAACTAATGCGAAAATTTTTACGAAAACAGTACTTTCTCCATATATTATGGTATAGGGGGAGAAAGTAAAAATTGGGGTTTTGTGGGCACCTCAAATTAAAAAAAAATACTAAGCCCCGTTGAATAATAGGAGTACTTCATTTTAAACGTCTTTACTAAAGAAGAAAAAAAATGACAAAAGTTAGAGGTTTCTATCTAAACCCAGTTAAAATTAGCAGGCGTTAAAATATGAAGG
Source organism: Neoaliturus tenellus (assembly GCA_030545055.2). NCBI lineage: Eukaryota > Metazoa > Arthropoda > Insecta > Hemiptera > Cicadellidae > Neoaliturus > Neoaliturus tenellus. The sequence goes on along the minus strand of CM061535.1, from coordinate 69,883,651 downwards.
AATATAAATAAAATATTTTTAGCGTAGGTTGAATGCATTTATGATCAAACCAAAATGGACCAGTGTGTGCCTCACTTTATAAACAATGAACAAGTAATTCCCGCTAAACCCCCTGCAGGCTGCGGGGTTCCAGGCGGGACTTATTTTGGATAACTCATGCCTGTGCTGCGTGTGAGCTCTGACGGGACCACTCCGCCTCGCTTTGGACTTGGATTACAACTGCCCTCCACACATCTTCACTTTGTAGCATCACCTCCACTATGGTGTTGGGCGTGATAGCCCCCACATAAGTGGGATGAACACTCTTGGCGAAACTACTGCACTAGAAGAAGGAGTGGGGGACATCATCACCTTCCCCGGGCAGTACGCTCACTGGCGTGATCCTACCTTCACCATCTGGTGAATATACTTCCTTAAGTAGTCACATCAGATTCCGTGTCACATCAGAAACTGACAGGGAAAAAAGTCAATTCTCTGTGGGAGCAGTCGACCCACTCACAGAGGTTTTGGATTAATCCGGAGGAAATGGTAGGCCCTCTAGGAGGTTGGAGGAAATTTCCAGCGACTTTCTTTCTATTCACCAATTTCCGCTGCCAAGCCTGCATTGTTTCTCTTTTAGCGAATGCCCCTACTTTTCCTCTGCCAAGTTTTAAGGGGCATCAAAATATGTTCTGCCTCTTATATGTGAGCAAATTACTGTGGTGATGTCCATGACTGCCAAACCAGATACAGTGTGATACTCACAGGCAGCACTGCGATGGAGGGCTAGTACTCTCTTGCTGTACTTCTTGACCCCCATGGCACGGGTTTAGACTTTCCTCTATTTCATACAACCGAGTGGAGGTTACCGTGGACATGAGGAGTCCTATCTTTAGCTTGATCTTGATCCTCAAAAATTCCCTATCAACCTGCTGAGAGGCCCAACAACTCTCACCGTTTTGTCACAGATCATCTGGATATGATCCCTCTCCCACCCCGGAATGCAGCAGTCGAGTATATTTCCCAGATATTTCACTCCAGTCTTCATTTGAGACCTGTCATCCCGACAGTCATAGAGGAGATTCTCAATTGGGTAAGCATTACAATCTCAATTGGGTGACCACCTGTTCAAGTCAATGGCTTCTCATCTAATCGTTGACCTGGATCATCACCTGATTCAGGTGAAGCTGGGCCAACCCAGGAGCCACGGCAAAAATGACTGGAGGTACATTTTCAGCATAACCCACCAGGAAAACTTTGTGTGGCATCTCGAGATGATGCAAGCCGTCTTGAGATGTAATTGACCCTTGCGCCGCTCTGGCAGTTACTTCTTTTGTTCACCTGCCTTGCTTTATTGATGTCATACAACTTCCTTCAGATAGTCCTATATGTCCAGGAGATAGAGGGACACCCTGAAGTTTTGATGCAACGCTTCAAGCATGTTCATTCAACAAGCTGAGTTGAACACATTCATGACATCCAAAGTGACCAGCAGCACGATGGACCTGGCCTGATGGCAGGTTGTACATCACCAATTGCCTCGCTTATGGCATTCAAGATCGAGTGTCCCTTTTGAAAGTGTCCCTTTTGTTGCCGGGGAGAAAAGTCTCCAGGCCCGTAGTTTGTATGTGGCGCACTATGGGCCTGAAAATATTTAATATGAATCCACAAATAAAAATACCCTCATGCCATAGGTATTTGACACATGCATTCACAACATAACAATGGCAGAACTAGTTTTATTGTCTTCACTTTCTACAATCATTATTAATAGACCATGAGCCGCCAATATGAAACCCTCCCCCCCCCCCGTGGGAATTTATGACTTATACTTTTGTTTGTTGGTATTACCTATTAGATTAAGAATTCAGTTGTTTGCCTTTATTAAATTACAGCATATTCCAGAAAACCAAGAAAAGACGGCCTACGAGGAGTCAGACAAAATTTTTAAGCAGCAGCATAGGTCGAGTTTTGTATCAAATTAAAGGTCTCACATAGCAGAGTACAATGCCGCAAACTAGACTTCAAATGGATGACCGAAACGGAAATGGCAGGCAAACAAAGTTTCCATTAAAATATATGGGTAAAACTTTAAAATGCAATAACTTTCTTTATACTCAACCTTTTAACGTCGGGTTTGCGGCATTGTACTCTGCTAATTGGGACCTTTAATTTGATACCAAACTTGACCTATGCTGCTATTTAAGAATTTTGTCTGACTCCTCATGGGCCATCCCCCTTAAGGGGTGAAAAAGTGATAAAGCCTTAAAAGAGTAGACATTTATGGCCATTATTGATATACCAAGTCTTGTAACTTTATCTATATTGGTAAAAAATATATTTCACCGTTCCGGGACTTTTCAACCACAATGTATATAAAACAAGTTATTTCACTTTTTTACCATAAATCTAAAAAAATTCATACCAATTATTCAAAAAAAATTCATAGGTAATTATTTAGAAATATTTAAGTAGAGAGCCTTATAACGACCCATTAATTATTAAAATTGGCCAGGAAAACTGTTAGTGTTTTCGGTCAAAAGATTTTTGAAACTGAATCATTTTAATAATGATAGTAGATTTTATATTTTTCATGGTTTTTTCGTATTTTTCGGGATATGCTGTAATTTTTTAGTGGCAAACGCCTAAAACCATAAAGTACATGTCAATACAAACACAAAAATGTATATGTCGAAAATTCCCACTGGGGGGGGGGGGGGGAGTATATGTTCACATCAGCCTCTGCTCTATAAGTACCCGCATTGTAAAATAAAAATTGTGAATCGTCATGAGAATTTTACTTAGGCCTTTGGTTCTTGTGTGTTATACATAAAGCCACTACTTACTTTTAGGTTATTTTGAACTTCGGTCTTAAAAAAACACATTAATTGAAAAAGACTGTTTACAGTTACACGTTTCTAAGTTTTACAGTTTTTGAGTTGTGCTTGCTTAAAGTCAGCCATGTCATCGGATGATCATGACACTGGGTTTGTTATAGCTGTCTAGACGGTCCTTCATATGACTTATCGCTACCATGTGATTTTCTTTTTAGTTAGTGAAAGTATTTCAGACCTATCAATAACAAACATAACCAACTGCCCCAGAGCAAAGTAAGCTTGGCTGAATATGTTTAGCAGGCCCAGTGTCGAGGCCGATGGTGGACATTTGTTCGCCACGATGATTGGTATTGGTGACATGGTTGACTTTAAGGTAGCAGAACTCAAAAACCGTGAAACTTACAAACGTAAAATTTTCACTTGAAGCTCGGTAAATAGCCTTCTTTCAAAATATGTGTTTTTAAAGATCCCAGTTCAAAATAACATAAAAAGTAGCTGGCTTGTGTATAACAAACAAGTATCTGTACTTTATTACCGAGGACAACTACAAAGGTAAAATGGGTTTAGTTAAAAAAGTATTCTCACACATGGGTACAAAATGAACTGACAAAGAAAGACAACTTTGCCAACTGACGCAGGCAGTGGCAATGAGGAGTCATGAGTGAGACAGAGAATATGGGGAGTATTCCATTGGTGTGCGATTTAAACTATTTTCATTTGCTAGCGCCCCCAAAAAACCTAAACCCTCTTGCGCCCGGCCCTGCAAGTTTCCGGTGGTTTCTATGGACACCTGATAGGTTTCAGCAAACTCTCAAGTTTCCCAGAGGTGTCGAACATACAGAGAGCCCTGAATGCCTACAGGGCCTCCGAGTCAACTTCGTTCTTGCTGATCAGCACCAGTCTGACTGTCTCACAGTGTGACGGAAACACACATGCCATCAAGTACAAATTGGATCAGCTGAGCAACAGGTTTGGATGAGTTCCCGCTACGACTTTTAGGAATTCAGCCGGAATCCCATCGGGACATGGTGTTGCATATGTCGGCCACCACCACAATAAGCTCCTGTTCCAACATTATAATTAGTCAATTTATCAATAGTAATAGTTGTTCATATTTAAACGACTCCTATTTCAAATTTGTAAAATTAGAGTAAATATAAGTAGTTGTCATTCCCTCTTTAACAAAGACCTTTGAAATGTGGTATTGTTCAATAGGGCTTAGTATTTTTAATTTCACCATTTAGTGGTGAAATCAATTACAAATTTGAAAAAAGTTCAGATAGAGATCTCTAATTTTTGTCATTATTTTTTTTACAAAGACCTTTAAAACCAGGAATTACTCAATAGTACATGGTATTTGAAACTTTTTAGTTGCCCCCAAATGCCCCAATTTTTAAGGAGATTTAATTAAAAATATTGCTCAAAGAAACCATTCTTGATTTAATGTCATTAAATCAAGAGTTGTTTTAGTTTTAGGTAATCAAAAATAAAAATTAAAATTCCAAAAGTTTTTTCTCCATGGTTCAAGACTAATTTCAATTCAAAATGTTGACAAACTGCCATTATCCATATGGAAGATATAGCATCGTCTCATTTTCACCAATCTTTAAGTTTATTTAATCACTTAAAGGTCACTTGCATGGGGTTTACATTTAACTTTATTGAATTACCCCTAAAATCCGCCATTTTTGGGTAACACTCAAAATTGCTAATAACACAACATACTTTTTTCATCAGGTTAAGTTACTATTCCCTAAACAATATTTATATCTGACAAACAAAAAATTTAAAGAGGAGAGAGGGGGAAGTTTCTACATGCTATATGGAGTTTTATGCTATTACCGCAATGGCTTCTTTCCATACAGGGATATTTGTTGAAAAAAAAAACATTAAAATTAGAAATATTGGTCAACAAATATACAGTTAAATTAATTCACAATGAGTAACATAATACTGTGCTGAGTAAGGTATAGCAGGGATGACGTCATAATAAGTGTTAGTCAATCAGAACAATTCAACTTCTATGATGTTTTACAGCATTGGAGTACATAATAACCATCTTGGATGTGGAGATGAATTATTTACTATTTATTGGACTACACCCACCTTATGCATAGATCTTTCATCAATCCATAAAACACACAATACAACACACACGTATACAACACGTACACAAATCGGATCTCGCAATCTAAGTCCTGATATTTTGCGTGACCAAAAAACATTCACACCTTTTAGGGGGAGTTTATTGACAACGACGATATTCTTTGGCGTCATGTCACTCTGACCGTCTATGTGTGGTGTGTGTGTGTGTGTGTGTGTGTGTGTGTGTGTGTGTGTGTGTGTGTGTGTGTGTGTGTGTGTGTGTGTTGTGTGTGTGTGTGTGTGTGTGTGTGTGTGTGTGTGTGTGTGTGTGTGTGTGTGTGTGTGTGTGTGTGTGTGTGTGTGTGTGTGTGTGTGTATTGTCTGGATGTAAATATAGCTAGAGATTGGCCCAATCGTTTGATTTTGATGAAATTTGGTATATAAATCCAAATCTACGATAATTCCAGGTGTTTTTTCCCATTTTTTCGAATTTTAGTTTTATAAGAGTATTTGTACCCCTAAAAACCCTCAAAAAACGTGAAAAACCAAATTTTTCAAAAACTGCTGGAAAATTTTGGTTAAAATATTGTGGTTTATTAAGATTAAAATGCTGAATGAAATGACACCACCCGCATCACCATAAAAATCTGCGTTCAAAAGTTATAGAACAAAAAATGTTTAAAAAAAAATAAATTTTTTGGATTTAAAGAAAAAAATAGTTAGCTTGAAATAAATTTCACTTACCATCATTAAATCAAGCACAAAAAAAAATAATCCAGTATTTTAAATTATTTTTCTATGTCAAGTGGTTGCGGATAAAATTACATTTTCCGTTTAAGGGTAAACACAGTTACACCAGATACACACATTTCTGTTTTCATTTCTTTGACATTTATTTTGTATTAATTCACACAATATACTTTCTCCTCTTTAATGATTCATTAATATTTTATTAGTATTATTGTAAGGTACAGAAATAAATGTATTTAGGTATACAGTATATGAAATATTGTACCAAACCTGCACTTTGGCTGGGTCCAAGAGTCCTTATTGGAGAGCTACCACGTGGTTTTAAGGCCTTAGTATTTTGAAATTGCTACGCTTGCAGAGAAAATTTTAAATAAAATCTATTTAAAATGGTTTATTAATTACCTTTTTTTGTTTACAAATGTATTAAACGGTAAGCTAATTAACTGTGTAGTCCTACTAGACACAGGAATGTTTTAAGCTTGTTTATATTAAGTGCTTTTAATACACCGACTGACAGTGTCTATTGCAATATTGTGTTTGCTTAATGACAATAAAAGATGATTATTTGATTAAACGTCAAATGAAATAATCCGAAGAAACTGCTTATTTAAATCAAACTCAGAAATATTCAGGAACTGTAAACTTGTTTTTGGATGTGCTACCATACTTTATGCACTGATAAGGGCGCACCACAACATCGCGTCTACAGGTGAACTGGTGGCGCGAGCATGGTGGTACAGTTCTTCAATGGCGGCGCTGTGCTATGGCGGCTGTTTACCGACACAGAGCTTCAAACCGCGAAGACTCATGAAGGCTGATCAGGTCATAGGCTATACTTTGTTACTATGTTCAATGATTTTTATAGGTCTTCAAAAATACAAATATGGTGTTACTACATAGGCCTGAAAAAACACCTGAAGATGAGGCCCTCTGTCTTTTGAGGTAGGGGACAATCTGTCCCCTCTGCCCCCCCCCTCCCCCTTTCGGCGGCCATGGCGTATAGTCAAACTCGTGTTGCTCATTAGCTGGTAGGTATCCGACAGAGCCATCAAGACAGTGTTGTTTGGAGGCTTTTAACACCTTTTTTCATATTGTTGGGAGAAAGTATGTGTCAGTTATCTGATACCATTGATTTATGTTCCACATTGCAGTTGTAAATTTTAAGAGGTAGAGCAATAAACATTTTGGGTATTCTATCATAAGATAAAACTCTATCAAATTCTGAAAAGAAAAAAAAATGTGATAACTATTGTTTTTTGACTCCGCTACACCCCAAGAAATATCTGCCTGCAGCATTTAAGAAAATTATACTTACACTTTTTGGCACAGAAATAAATACTCTCAGTTAAAGCTCATCTATTCAGCTTAAATGGAGAAAAACTTAAACAATACAGTAATAAATAATAGTCAAGTTAAAAAGTATATTATTAGTTCTATTCCCTATGATCTGTAGATTTTGGTTTTTATAAAATAAAGTATTTGGGTCCATTAAACTAATTATTTCTATTTCTTAGCTCAAGCTCAAAGGGCTATTAATTTTGACGTTATGTAAGACTATTTGCTGTATGTAAAAGTTCCGTCAACAATAAATTAACTTCATTAATAGAAACCCTAGCTTACTTATCAATCATACATCATATTGGACAATATTCAAGGAGTAAAAAATAAACCCTAGGTCTATAGAACTTAATAAATGTTACTGTAGAGGCTAAATAAAAATCACCCGTATCTCAAGAACAACTGTTATTTTATTAAGACAAATCACAACATTAACCAAACTACAACATAAATATTTAAAACTACATTACAACAATTCATAGGAACTTATCTCACAAATTAAGATTACTGGAAAAAACTAATAGTGTATTAAGAACCCCCATCAATGTGCTAAACATGTATATCAACTTCAATTTTATTTTTTTCCTTGACCTACAGGACTTAAAAAACAGTGTAACTTATAGATTGTTGCTGAAGAGTATACAGTTTTAAATAACTATATTTTTATCTTATGTTTAACATGTATCAGCACAAATAATTTTGAGATAGTTGTCAACAAAAAACAATGTTAAAAATCAAACGTTCTTTTTTAATTTAACTGCAAATATGTCACAAAAATGTTTATGAACTTCAATTTAAAAAAAAAAAACCTTGTTAACTGAGTCTTTTTAAAAACGCCATAAAGTAAAACGTTTGTTTTCAGGCTGGATAATTTCAACCTTTTCCCCTGCCAAAGCCACCTTGTTGTCTGTAGTTTGTTCTTGAAGACCTGATGAATTACTTGAATTTCCCCAAATTATCTTCCATGGGGTCTTTTTTCCTGAGCTGCCTTCAGCACGCCCCTCATATTTTTCAACAGATAAGGGTAGATCTGTAGGAGAAGTAACTGAAGAGGTTAACAGTACTTGATAGTTTGATGATGAACCCGGCCCAATCTTCAATGTTCGCAATCTATTACCCTCAGGATCGATATTTTCATTTTGTTTGACTGAAAAAGTGGGATTGGTGTTCAGATTGAGACGAGATACAATGTCCGTGATCTTAGGTGATTGATGCTCTGGAGCATAATTAAAGACAGGGGTTTCTTCTTCAATTCCTTTGTTACTCCATAAAACACGAGAAGGGTTGTACTGTGAAGGCTTAACCTCCTCATTTTTCCTTCGGACTCAGGTTTGTTTAGAGGAACTGTAGCTATAGGCCTATAGGTTGATGATGCTCCATCGCTTTTGGATGAGTCTTTCCAAATCTGCAATGTTCTTGATTGTTTTTCCTCAACCTTAACATTTTCTTGTTCTTGAATAGAATAGCGGTTAAGACCCATACGAACAGGAAAATTTTCTACCAGTTCAGATATTTTAGAAGATGCAGTAACTGGTGCAGTAGGTTTTTTATCCTCATTATCCTGTATAAGCTGCAGAGGTCTGCGCTCTTGAAGACTACATACTTCTGATTTCTTCGAATTTTCAGGCAATGATACAGATGATTTTGGCTCACGCAAAGCTGGCTTTGTGGTATAACCAATTGCATTTTTTAGTTCTCCTTCAAGTTCAGAGGATTTTGAATTTTTTGATTTGTGTGGAGTGGCTGTGATTATACATCTTGAGTATAGATCTGAGACGATATCAAAGCTGTTTGCTTGAATTGAATCTGAAGCCTTATTTTTAGGGCGCGAGGACGCACAATTGTCTTGACTAGCCATAATTTATTATTACAGTATTGATATAATTGCAATAAAGCTGTCTTGATATTATAAATAGGCCTTTTAACAACTTTATTAAATCTCGTGCCTTTTAATAAAACCTTATAGGCTATGTAACTTACTGAAAGAAGTCTAAATGGTACTCCAGAAAAAACAAAAAATGTATTTTTAATTAAACTGACTAATATAATCTTCAGTTACACTTATTCACTGCATCAACAAAATGGCAGACCGGACGAAACACAAAATTGTAGTGTTGAAATTTGACGAGGAAAAGGAAATAACCATTGTTTCTGTGCCATTCTTTTATCAGTGTTGCCAACTGTCTCATTCGCCAACTTTTGCAATTAGCAAATTTGATATTTTAACCCTCTAAGTGTCAATCGCATGTTTTCAGGCGGCCCAATTTTACCGCTAAGTGCTCATCGCCTGATTTTGGTCGACATCGCAAGCGTCTATATTTCCTGAATTTAAAGCCATGCGATCGATTATATCGCATCATTGACTATACCAATTTGTTCAAGGATTTCTGGGCTTCATGACAACTATAAATGTTGACTTTTTCAAGTTATTCCTCTTGGTCTGTGACTAGTTATTACGTTGTCGTCTGTTTGGGTTGTTGAGGTTATGTTCTGTTGTGATTTCTGTTATCTGTTGTGACTCTTCTACTCTTCTTACTTCTGAAGAGTCGTCCCGATTGACCACGTAGTGGCGTGAGACCAGTCAAGTTACAAGGATGGGAAAAGATAATGTAAGGATAAATTTCTGAATTTGTTGAGTAAAAACTCCAAATCAAAGGTCCTCGATCTTATAAAGACATCTTTCAACGAGGAAAGATTTGAGCCTACGCCTAAAAGATGTTTTTATTCTCAACTGATTTGAGTTCAGCTGGCAGTTTTTGGAAAAACTTTATTTATTGAACATTGATTGAAGTAGAATTGATTCAAGTAGAAATTGATGAACATTGATTGTGTTAGTTATGATTGTTTATTGTTGAAAATGGGTGATGACTTGCGTTCTAGTGAAATTAGAGACGTATTGGAAGGCAAAATAAGTGAGGTGGAGGACATTGATGGTGATGACTTTGATTTAGGAGAAATTCCTGAACCAGAAGGAGATCCTGATTCTGGACCTTCAGACTTCTTCAGTGGAAGTGGGGAGGTGTATATTAATGACTGGAATGATTTGGACACCAGTGAACAGGAGGTAAATGATCCAGATGACCCAGGTGAAATACCTATAAGTGTCCCTAGTACTAGCAACACTAACCCTAGGCCTAGGCCTAAGAAACAAAAAAAACTTCTGTGGATCCGGGTCTATCCGCCCGAGCCAGAGAAAAGCATCGAATTTAAATACACTAGAAGGAATACTGGCATCCAAAATGCTCCTCCTAGAAATAGTAGGCCCTCAGAATATTTTTATTTGTTTTACTCATAAGTCATATCATTTGGCAGTGTACAAATGCCTCCACTAGAAAGAAATTAGAAAACTATGATGCCATCTCCCCTAACTCTCAAGGCGGTGGACAGACACCAAAATTGCCGAAATCAAGACATTCTTTGCTTTATTTATTAACATGGGTTTACTTAGGACAAAGAATGTAAAAGGGTACTGGGATACTAGAGAATCCCAGTCCGTTCCGTTTTTCAGCAAAACTATGAGCTGCAATCGCTTCCTCTCCATACTCTCAAATTTGTCGCTTACGACATTGAATGTACATCCTAGGGGACATCCAAATTTTTACCCTTGGTTCAAGGTCAGGTATTTGTTTGACCATTTAACCAGAAGTTCAAAAAACACTAAGTTATTCCACAACAAAATGTCTGCCTGGATGAGAGTTTGATCGGGATGAAGAATAGGTTTACGTATATCCAATATCTCAAAAAACAAAAAACATAAGCAATCTGGAATAAAAAAATTAGAAACATGTGATTAAAAAACTAACTATGTATTACATATTGAACATATTTCTCATTGATCATCATGGACCTTTTGTTGAGAAATGTGTTTTGCAAGTTATGGAAAACAGTGGGCTCCTAGACCGTGGCCACCACTTGTTCACGGACCAATTCTATACCAAAGTCCCCCTTGCCCTGAAACTTTATGAAAAAGAATACTTATCTCAGTGGTACAATAAACAAAAAATCTAAGTACCTTGCTACCACAGTAAAGACAACTGAACTAGGCGCTGAACAAACATGTTACTTTAGGCATAAAGAAGTCCTCCTCGTCCAATATCGTCCGACTCTTGCAAGGAAGCCAGTGTTCGCAATCACAACTGCTTGTCATGCTGAAGACAAGCTCATAAAGAGCAAGAAAGGGCTGCAAGCAATAAAACCTGTTTTGATTGATAATCAATTTATGGGGGGCGTGGATGTTAGCGACAAGTCAGTCTACCATCTCTCTTGTAGTCGACAAACACAGAAGTATTGGAGGAAAATCTTCTACAATTTCCTTGATATCTCTCTCTTCAATGCCTATGTATTATATACCCTAAACACAGACAAACCTGTCTGCAGGTGAGACTTCTATGTGGATATTGTAGAGACACTAGCACAATCAAGAGACAATGTTCCATCTGCAGGCCCATCAGGTGATACGGCGCACAAAATTACTCACTTACCGAACAAATGTAATAGAGTATGTGGTGTTTGCGCCAGGAAAGCCACATATTGGTGCCCAGGGTGCAACTGTGGGGTACATAAAGAATGTTTCCACAGCCTTTCTCATTATTGGAGACCTATGAAGTCAAAAAGAAACTAAAAGTGCAGTAAACTCTGAAGAAGTGCCTTTTTTCACGTGTACATAGTTTTTCGATTTTTAATTTTTTCTAATCAAATAAAGTGTAATAAACTATATATTTTTGTTTTCTCAATAAAATTTTTAACAAAATGCATATGTTCGTTTTTTTATTCAGTTTGCATAGTTTTAGTTAGAGGGGTTGGTAATGTATACGGAAAGTAATTTTTTTTGTGACTTCTGGAATTGAACCCACGCCACGGATCTGCAATAAAAGGTAGGCATATAAAATATTGTTTTTAGATAACCCATTTTATATACTTTAAGAAAATATACAACATTGCCTATGTAGGATTTCATTTACACTTTTTATTTAATTATACATAGAACGCTACAAAATTCTAAAAAATCGCTGGACATTTTAAGGTTTTCTAATGGACACTTAGAGGATTAAGACTTTTCATGTTATTCTAATAAACTCGAAAATAAACTAAATAATAAAATAAATTAAATGTTGTGAGGAAACACAACAAAATATAGTTTTTATACAGTACTCAAAAAACGAGCAAGGCAGGAACTTTAGTTCTAATTAACTTGGAACATTTTTATCACTTCAGTAATTTGAAATAACCTTAAAACGTTTCCAAGTCAATCAAAAAATATTGTTAACCGTTAAAAACAATTAATTGATTATCGGCTCTAGAGTCGATAAAGTCATATATCTTTAAAAAAAAATCGTAGACTCGCGGGACTTGCGCCAAATTGTTAGGAATTAACTGAGGAATTCAGAAATATGAATAACTCAAAATCGAAAATTGCCGCGAACAGGTCCCTTTTTCCTTTCTGCCTCACATATACATCTTTGAGAACCCTCATCTGAATATTTTGCTACGATACATGGTCTCAGGTTTGTATCCAGATATCATTAAATCAGCAACAGATAAGAGGGAGGAGCTCAAAGAAAGAAATAAAACTGAGAAAATATTTTATCTCATGCAATCATGGGCCTACACAAGTTTATTTTTATAACACTTGCATAAAATTCATTTAACAGTATTCATGAATTCCGATTACTGAACAGCTTTCTGATTTATTCTAAATGCTTTTTTAAATAATCATTCAAAGACTACTATGCCTCTTCACTTGTTTTATCTCTGTCCGTTTCAGTGCTCTGTTTTATCTCTATACTAAAACTATAAAAAAATATGGTATTAAAGCATTCAAATATCACTTTACTTTGACATATATATTATATTTTGCAGCGCACGTCTGAATACAGGAAGAATAACAAGATAAAAATTCCCTATTTCATTTACATGATTAAAATACCATACATGTGAAGTTACCCCTTCACACTTGTACAGACTATGGCTGAAGGCTATTAAAAGCTATTAAGCTTTTTTAAGAACTGAAATCACCGAAAGGGCCATTTTGAGTCAATGATACTGTATTTGAAAATCGAAGAAGCAGCTTTTACTGATATAGCCTATGCAAAAGTAACAGATACTGAATCACTATTTGCCTTCTGTTTACTCATCGCACCTAAGGGATTAGGAGACCATTACGTACACCGTACACTCACTCAAATGCTGCTGGTCTACCAGGTAGATGACTCACACACTGGGGTCTTGAAGGGAACTGACCATTTAATCCTATATGTTAGTGTTTTATTTGTCATATCTGAATTTTAAAGATAAACACTAAATGCAACATAATTTTAATATATATATATATATATATATATATATATATATATATATATATATATATATATATATATATATATAATAACTTGTCTACAATAAAAAACAAAACTCACACCTTTTATTGTAACAATGGGTAACCACAACTACATGCTACTGCTGTGAATTTAGCGCTGATTACAAAATAACACTTTAATTTAGTTATTATCTCATTTGGAAAATATTATAGTTTTATATAGGTTCTATTAAGCAAACCCGCACACAAACATTAAGAGTCTGCACTACCTGCGCCATCTTGGATTTTTAGTCCCATAAGAACAATGTTAAATTCAAAACATCACTGTTGTCTTTGAAACACCATATCTTCGATAATCTTACATCGGATTTGCATGAAACTTGAATATGTTCACCATAATGGAATGGCAGAGTGCAAGACGTGGATACATTTTCAATAAACCTACTAAAAATTGTTTAAAAGTGGTTTAAAAATGGTGTAAAATATGTTTATATTTTATTCGTTATTCGACTGGATAATGCTTTTAATTAATTTTCTATCACGTCAAGCACTAGATACTATCGTAACATTTAAAGCGACATTAAATTTGAAATTTTCCGACCAAAAACAAACTCACAGTAATGTTTCAAATTTAACATTGCTCTTATGGGACAAACTGCCCAGATGGCGCAGGAAGTGCAGACTCTTAAGGGTGTAGGGTAGTTAGCAGCAAGGGTTTCATTAGTGATGCCAAGAGTGCAGAGGTGTTTTCTGAAATGGCCGTGTCCAGTGATTAGGGCAATCACCTATTTAATATAAGCCCTGCCCAATTTCTACAGCCAGCTGGTGACAAGAGAACTTGGTTTGCTAAGTAGCTTTTTGCCCAATGCCTGTCCAGAGTAGTCACTGCATCTCTGGTGGTGTTGTGCCCTGGACTATTTGTTGATGAGATGATGCTTTACTTATGCAACAACATGGATCCAGTCCAGTGAATGACATGCTATCACCTCTTTTGTCAACTTATCTGCACACTCGTTGACGCCTATGCCTACATGGCCCGGCACCCACCCTGGATTGCAAGCTTGGAAAGTGTTGAAGCACTCTCATACCAGCTTTGAAGTGATTTCATTTGAGCCAAGAGCCTCGAGAGCAGTCTGACAGTCCGACAAAATCACTATATGCTTGTTTTGATAATGTCTGGCCAGACCTAGGTTGGCACAGGTCAGAATGCCATAGATGGCATATAAAAGCCATCTTGCACACTGTAATGGCCATACTAGAAAGTTAATTAGATCAACGAATAAATTGGTTTTTAAATAGAGCTGCCAAGTAAATCTTGCGGTTTCCCGGTTTCTATGTATTCTGCACAGACCGAACTCAATACTAAATTGCCGGTGGGGAGAATGGTGCCTGTGGCACCACCACCGGACATGCTAGACTTGAAAGTCTAGCTGAGATTTAAAAATATCTCAACTTTTTAAATACCCGCAAACCTACCATACACAAAACAGAAAAGTAAATAAAAATTTTTACCAATCCTTTTAATTATTTTTTAGGCTAGAACATAAAATAGATGTACCAAATGTCTGCTTCACACTAGGTACAATTTGTCTTTGAAAAATAACATTTTTGAACTGTAACTTCACTGGAAACTAGAATAAAACACAAACGTTTAGTTTGGGATACCGCTGGGTCTTGATCCTGCAACTTGTTAAAAAAAGATTTGATAAAATGTAAGAAAAAATATTTAGAGGGCAGTTTAATTTAATATTTTATATTTCAAATGGGAAACAATTTGACAATATATTGAGTTAATCAATGGTACATGACAACAGGAATACAACAATGCAGTGACACAATCCTATGCATACAGAGTACAAAATTTTCAAACAAGTGGATACAGTAATATCGTTCTTAAATTACCAAATTTTTGTTAGTTATTTTTCTAACTCTTCATTCGAGTACAAAACAAATAATTGAATAAATAGATAAATAGATACAACAGAAATTAATAGCAAAGAATAATTAACAACAAATGAATATAACTTAACTAAAACATTAATTAGTTACATTAAATAATAACTTGTTTTTCTACAATGCGGTATGACCGGCACATAAAACTACTTTTCCTCCACCTACTATCTATCTATTTTACTCCTTGGAATAGAGTACTAAAGTACTAGTTTTTACCCCATGTGACTTGAATACTTAATTTTTCTACCTAGGAAAACTCAACTTTTTTTGTACCACGGGGCTAAAGTTAGTTACATAAGAATAACATTAAAAGAGAGATTAAAAAGAACATGAGTGACAGTCAGCTGTCACTTGTATTTGTTTCGTTACTCTTTATTTACTAATAGCAGCTGTAGCATAAGCTATTCGGTCAGCAGTGAGCAGTGTACGTGTTTGTTTACATTTCGCTTGGGTGGGCTAACCTAAGAAGTCCAAAACCTAAGTGTAAAAATTTTGACTAGGCTTGAATTTTGCTTTGTTTTTTGAGTTCTTTAAAAATGATATAGCCTACCTTGTGTGTGTTGTTTTTTTTTTTTTTTTTTTATGTTGATGTGACTGATCCAGCTTGATTGAGCAAGGGGTCATATGAAGGTAAAGCTAAATTATTTATGAAATGCCTAGGCCTGTGATAGGCCTAAATGTTATTCTTGTAGGTGGAGGAAAAATGTTGTGTGCATCAAGGGACAAAAGTAATTTGTCTCCCTCAGGAACAACAGTTTCCCTTCAGGGAGAAAAAGTGTACTTTAGTCCCTAGAAGCACAAATAACTATTTAACAACAATAATAAAATAAAACAAAGGTACAATTCCCACCTATCATCATCTTTTACAGCTCAGCTAATGCTTGGGTCTTCTTAAAGTCCTAACGTTACCTTATGAATTACTAAAAGCGTTTCTTCGTTTGTGACAGATTCATAATTGAGATAAACCATTATACGTCTGTTTGATAGAAATAAATAAATTTTCATTCAACAGATTTAAAAATTCTGTAAAATATTATTCATTTTATTTAATAGAAAACTTTTTAAAAAATTCTTTGTAAGCAGGAAATGTAGTGCAGATAAAATAAACCTCACAAGTGGAACAAAATCACCAAACGACCAAACAATGGTATTACAAGATAGGGATAAATTATGAAAAATAATCATGAAAAAAATTGAGGGGAGTAGTTCTATTTCTCTTGGATAGACGTTAACAACTGACACAAAATGGTAACGACACATAAATGCAGATCACGTCAGCAGGAAAGACATGGCAAAACCAATTTGGCACACAAAAAAACAAAAAGGTGAGAAAAACACTACTGATTAAGAGACATAGCAGATGTCACTTATTACGGGTAATTTTTTCATCACTATTTCTGCAATTTGAAATAATATTCACATCTAAACCAGCTATAAAGACTACTAAGAGAAACCTACAATCTCATTAGAAAAATGTACCCACTAGTGAAACAAACTATATCTATAACCGATAAATGAAAAAAATGTGTTCCTATAGTATATAATTGAACAGTTATGGTCCTCTGAGAGAATTTACAAATCACGTAAGTAAATTACTTAAATAATATTTGACTGTATACAAAATTATTTAAAGTAAAAAAAATATAAATATAAAATGGCTACAATACTTAAACCAGCAAACTTATTGTATACTTGATTGTATAAGAGAGTTGTGTAATTAAATTTAAAATATATGGAAAAGTAAAACATAACTTATAGTTTAACTTTATTATATTAATGTTTAGAATAATGACATGTATTACATTCGGTATTCCATAAATGGCACCTACCTCAAAACCCATCGATGAAAAGTGTAGTAATATATAACTACAACCCTCATATCTGAACAGGTAAAACATATTTGAACACTATGACCTATTATAATGTGAATGTGCAAGGATTATTTCCAATTTAAAATTGGTGTTTCCTAGTTATATAATTTTGTTTTTAAAATTTCCCTTAGTTTACATATGTACTAGATTAAAAATATAAACAAAAATTCATTACAACATTTGATGTTTAAAATATCCTTTACATGTAAAGAAACAATCACATATGAAAATTTAAATCCCACTTTACAAGCATTAAAAGAATAAAAAATAAATACATGCATTTAACTAATTTTATCATAAGTGATAAACTATTAGAATTTTTTTTATCGTTCCACGATTATCTAAAATTATTCTCTGAAGAGAATTTCAGGAGGAAATGTTTACTGAGTGTGTAATCGATCCTTGACTAGACACATTGACAGACAACAAAACAAGCTATTCATCTGAGAGATAACAATATTGTTTGTCAAAGAATAAGTTCATGGCTTCCAAGTTTGGTGTAACCATTATTTCCATTCATCATAGGCTCATACTAACAATTTTGGACATTGTTTTGGTAAAAGTTTTCAATTTCATAACTATCCTAAACTATGTGACTCTCACATTAGTACAATTCATTCAGTTTTAATACACAAATTAAAAAATGTTTTTAAATTTATTGCTTAAAATGTGGAATCACTGGATGTAAGAAATTAAAATATAACAATATTCACAGGTTACTATGAATGAAAATAATTGGAATTAGTAATGAGGTTGCTACCTAATCAAAGTTTAAAATTATTCTTACACGTTTATAAATTATTTATATATTTATAATATTTATATAATTTATAGTATGTACATTCAAATTTTTTTACTTTACATCACATACAGGATGAGAGCATGCGTGGCACATCTTTACAATTGAATCTAATATACATTATTTATAAGGTCGATTTCGGTGTCAATAAATAACCGACAAGTGTGCGCTCCGCATATAAAAAGATATCTAAACAATTTTGACTAACCGGCAAAATTATAAGCTCAAATATCGTTAGAAAATATATCGACTAGGAATTTCATGATTGGTTTATTTTAAATAAGCGGCAGAGATGGTGGGGGGCAAGGCACTGCGGCGGAGGCGGAGTTAAGAGTCTGAGGTCCCCATGAGAGGTGCCAACGTTGGGTGGAAGGCGATCGTCATGGCGATGAACAACACCAACAGCGGCAGCACAAACACTACGTTCTACAACACACAGATCCACTGTTACAACAACATCTACGTTCATACTCATACAACACACAGTACGCTCTTATTGATCTGGATCATCACGACTCTGGAATATGGAGATTTTTAATACCAACAAATGAATTTTTGGGCTTCAACTCTTTCAATTTGTTATTTCATAAGCCTGCAGTACATTCATGAATTTTGCAATGTCAGCTGACCTTCATAGGTGCCCATCAATGCTACTGACGAGGCAGCGAGAGTAGTCACGTGGGGATAAAAGGGGCTCGCTGTACAAAATTTATACTTCTTCATTATCAGTTCCTAGACTGCATTTGCGTTATGTGCAACATCAATTTACAAGTGAATGATAATGATGGCTGAAAAGCATAAAAATGTTGAGTTTCAGTTGAGGGTAAACTGCAGGAAAAAAGTAATCAGGGAGTCAGTGAAAAAAATTGCAAATAAGTTTGGAGAGAGATTAAAAAAGGTGTTTATCTCAATCTAGATATAAGATTACTGTTATATTTTATCTTGCAAAGTGTTTGTCTTATTTTCAGCAGATATATCATAGTAATAATGAATATTGCCATAACTGGTTGCTGCAAACTTAGCTTTATCCAAATTTTTCTGGTAATTTTTTGAATAAGCTGTGCACCACACTGGTATAGATAAACGCGAATGTAACATTAAACCGTGAGCCGTGGGAACTGTCCACATCTGAATGTTTCGTTTCCGGAGGAACCATCATTCTTAATTGAACCATCTGAGGCCAGACTAGAGGGCAAGGGGGCTACTGCACTGTGATAGCATGTATTGTATGGCCTACTTTATTAGCCGCTATACCTGCACTCTTACCCTTGAGGGTGAGTTGGTACAAACCCACTTAAACTCACTCGATTACTGTGAACGCCTGCACTGGCAAAGGTTAATGTGAATTTCCTTTGAGAGTAAATATGTTAAGGTGCAAATTATGTTATTTATAACATTTATGTTTAATTAATTTTAGTTTTTATTTCATATCTTGTAAAATAACTGATTTCCGCAATTATAGCACTGTAAAAACGCAAAAGTCAACAAAATTTTGACTAAAATAACCATTTCTTGTTAGGTGCATGTCAAGTTTGGTGGAGCCAACATTGCTCACGCTGATTCCTTGATCATGCCGAAGATCAGCCTACTGAAAAGCAGTCGTTAACTATGACACTGCACTAAGATGATGGCATTACCACTTGAACCTTGAAATATAAATTGACAAGGACGAATAAAAAAAGAAAATCAGCTGCAACAGCCATGGAACCAATGACTATGAATTCAGATTAATATCAACAACTGGGATTTTCTCAATTTTTTTGAGAACTTATAGAAAAAATCTGTATTTTTTGGAGTAAGCTATTTATTGGAAAAGCAGGGTTCCAAACAGAGAGGATCTACAGTATATAACACAATTAAAACTTTGCTTGACTTTTTACTGCAGCTCACATAGTAGGGTAGCAAGTCTACAATAATATCTGGTGCTCAGGAAAAACTTTAAACTTGAACAGTTTTATGCAGACTGGCCTTATGTACTTGCCACCACAAGGTCAACTACATGTACTTGACCTTCAATTGGCAAAAATGTAAGTTACTTTTCAAACCCTTGATATATGCAGTAAGGTAGCCTAATGCTGGAGCAGGTGCAATGTTATGATTATTAAGATTTTCAGCATGACTACCTTGTCCTTCATGATAATATATATTGCTACTGACTTGAGTAGGAAAACCATGAATTGTATTGCCATATTTCTTGCATGAATAATCCTCTGTTTCCAATTATGGATTAATAAAATGGCGAATACAGAAGTGTCCCTAACTCACCAAAGAGGAAAAAGAAAAACATATATTACAACTTTGTCATTATATTATTAAAACATTATAATTCAGTTTATTTTATGGTTAGGAAAAATTTGTATCAACAAACTTAAGATCATTTTTGCAGAAGAAAAGGAGAAACAGAAAGAGCCTAAAATAAATAAATACCCCCCGTCGCAGCAGACCTGCGTACTCAGCGAATTTTCAAAGGATCTTGAGATTTTGTATTTTCCCCATAAACACCATAGGAATGAGTATGTAGGTTTGCTGCCATGGGATAATGTTAGAAAATGTTAAGTTTTGTTAGAAAATGTAATAGTTAGGTAAGGTAAATATCAAATTGTATCAATATTCGACACCTTTAATTTTTCCCCATAAACCCCATGGGGGTGAGTATGAAGGATTGACGCCATATGGGTGTTGTAAGCAAATATTAGTTAAACCCTACCCAGTGAATGTACATACAAAATTTTATCGAGTTATTCCAATAAATAAGTGAGATACAGGATTTTGTTGATTTTTCATAAGAATAACATGGAAAACCTATTTTTGGATTTTCTCCGTAACCTGTTAAGCCATGTTAAAAATTCAAAATTTGTTTTTTAAGCTCTTTTAAATGTTTTTGTTAAAATTGTTGAATTTTAAAAACTAAGGTCCAAAATTGCCAAAAACCCATTTTGACCCCTTTGAAACCCCATTAAACCCCGTTCCCATAACCCGATCATGCTGGTTTGCGAACTTATGAAAATAGACCTGGTTAGGTCTATTTTCATAAGTTCGCACCTTACACCTTCATACAAAATTTCATCAAAATCTAAGGTCCCCTTCAAAAGTTATCAGTACCACTAACACATATAAATATATGAAAATGAACGAACGGTATTTTTGGCCTTTGGGGACCTCAAAACAAAAAAGTATCATGGTCTCGGGCTTAGGTCTTACCGTGACTACTACCGTAATAGCGTATTCCCTATAGGGAAATTCGCTAAAAACATCATTACAATGGGACTGGTGACTGGCCACACTTTCAAACAATTTCAAAGAACAAGTCTGATCAGTGCACTCCGGATTCACTGGAGGTCCAAGGTAGAATCTGCTGAAAACGTGTGGCTGGTTTCATCCCTATTGCCCAAGGAGTATAAATCCCCAACGACCACAACCCATTGTTATAAATTACTGACAATAATAATTCACAATTAAATAGGATTTTATTTAATACAACAGAAAGTACAAAGTCAACATTTGAGAAGTAAACCATAACAGAATAATTGTTTTTGTTATTGTTTTTTATAAATAACATAAACCATATGTTTCATTATTTAAATATTACAACATCTTTCCCCTTTTCAAGTATTTCCCATTATATTTCTTCAATAAACCTCTTCCGAGGATGAACCTGACGTCCGGAAGCAGTCACCATAACATTTCCATTTGTTCTATTCCTCCTTCCCCTTTTTCCAAATTCTTCTTGCGCATCGTGGTCAGTTGCAGGTAAGGCATTTGAGGGATTTCTCGATGAAAACCCAGGTTCCAACCCACGAGGAGATATATGAAGTTCATTCCGGACATACTGGTTACCCTGCTCGCTCTCAACTACATACGAACGTGGCCCTGGACCCTTATCAACCACCACACCTGGAGACCATGCAGCAGTCGGATGCTTTTTGAACATGATTGGTTGTCCTTGCTCAAACGGTTTTCGTGTAACTGCATGCTTGTCAAAATCCTGTTTAGAGCGCTCTTGCCTTGCCAATTTAATTTTCCTATCCTGCTCGTAAGTCAGTTTGGGCACCAATGTACTAAACGCAGACGGCACGTTCGTTCTCAATGCACGACCCATCAAATTTGCTGCAGGGGAGTGAATATCTCCTTTAGGTGTATTCCTGTAGTTCAATAAAGCCAGGTATAAACATTCATTACTCTCATAAGCTTTCTGGAACATAGCTTTGACCGTCTTAACTGTACTTTCAGCTAGGCCGTTGGACTGAGGGTAATGTGGACTTGAAACTACTTGTTTGAACCCCCATTCCAAAGCAAAGGTTTTAAACAAATCAGACACAAAATAGCTCGCCCCATCAGTGCACACAGTCACTGGAATGCCATGCCGGGAAAAAATTGATTTCATTTTATGAATAATGGTAGCACTCCGGAGATCTGCAAGCTCGACAACTTCTGGGTAGTTTGATAGTGCGTCAACAACTACTAAAAAATGTTTGTTGTTCCATTCAAACGTATCACAGCCAACTTCCATCCAAGGTAGCATAGGGATATCTTTTGGCATCAAGACAGTTTTCTGATTGTTAACCTGATATTTTAAACAAGCTCTACACGATCCAACCTATCTCTTTATGTCTTGTGTCATACCTATCCAAAATACTGACAGTTTGGCTCTATCAATCATTCTGTTTACTCCAGGATGGCCAGAATGTAAACGAGTTAGGACATCACGCTTCATTTTATTTGGAATCAAAACACGATCACCACAGAAAACAATGTCATTAATCAAATTTAAATCATCTTTAAAATGCAAGAATGGTTTTACATCATCGAGTACATCCTTATAGTATTGAGGCCAACCATTCCGCACATAGTTTTTAATAGCTGAAATCGTAGAATCACTCTGAGTCATGTCCGATACCTTCTTCCACCACTGTTCTGTCACTGGCATGTTTTCTATTAGAAGCGCCACTTGTAATTCAATATCCTCACAGAGATCCAAATTCTGTGTGTCAGGCAACGCAGGCACGTCTCTTGATAACACATCAGCCAAAAACATTTCTTTGCCTGGTTTGTACTTTAATGTAAAATCATAAGGCTGTAATCGAAGTAACATCTTTTGCATCCTCGTTGGGACCTTGTGAAGGGGTTTCTTGCTTAAACCTATCAAAGGTTTGTGATCAGTTTCAACAGTCACCCTTTTTTGCCCAAAAATCCACATCCTAAATTTCTCAGCACCAAAACAGACAGCAAAAAGCTCTTTTTCTATCTGCGCATACCTCATTTGTGTATCAGTTAGCGCACATGATGCAAATGCTATGGGTTTACCACTCTGCAACAACACAGCCCCTACCGAATGTGAACTGGCGTCAACACTTAAAGTCACATCATCACTGCCAGGATCAAAAAATTCCAACACTGGAGCAGTAGTAAGCAATTCCTTTAATCGGCAGAATGCTCGATCAGCAGCATGATTCCAGTCAAACATAACATCTTCTTTTAGGAGTTCTCGTAATGGAGCCGTTAATTCTGAATATTGGGGAATAAATTTTGAGACATAATTAAACATTCCCAACACTCGTTGTAACGATTTCTTATCAATAGGAGCTTTAAGTGATTTTATGGCTTCGACCTTTTCAGGATCAACTGAAATTCCCTCTGCTGAAAAGCGATGTCCAAGAAAAGTTACCTTATCTTTGTAGAACTCACATTTACTCGGGTTAAATTTGATACCGGCACTCTGAGCTGCGCAAAGAACCCTGTCCAATATAACATCCATTTCCGTCTTTGAACTTGCCCAAAGAAAAATATCATCCTGAAATGTGAATACATTATCAATTCCCTGAAATGCTTTTGTTACAAACGAATGAAATTGTTCCGGTGAACATTTCAAGCCAAAAGGCAGGCGTTGGAACCGGTACCTTCCCCAAGGAGTCACAAAAGTGCACAATTGAGAACTTCGGTTATCAAGAGATAAGACCCAAAAACCCGATTTGGCATCTAGTTTGCAAAAGATCTAGCACCTTTCACTAGAGCAGACATTTCCTCAACTTTAGGGAATGGAAAGTGAGCTCGTTTTATTGCTTTATTCAGAGGCCTTGGGTCAATACATAGTCTCAACGACCCATCTTTTTTTTTGAACCACTACCATTTGGCTAACCCAATCTGAAGGCTCTTCCATAGGAGTAATGATTCCCAACTTTTTCATTCCAATTCAGCTTTTACCTTTGAATGAAGCTTGAATGGAATCCGTCTAACCGGAGAAACAACAGGACTTACATCATCATTCAATTCAATACTAACAGTGTGACCTTTAGCCAACCCAATACCAACATCAAACAAATCAGAGTATTTCCTCATTAATGAAGAATCTAAATCAATAACATTTACTCTAGATATTAATCCTAAGAGTTCACTAATTTCTAGACCAAGGATATTTACACAATTCTTTGATACTACATAAACAGGAATAGTGAAATGTTTGTCTTTATGTATAATATCAAGCATACATTTACCTACAACAGGAACAGTGTCTCCTGAAAAAGAAGTTATTCTTACTTTTACCTCTGTAATTATCTTCTTTTGTAAACCAAGCCGCTGAAACTCGTGAATACCAATCACATTGCACTGTGCGCCTGTGTCAATTTTAAACTTAGCCAGCTTCCCATTAATCTCCAGATCTGCAGTGTACCATGACGAGCCATGTTGTGTCTTCTTATCTGTCGCTGATGTTGCACCCAGTTCCAAAATGTCCATACGAAATTCCTCGAGCGATGAATCCTCTTGACAATCCAATTCATTTACAGTCGTCTTACACATGGGACTTTTTGCAAAGTGATGCAATTGGTGGCATACAGTACACCTCTTATTGTAGGCTGGGCAACGACCTTTGAAATGATCAAAATTACAAAACTTGCACTTAATTTTTTCTCAAGACTTTTTAACGCTGTTGTTACCTTTGATGTTCACTGGTGTGCTCTTTAATATATCTCGTTGTGCAGGTCCTCTAGAACGAGAAGCAGAGCGTACAATATCGACGGTTTCTTCTTTTATTTTTGACTGAACTGCTTGGACCTGTTTTCTGATAAGTGCTTGATTTCGAGCCGATTCCAGAACTTTGTTACTATCAACATCGCCAAGTCCCAACAATTTTACAGCTACCTCTTTATCTAACACACCACAAATAAAAATGTCCCGAACCAGCCCATCAAATAAGTCACCAAACTTACAAACATTGGCAAGGTTTCTTAATACTGCCATGTATTCCTCATACGGTTCATCTATCTCTTGTTTACGTGTGAAAAACTGATGTCGGCGATATGTGATGCTACTTTCCGGGATAAAGTGTCTGTCAAATTTTTCCAAAACTTTGTCCAGTTTACCTTTTTCATCATCAGAAAATATGAACGAATCAAAAACATCATTAGCTGAGTCACCAGCACCATTCAGTAAGATTGCAATCTTCTTTTTGTCATTTGCTTTATCGCAATACCCATCTATAAACCTCTCAAATCGACGTCTGTACCGTTTCCAGTTCAAAGCCATGTCACCTCGCTGTTCCATTGGAGCAAGGGAATCCATTGGGAATGCTGCAGATGCCATGATCAAAATCACCAAATACCACAACCAATCCAATATTATCAACAACAACCCAAAAATATGTCCTTACAACAAATTTCACATATATTCATCTCAAAAGACGTGAGATAGCAGCCACGCTGCTACCATGTTATAAATTACTGACAATAATAATTCACAATTAAATAGGATTTTATTTAATACAACAGAAAGTACAAAGTCAACATTTGAGAAGAAAACCATAACAGAATAATTGTTTTTGTTATTGTTTTTTATAAATAAACATAAACCATATGTTTCATTATTTAAATATTACAACACCCATAAAACCCATCCAATTGTTTTGCCAAAATATAAAAAAATAGTACGATAGCAACAAATTAAAATGATATAACACCCAATTTAAACAGTACATTTAATGCACTGTCCTTCATATCAGTAGTCAAAGTTTAGAATAGTGCTTCATTGATAATCCAAGATATTTTTAATCAGATATTTTAAGGCCCAGTACTTTTTGCGGCAAGACTGATTTGACATACCCCTGTCAACTTAGCCCACATACTCACTGACACTTGAGAAAATTATAATGAGAGAAATACATTTTGAAATTATTTTGATATAAACATCTTTATGCTGTAACTGGTGTCAGATAAATAGAGCCGGTGTAGGTTAAAATTGATTGAATAAGACTAAGAATAAGATTGAATAGTGACTATAATATCCTTGTATAAAAACTTCTGCCAACATCTAGATTTTATTAGATTTTTCCAATAGATTATTTTATGAGGTTAGCTATAAGGTTTTAGTTCTGGTAGTCAACAGAATAGGTAAATACAAAAAATAAAAAATATTTCATGAAATAACCAGATAAGTAGGAAAATGATCTCAAATTTCTTTTATCCTGATCATTCCCTGATCATCGCCTTATTTCGTTAGCAGCTACTGCCTTTAAGCCGTTTTCTCCAAACAAACTGTTTATGAACACTTCAAGTAGTCAAAGTCAAAGTTTTTTATTTGCCATAAAATTTACACAATCATGGGCAAGAGTTATATACACAAAGTTAACTAAAACTAAAAAAAACAAATGAAATTAAATCTTCAACAATAGGCTAAAAGAAACAAAACAGTATTTTCATTCCTTCAATTCTTGTAAATAATCGTGAACAGAATAATATTCCTTTGAAATTAAAAACTTTTATAAAGAACATCTGAACACTTTTATGTTATTCTCTTTCTTTAGGATGGATGGAAGGGCATTAAATAGGGCTATAATTGATTGATACATTTGTTTTTCGGAAAAAGAGGTGTGGTGGATTGGTGGCGGGATATTAGTTCTATTTCGGAGGTTGTATGAGTGGCAAGGTAATGAGTGGAAGGTAAAAAGGTGGCTATTGCGCTTGAAAAAGGTGAGACATTCTAGAATGTAGATGCAAGGAAAGGTAAGGATGTTGTTGGTCTTAAAGTGTGTTTTGCAGGAGTCCGAGTACTTAAGGCCAAGAATGAGTCTAAGGGCTTTCTTTTGCATCAAGAAAATTGAAAGTGTTTTGAGGCTCTCTGAACCCCAAGCAGGGACACAATAAGACATGTACGGATACAGACAACCGTAGTATGCAGTTAACAAAACATCCATTTTTGCAAAATGGATCAAACTGATCAAATGGGTCAAACTCTAGCATTTCGATTACAAATGCAACACATACTTAATAAATTCAACTGTTTAGTGTAGGGATGTGTCGATACCAAAATTTATCGATTCTCGATACCGATACCGATTCTTCAAAAATCGATTCCCGATTCTCGATACCGATACTTTCGATACCATCAACAAAAAACCTAGCTTAGCTGTAAGTAGTAAAATTTATCCCCTCGGTTATATATTTCAGACTCTGGTCTGCCTCTTAAAAAAATTAAAATTTTAGATTCATTATCTTAAACCTTTTTGTGAAATATATTTGCAAGCACTAAAATAAACATTCATATAATTTATTTTCAATGCTCAAAAATGAAAGTAATTAATTTCTAAGCAAGGCAACTATAAAAAACAGAAATAATTTTTTAACTTGAATGAATGGATAACCTAAAAATCAATTCACTATAGAAATAGTCAAATCATTAACACTAAATACAGTTTAAGAACACACAAAATTAACTAATTAACTTTCAATGTTAAGAAATGAAAACGATGTACTCAAATAAGCAAGTTAACAATTAACTATTACGTAACATGAATATTTAATAGGGGTGGGCGAATATCATATTTTTGGAACGAGTCGAGTCAAGTAATACGTAAACATAAAAATATTGAAAATTGCCTTAAATTAACTAGCCAACTAAGTTAGCCTATACTAAAATATAAAAATATACTAGCCTACTACACTACAATAACTAGCCTATCCTACTAAGCCTACAAAAGATCACTTTAAGTTTAATTTGCTAAAAAACTATGTGAAGAAAATAATATGGGTTTTAAAATTGCTGATTATTAAAAAAAAAACTTAGCCTAAGTTAAAAACTTAGTTTAGTAACAAACGGGATTAAAAAAATGCGCGGAGTAAAAAGATTGAAAAGTTAGGCTATAACCACCACCTAAATGAAAAAAAGAAAATCCCCTGTTACAGTTACTTACTTAACTTTTCACTTTCATGTTTCACTTAGGCTACTTTGAAATGTTTCCAAATAAAAGCTTTTCCCTATTCACAGTTTTTGTATTAGGCATAAAAGTTAGGCCAAAGGCCTACTTTATTTATTTATACACGGAATATTCCATTTTCAATTATCATACAAAATAATTAATATTACAAGAAATGTAAAGATTCTACTTTGTGTCACAAGCCTAGAATGCCAAGATGCTACAGCTGAATCAAGTCTAGATTTTTAACTCTATCTACTTTCTTTGTCTTTGTTCAAAATCTTCACAGCTCATTTTGTTTAGGAATTATTGTCATTTCTCCGAAATACTCAAGCTATGTACACATAATTTTCACCGTTTTGGAATTCACATAATTCCCTCGATTTTCCGTCTGCTAGTGGTAGAATGTCTCTTCTGAGTAAAGGCTAGCTTTAGTGAACAGCCATGAAGCCTGTTTGTTAGGACTTAAAAGATCACAAAGAACAATAAATCCAATGTCTGTATTATAATTAAAGCAATTTGAGAGGAAAATACATTGATTATCAATTAATAACAATGATATATTTTTTTGAATGCTGAATTAGAAAAATAACATACAACTATAAAATTGTATTACGCTGGCTATTTGAGGTTAGCCATTGGTAAACCTGATAGTTCATCTTGTCTGTCACTCTTCTGTTTGCCGGCATTACTACTATTCTGCTAATGTCAACACAGCTCTTTGTTTTGTCTTAAGTTATTGAATCAGTTTTAAATAATTATTGTTATGATGCAATTAAATGTCAAATTATGATTGATTATTAGTTTTAAAGTTTTCCAAATTTTTTAAAAATGTACCGTACAAATGAATATTATTTAAACCAGTAGTTATGTTGACTCACTACCCCTACCAATCGGTGCAGTTGCATCCGTCGCCATGTTGCTCCACAATGCCAATGCCAGGCAAGACGTCAAGAGTCGAGTCCAGTCCAAGACTTGGAAGTATTTCACTATCTTGACATCTGTCTTTTATTTTAAGATAGTAAAATAATATTAAATCAAATGAAATATCTTAAAGTTAAAATAGTAATTAAATTATGGCAATATCGTTAAGATCTAATCTGAATATGGGACTACTTTTCTGGCGCTTGTTTGCGCAGTTACCATCAGTCGCCACTTGCGTACACGAGATTGTTGTTGATGTTGTTAGCTTTATTTTCTTTCGATCAACCGAAAGAAAATCATTTTGACTTTATTAGACTTATTTGATTGTTCCACCGTCTGTAAAAGTGGCTTTTAGTATGTTTTAATGTGACACAATGACGCAATAACTTGAAATCAAATTTCGATTTACCAGACAACTGAACCGACCGGTATCGAAAGTATCGGTATCGACTTTAGTTAATCGATTCTCGATACCAATACCAATGGCCAAGTATCGGTGGTATCGAGAATCGGTATCGAGAATCGACACATCCCTAGTTTAGTGTTTATCAAATAGTCTGATATTACCTCAACTTGAAGACAAACTAGAGCAAGAGTTGCCTTTTTTTATAAATACAGTAGAAGCCCTGTAGTCCGGCCTCAATTGGTTCAGCCGCCGGATAATCTGGTCGCGGTCTTTTGGAAATTAAACATTCAGCCGTGGGCGTTTCCCACTGCCAAAATAGACACGAGTCAACTTGTTTCGTGTTATATCAATAAAACATATCAGATCAATTGCCAATTTCCGGACTGTTCGGTTTCGGATATCTTATAATACTATGTGTTAAAGTTCTACTTTCAACCATTATCTTTTTCTGTACATTTCACGGTCTGATCGTTGATGTTTCATGGAAATTAGGTCATTAAACAGATTCCGTCATTATTACGATCCCTTTATACATTAGTGCTTTCGTTAACTCAAGACAAGTATTATGTATTATTGTCCATTAAACACAGTTTCATCGCTAATGACCGCTTGCCTGTTGTCAGATAGTCTTTTCGGCTGCATTTTGTCTGAGCGAACAAATCACGATTGTTACAATGTCGATATCCATTATTTTTTAGGCAAGTATGACACCCTTCATGGTTAAATATACCCTAATAGTTCATTGTTGGAACACACATATAATACAGGTCTCTGGGCAACTTGTTAAAAAATCTGCCAGTTAATCCGGCCATTTTGAAATTTGGCCGGAAGTCTGGTCCCAAGGTGGCCGGATTTGAGGGCTTCTACTGTAGTGGCAATATTAACCACAAGGAGGTTGATTGGCAATGTTAAATTATTGATTAAATATTTGATAAAGCAGTTATTAAGTGTTTTTGTGCTATATTGATGTTATGATTGATTGTTGATTATGTTTGTACAGTATTTTACAGGGAATCACTCCAGCGGAAAATCACTGGTATTAATTTAACAATTAAAAAATTCAGAATCAGTGGGCTTCCCATATTTTCCAAACATAGTGTCATGTTATTGTAAACTAGTGGCCAACTCATTAAATGCTTATTCAATGTATTGTTTTGGGGGTATGTTTGAGCCAGAAAGTAATACAGTAGACTCCCAACCGGCCACCTTTTAACCGGTCTCCGCTTTAACCGGCCTACCCTGGCACAAGAAAAAACTTTTTAACCGGCCATTTTTTATCTCAACATTGCTTTAACCGGCCATGTTTCGCCGGAAACTTTGTTTTTTATCTACTGTATCATTCAATTCAACACTATATCATGATGTTCTCAAACCACCAAAAATGTATTGTCCTGGACAAAAGTGTATGCCACCGGAAGTGAATGTGTTTGGACCTGCTGTCCAGTAGACAAAATAGGAAATGAATTATTATTAGTTTATTTTAGTCACAGATTTCATGGGTGTCGGATGTTAGCTATAAATTATATTGAGTAATATATTTAGAGTTGTTTTTTCCAAGCCATAACTTAATTGCATTTAGGCCATTTGAAATTGTAGGTTGAAATTTTTAAATGTACATTGGTTTAACCGGTTAAATCATTATCCGGCCGAGGCCTTGTCCCGAGTTGGCCGGTTAAGAGGGAGTCTACTGTACAATTATAGGGCAAAGATTATTAAATATTGGTAATCAAAAAAGGACCTTTTCCTTTATAAGTCTAAA